>SKCR01042101.1:0-393761 GCA_019454045.1 Zanthoxylum bungeanum | reverse complement strand
ACGTTCCCTATTTTTCCCACCAACCTTTTTACCTCAGCCAAATAGGCTACCATACTTGGCTCCTTGGCTTGGAACTCTCCCTTCAACTGCTGAATGGTATGCTGGGAGTCGCTTCTAACAACTATGTCGTGGACGCCTATCACCGTGCCTAACCTTAAACCGGCTAAAATTGCCTCATACTCTTCCTCATTGTTTGTGGCCTCGAAGGCGAATCTCAAAGCGAACAATACGTCTTCACCTTTATCATTTTTCAATACGATTATGGCCCCATTACCTTGTGAGCTGACAGATCCATCTACCGACATCTCCATTTGTCTTCCCCAACGATCAAAATCTGGGGTTCTTTGAATTCAGCAACAAAGTCCACCAGAGCCGGCCCTTTTACCGCTGCCATTGGGAGGTACGAAATGTCGTGTTCACTCAACTCTATCGACCATTTAATTAACCTGCTGAGACCTTCGGTTTCTGTAGAATCTGCCTCAAAGGATAATCGGTATAAACCCCAATAGGATGGGCCTGGAAGTAAGGTCGTAACTTCCGAGCCGCATTGATTAATGACAAGGCGGCCAGCTCCTGTGCTGGATATCTGGTCTCAGCATCTAATAAAGCTTTACTAACATAATACATTGGCCTTTAAACTTTATCGGCCTCTTGCACTAATACTGAAGTTACTGCATGCTCCGAAACAGCTAAATATAAGTATAAGGTCTCACCTGGGGACGGCTTTGCTAGAAGTGGGGGCTGCGTCAGGTATTGTTTTAACTACAGGAAGGCCTCATCGCATTCTGGCATCCAGTTGACTTCCATTTTTGTCCTCTTGATGACTTTGAAGAAAGGGTGGCACTTTTCGGTTTCTCAGGAAATAAATCGATTCAATGCGGCCACCCTACCGGTCATGCTTTGCACTTATTTTATCATCCTGAGAGACTTTAAGTCCAGGACGGCTTGGATTTTCTGCAGATTTGCTTCTATGCCTCTGGAGCTTACCATATAGCCCAAAAACTTTCCCGAGGCCACTCCGAAAGCACACTTCTCCGGGTTGAGCTTTAAGTTATGCTTCCTTAGCAATTCAAAGGTTTTCTTCAGTTCGGCCACGTGAAAACTTGGCTCTTTAGACATTGTTATCATATCATCAACATATACCAGCATTGATGTGCCGATGAGTGGCCTAAAAATCTTGTTCACCAGCTTCTGAAAGGTTGCCCCGACATTTTTCAATCTGAAGGGCATTACTTTATAACAATAAAGCTCATGATCGATAACAAAATTCGTCTTCTCCTCGTCTTCGGGATACATCTTGATCTGGTTGTTTCCCGAAAATGCATCCATAAAGCTTAGCAGTCTCTGGCAGGCTGTTGAATCCACCAACTGATCTACCTTTGGTAGTGGGAAGCTATCTTTCGGGCATGTTTTGTTGAGGTCGGTGAAATCCACGCACATCCTCCACTTTCCATTGGGTTTCTTTACTAATACCACATTCGATACCCACTCCGGGTATTTGACTTCTCTGATAAAACCAACTTTTAATAGTTTTTTCTACCTCGGCAGCCATTGGCCTGCACCGCTCCTGGTTAAAGGTTCTTCTTTTTTGCTTGACCGGTTTGTGGGATGGGTTTACTGCCAAACGGTGACTGATAAACTTCGGATCTATCCCGGGCATATCGTCGTGCCCCCATGTAAAGATGTCTGGGTACTCCTTTAGACACTTCAGCAGGTCCTGTTTCAGGGCCTCATCTAAGTCTTCCCATGTTTTTACATTCTTCTCAGGTCCGAGAAGTTCTATCATCTCTACTTCTTCGACTGCCCCTAGTCGGGCAACTTTCTTTGGCCGAGGACCCGGATCCTTACTTGCCTCTTCCCCGTCTTCATTCCCTTGCCTTTTTCGGGTACCCACTTCAATGCAGAGGGTTTCCCATGAGAAGGTGGCAAAACAGCTCCTAGCCACCTTCTGACTCCCGCACACGATTCCGATCCCATCCCGGGTGGGGAACTTTAACTTCAAGTAATAGCAAGACATTGCAGCCTTTGTCTTCATCATGAAAGGCCGACCAACAATGACCTGGTAGCTGCTCATACAATCCACCACCGTGAAATTCATCATAATCGTTCGAGTCCGAGGATGGGTTCCGATTGTCATTGATAATTGTATCCTCCCAATGGAACGACCGTCGAGCCCCCGAAGCCGTATTGGGAAGTTCCATCATCGGTTAGAGCCGCATACTCCACTCCAAGGCTGTCCAAAGCCTCATTGGAGATTATATCCACTGCACTCTCAGGATCCACTAGGATTCTGTCTACCTCAGAACCGCCGATTGTTGCATTGATTATTAATACATCATCGTGGGGGAAACTCACCCCTCGAGCATCCTCGTGCATGAACATTACTGGCACTGACCGACCACCTTGTATTCCTGAGGCCCGTCCTGTTTCTAACACCTCCGGCCCCTGAGTCCGACTATAGTTTTTTCTTGATTGGTTAGAGTCCCCAGCTAGTGTCTTCCCCCTGCAATGATATTCACCTGTCGGTAATGTGCTCTTTGCCTGGCCGCCATAACTTTATGGTCAATATAATTATTCAAATATCCATTCTGCGTCAGGTATTCCATTTGCTCCCGCAAGTCTTTGCATCCGTCCGTCGTATGTCCCATCAAATTATGATGCATGCAATATGATTTTTTATTCCTCCTATCCAGCGGTAATCTTCTAAAGTCAGGCTCTATCCAGAGGCCATTTCCCTGGATTTCCATGACTATTTGCCCTAGCGGTTTATTCTAATGAATGTATGCCTCTTCCCCGGCCACATGGTTCACCTGGGCCGAGATTTTCTTTTCCTGGTCATTCCGAGGTATCGGTTTGAATTCCCTTCACCTCGGGGGTGGTTTTTTGAACTCCATATCTAGCTTGCGAGGAGCTTCTGCCCTCATCGTCCTTTCTCTGATAGTTGTCCCCCTCTGGGAGATTCTCTCCTCATTTTCCAACGAAACAAACTTCCGGGCTATTTCCAAAGCGGTGGCATAATCCGGTGTATCTTGGATCCTCATGTGGGTCCACAGCTTCCCGACCTTTAAGGCTCCCTTCAAACTTTCCAAAGCCTCGAGCGACTCATATTCCCTGACCTCGAGCACCATGTTATGGTAACGTTCAATGAAAGCCTTCAGGGGCTCATCGTCCCCCTACTTCATGAGCCTCAATTCTCCAATTGTCTTCTTTGGGACGCAGACCCCTTTGAAGTGCCGAACAAATGACTTACTGAGTTGCGCGAAGCTACCGATGCTCCCTAGGGCTAGACTTATGAACCAAAGAATGGCAGACCCCCTAAGGTTAGGGGGAATACTTTGCAAACGACATCGCCTACCACTCTTTGGACCTCCATCAATAAGACGAAACCCTCAATATGGGATTTTGGATCAGTATAGCCTTTGTAGGGCGTCATGGAGGGCATGTTGAATCGTCTTAGGAACTTTACCAACCTTATTTCTTCTGTGAAGGGAGATTCAAACTCGCCGTCCTGAACATCTCCCGTATCAATTTTGAGGTTCACTCCCCACTTGGCCATTTCTTTCTTAACCTAGATCTTATATTGCCATCTGTGTTACCATGCCGCCTCCCGCGGCCTTCTTCACGTCTGTCACCCCGGGTGCGGCATTCCTCATGACTTGAGATTTCCCATACAGTTTCAACATGCTTCTTATCTCGCGTTCTGGTGTCGCGGGGGCTATCATAGGGAGAATCTGGCGACTGTCTCCCCTCTTCTTCTTTCATATATCCTCCATTTGTAAATCTTTTTCTATTGCTACGGACCACATCCCGTAGGGACCCTTCCTCCTAGGTTTATCATCTTCACTCACATTTGCAACCCTTTTTCCTTTCGCTATTTCACCTCTCCTCCGACTGGTTCCGGCTTCAAGTCTCTTATTATTCGTCTCTTCCATCCTCTCAAGTCTGTCCATCATGGATTTCAAAAGGATTTGATTATCCTCCCTATCTTTCCTCATACTTTCCTCTATCTTCTCCATCCATTCCGCTGTTGAACTCCCTGACGACCGGTGATTTCCACCTTCTGCCATCGTCTTACCACGTGAGCTGCATTTTATTGGATTCCCCACAGACGACGCCAACTGTTGACGGCTGATTTTAGTCCCAAGGGCAATATAGGCTCTTCGCTCCCGAGACAATCCTCCTGCAACTGTGAATTTGTTTTTGTTATGGGAAATCAAAAGCAAATTTGATAGAAGATAGATGAACACACCAATCAACAAATAGATTTAACGTGGTTCGGCGGATCAGATCCAACCTACATCCATGGGCACAAAACGAGTGATATTCTATTATTGAAATACGTTGTTTCTTGTTTACAAGTCTAATAAATTATTATCTTCTTCTCTTTTCAAGTATGCTCTCCCCTCCCATTTATACTAGCAAATAGACATTTCCCTTTTCCCACAAGACCTCTTAGCTGAAACTACATTCACTTCTATTTTTATCCTATTAGAACACTGACTTTTCAACTTATCCCATGAAAGTAGGGTGATTTATCATCTCATCCCGTGAAAGTAGGATGACTTATCTTCTGGAACATAACTCGCCATCTGTTCGGTCTTCATGGGGTCGGTCACAATGGTCCTCTGAACTGAGAATGCTGCTATCGATCTGAAAGTGCGCGGTAATCCAAGCTTAAGTGGTCGGTCACCAATCATGAAGTGCTCGACCCCTTACTGTTGGCTCATGCAACATCTAATGGTCGGGTCTGCATTAATGGTCTCGATCAAGAAGGGAGTTACCCTTTTACCCCTGCCGTACTGCTTAAATATCATAGCGCTTGAAAACACCATCAACAATAGTCAATTAAGTCGGGTATAAAATCACTATCCTTCAGGCCAGTTTTATTCAAGTTGGAGAAATCCACACACATTGTCCACTTGTCTTTTGCCTTTTTAACTAAGACAATATTCGATACCTAAGTCGGGTACTTCACTTCTCGGATAAATCCATCATGTTGCAATATGTGCATCTATACATGAATGACCTCATACTATTCTTAATTGAACGCATTCTTCTTCTGTTTCACCTCCTTGTGAGCCTGATCAATCGATAGGCGATGACTTATGACCCGATGATCAATCCCGGGCATATCCTTATGACTCCAAGTAAATACGTTAGCATATCCATAAGGAATTCAATGAGCTCTTTTTTAGACATTATCTCATCAGACGACTAAGGGAATATGAGATTCTTTTATATGCATGATGACATGATATATTATGTGTGTTATTTGTTAAATTATGTATTTGATGAATCAAAATTTTGGCTAGTGAGATGTTAAAATACATGAAACTTGGTGTGCGCGTGCTAAAGGTTTCGAAATGATGTATATAAGTCTATAGTTGTGAATGGTGATGTGGTGAAGTTGAGTTTGTATACGTGTATGTTTTATGTTCTCCATTTGATGTCATGTATGATTGTTTGTATGAGCCTAAGATTGAAAAAAATGATTGATTGATTGTGGTTTCTTTGTTGTCTTTGATAATGAATTGTTGATGGGTTATAGAATTTGCCTTACTAGTTCCATGTAAATTTTTATGGTTAAGGAAATTATGCAGTGATGTTAAGTATTACGTTTTAAGTATGAAAGTGTACTTGCGATAATGTTAAAATGTCAGTTAGTAGTGGCTTGATTAGAAAGCTTTAAGGTTCTATCATGGATATTTAAGTCAAATTATTTCAGATTATATTAAAGCTGAATGTTAGCTTTTTCTAAGTGAAAATCATATAAGTGTATGATGATAAGCATAAGAGTGATAAGTTGTAAGGATAATGTACATGTAAGATTGATAATATTGGGTTAGGCTAGATTTGGGGCAATCGTAGGAACCTAACTTTGGGCATTTCTAGTGGCAATTTCAGCTACTCCAAAATGTCTCATTAACATTAGCATGTCATGTTTATTCGAGAAGAAAATTCTGAAGTTAATAATATGAAATTCGGGTTGAATGACTGTGTTGTTGGACAATTATGACCCATAACATCACTATTTTTAAAGAACACAGTGTTTTTGTACAAATTAACTATGTGACAAAATGAAATTACTATTTTATCATTTTGTAATTGGATTACTTGGATATATAAATGATAAAAGTCCATATGGTTAAACCAGATTAATAAGATATGAGACAATATTAATCCACGAATGATTTAATCATTAAATATCCCTAGTCGTAGTATTATCGAGACTGGATATCGATAATGTGAAATAGACTAGTATTACACTTGTGCGTGTTATGGAAGCTTAACGGCATATTTCTCATATATTTAAGTATTGGATACTTATGCAAGTGTGATAAGAGGTTCTGTTAGCCGTTGGACCAGGAACAGCTTCGCTCTGGATAAACCCAATCGGAATCACATTGGTAGTATGACTATGTGTCTATGGGAATCTGAATCAGGGTAGGTGTATGTGATCTTTAACCTGAGACTTGCATCACTAATACTTGCGACAATCAGTTTACTTTGGTATTGGTCGTTTGGAGCTTTAACAGGTTCTGTGTACGCCTCTACTAGGTTTACTGAGAATCATAGTGTATTGGATGTGATGTCAATATGAGAGTATCACTTAAGTCATATGGAGATGATAGTCACACAGGATACGAAACTGGTACTCTTAAATGTTGCAGCTATCAGAATAATATGACTAGGTGATGATTATCCGATTACAGAGACTAGTTACTGGGATCCAATATATGCTTCATATTGGGCAGACACAGCGTCAGCCCTAGGCCTAGCATTTGACATCCGATACTGGATCGTATTAAAAAATTATATTATATTACTACGCCTGATACAAATTATATTCCTTGGAGGATATTTCTGGAGAATTGGGTAGGCACGGTGCTTTGCTAGAAGCCAACTATATCTTGTAAATCAGTAAGAACGTGGTACGGAGTACGCATGTGTTTGTTGGCGACTTGGTCGCATAAATGGATTTTGATGACGTCAACGCGAAAGAAGACTTCGACGTGCGAACACGAAGTAATACAAAAAGTGTCAAATTATATGGGGTGAAAAGCGAGAATACGATGACTTGCGGCAAATTGAAGAATATATTGTGAAGTCTTAGCTTATGATTTAATCTGTAATGTGAATTGTAATATTCAAGTGCCTAAGCTCATAAGATTGCATGCACAATCACTTAGATACATTAGGATCATGACAAAATGCCTTAAAACCTTCATTACTCTGCATTTTGTTCTGAGACCGGCATAACCGGTGTCATTTCGGTATCCATACCGGTCAAGGAAAGCCTTGCATGCTCTCTGGAACAAGGGAGATCCATACCGGTCTCCATTCCGGTCTAACTCTTCATTTTGCACACTTACTGGAACTGGCACGGACCATATTGGTCCTCATACCGGTTACCATACCGGTCTAACATATACTTTGCCCAACGGTCATATAGCCGTTAGTATCCGTTGGAACCCCAGACCGATATACCGGTCCCATACCAGTGACCAGACCGGTCGCAGCAGAATGTTGGGACTGCTCTTCATTTTTCTATATAAATGAACCCCAAATCATTTGCCTTGGTGAGAGACATCATTTTTACATCTTCATACATTCTCTAAGGCAAATACAAGAGTGTCTTAAACCTTCTTAATCTCAAACACTCTCAAGCTCACACACTCACCTTCATACATTTAGTGAGCTTCGAACACTTGGGTTTGCAACTCACATAATCTTCTTAATATTTGTGAGTGCCCAAGTGTGTTTTAAATCTTCTTTATCAAAATACTTGTGGTTGTGAAATCTCATTAGTTTGGGTAGTTGTAAAGGTTTTTGAGTGAGCCTACGAACAAAACTGAAAATTGTAAAAAGTTCGGAGTGAGCCTTTGCGGAAAACTCTTGGTTGCGAGTGAACCACGAAAACTCGATTTTAGTGGAAATCTTCAAGCGATGCTTGGGGAAGTGGACGTAGGCACGTTTGACCGAACCACTATAAATCGCGGTGTCGTATTTCTCTTTCCCTGCACTTTTACTATTTGCAAGTTTATTTACATTTATATTTATTGATTAGAAAACTTGCATATAGGTTATTAATCGAAATAGAGAAAATCGACCTAAGTGTCCATTTGGTAATAAGAGCTAAAAATCAGCAAAGATTTATTTAATTCCGCATTTATAGCTATAACCCAATTCACCCCCTTGGGAAATAAGATTGTTTATCGCTATTGTTTGTAGGGAATTTCAGTTGGTATCAGAACGAGGTTTTCTCTACAGGACTTAACCGTCCGAGAATAGATCATGACATCTACAAGTAACTCGTCAAATCTTGCCGAAGGATTTTCAACGACTAAACCTCTGTTTTACACTGGAACAGACTATAACTATTGGAAGATGGGAATGCTAAATTATCTTCTTGCTGTAGATCCGCAATCATGTTTGGTTATCACACGAGGTGTAAAAGGGCCAACAAAAAGGGATAGCAATAGGGTTGAGATTCCGAAGTCGAGTTTAGAATGGGATAGTGAGGATCTAAAGCAAACTTCACAAAATGCTAAGGCACTCAACCAACTTCTTTGTGCCATTAATCGGGATCAAATAAACAAACTTCTGGAGTGTGGAAATGCTTATGATTCATGGAAGTCATTAGAAATGGTCAACGAGGGCACAAACCAAGTAAAGAAATCGAAGATCAACCGGTTCATGTGCGAATTGGACAATTTCAAGATGGAATCTGGGGAAGAAATTGATCACATGATTTCGAGGTTTACGGTTATCATCAATCATTTGGGCACATTGGGAAAAGTCATCAAAACATCCGATCAAGTGAAGAAAATTTTAAGATCACTCTCGAAAGAATTTAGAAGCTACACTGCCTCCATTAGAGAAGCAAACGACATAAATACTTTAAAGATGGATGATTTGGTCGGAAAATTGCTAGAGTATGAAATGAAAATCAATATTGATAAAAAGAAGGAAGATGAGAATAGAACAAGGAAAAATATCGCCTTGAAAGCAAGAAGAAAAGATGAGTCAAACTCAAGTGAAGAAGAAGATAGTGATGATGAGTTGGCTCAAATAAACAAGAACTTCAAGAAGCTTCTTAAATCCGTAAAGCAAAAGAGAAAATCAAAGACGGATGAAAAGAAATAAGAAAAATGGCCACGGAAGAACAAGAAAATTGTTTGTTATGAATGCAACAAACCGGGTCATATAGCTATGGATTGCCCATTGAAGATGATGAAAGGAAAATCAAAGAAAAAGGCAATGAAAGCTAATTCAACTTGGAGCGATAGCGATTCTAGCTCATCCGAGGAGGAATAGGAGGTCCAAGACAAAGAAAGAACAAATCTAGCATTCATGGCTATCACGGATGAGGACTTCCACTTTGAATGTGAAGAAGAAAGCGAAGAAGAAGAGGTACACAATTCTCAAGACTACAATGATTTACTTAATGCTTTTAATAGCTTAAAAGAATTGTGTGATGTGCTTAAAAAGAAATTGAAATTAGTTAAAAATGAGCATGTAATACTTAAAAATGAACATGCATGTTATATGGATACAATTCATGTTTTAGATAATGAGATTATTTGCTTAAAGGCCAAACATGAAAAAGAAATTGCATGCTTAAATGATGAAAATGCATGTTTAAAGATTAAAAAGCTAGAACTTGAGAATGCCATATCAAATATGTCATCTAGCTCTAAGACATGCAATTGCGAATCAATTTTAAATGAAAATGTGTTATTAAACACAAAGGTTATAGATTTGCAAAATATACTTAGCAAATTCACATTGGGATATAAAAATTTTAATATGCTTATTGGATCCCAAAAATGTGATTTTAAAAGAGAAGGATTAGGATATAGGCCTTACATTAAGAGAAAATTTTTGAGAAATTATTTTGTTAAGGCGTCTGACTCCCATGCTAAAAATACCATCAATGAAAATGTCACATGTCATGCATGTAATAAAAAGGGACATTAAATTTTTTAATGCATGTACAAGAATGTGATTAAAAATGCATGGACTCCTCAAGGAATCAAAATTAACCCCAATGAACCCAAGAAAGTTTGGGTACCAAAGTGTAATTGATAAATTTGTAGGGGGAGCCTTGGGAATGGATCTTTAAAGAAAATTTCAAAATTGATCCCAAAGGCTCAAGGAAATGAGGAATCGCAACGGTAAAGGTAAAATCCGTATTCAAGGAAACATTGGTACCGTTTCCTCTAATTTACATATGTATGCATATTTCATATTGGTTAATATTTTTTTTTTGAAGCATACAAAGTGATAAGGCAATTTATTTAACTTTCTATTGATATCAATTGTTCATTTGATATCATTAAATGCCTTAATCATAAAGTTAAACCCCTTTTCCATATTAATTGGTATCACATTGCATTTATTGAGTTAAATTACATGTATGTGATTACTTATTTGATTTGCATTGAAAATGCTTTTGTCATATGAACATACTTAGTTAAAATTGAAATGCATGTATATTGACATAAGTTTTCATTTGTATAATGAGAAGCATTAATTGGTATCATACTTATAAGAAAACAATCATTAAAAATACATTGAAGTGAATTCATTGATTTTAGTTGGTATCATGATATGTAATGACTTATTTTATTTGATATAACAATTGGGGAGAAATAATGCTTAAGGTGATATGATATGATATTCAATTGGAATCATTGATATAAATTGTTAATTAGTATCATTAGTACATAATTTTTTAAAAATTGCATTATCCATGATTATGGCAAAAATGGGGAAATACCAAAATGTGCATATTTTTAAATTTTGGTATCTTTATTTATTCGCACATATGTAATTGGTATCTCATTTGAATTTAAGTTTTTACTTCTCCACTTTTTGATAATGTCAAAATGGGAGAAATCATTAGAATGAGATTAAAACTTGTCTTACCCTCACCCTTGGTTTAAGGGGGAGTAATAGTACTAATGTTTTTGTCAAGTTTTGTTAGAGCTTTATTAAAGACGATCACACATTGAGGAGAAGATTATATTGAGTGGGAGCAAAATTTTCAAATTTGGACTCCAACAAGCTCACAAGTATCAACAAGTTTTAAGAGGTTGGCATCATCAAAAAGGGGGAGATTGTTAGCGGCTTGGTCGCATAAATGGATTTTGATGACGTCAACGGGAAAGAAGACTTCGATGTGCGAACACGAAGCAATATAAAAAGTGTCGAAGCATATGGGGTGAAGAGCGAGAATGTGAAGACTTGCGGCAAATTGAAGAATATATTGCGAAGTCTTAGCTTAGGATTTAATTTGTAATGTGAATTGTAATATTCAAGTGCCTAAGCTCATAAGATTGCAAGCACAATCACTTAGATACATTAGGATCATGAAAAAATACCTTAAAACCTTCATTACTCTGCATTTTTTTCTGAGACCGGCATACCGGTGTCATTTCGATATCCATACCGGTCAAGGAAAGCCTTGCATACTCTCTGGAACAAGGGAGATCCATACCGGTCTCCATTCCGATCTAACTCTTCATTTTGCACACTTACTGGAACCGGCACAGACCATATTGGTCCTCATACCGGTTACCATACCGGTCTAACATATACTTGCCCAACGGTCATATAGCCGTTAGTATCCGTTGGAACCCCAGACCGACATACCGGTCCCATACCAGTGACCAGACCGGTCGCAGCAGAATGTTGGGACTGCTCTTCATTTTTCTATATAAATGAACCCCAAATCATTCGCCTTGGTGAGAGACATCATTTTTACATCTTCATACATTCTCTAAGGCAAATACAAGAGTGTCTTAAACCTTCTTAATCTCAAACACTCTCAAGCTCACACACTCACCTTCATACATTTAGTGAGCTTCGAACACTTGGGTTTGCAACTCACATAATCTTCTTAATATTTGTGAGTGCCCAAATGTGTTTTAAATCTTCTTTATCAAAACACTTGTGGTTGTGAAATCCCATTGGTTTGGGTAGTTGTAAATGTTTGTGAGTGAGCCTACGAACAAAACTGAAAATTGTAAAAGGTTCGGAGTGAGCATTTGCGGAAAACTCTTGGTTGCGAGTGAACCACGAAAACTCGATTTTAGTGGAAATCTTCAAGCGAGGCTTGGGGAAGTGGACGTAGGCACGTTTGGCCGAACCACTATAAATCGCGGTGTCGTATTTCCCTTTCCCTGAACTTTTACTATTTGCAAGTTTATTTACATTTATATTTATTGATTAGAAAACTTGCTTATACGTTATTAATCGAAATAGAGAAAATCGACCTAAGTGCCCATTTGGTAATAAGAGCTAAAAATCGACAAAGATTTATTTAATTCCGCACTTATAGCTATAACCCAATTCACCCCCTCTTGGGAAATAGATATTGTTTGTCGCTATTGCTTGTAGGGAATTTCAGTGTTCAGATAGTCTGATGATCGTATTTACTGTTAACATATCCAGGAATCTCTTGGATCGCTTCCCAAAGATTCGCCAATGACATTTGACTCGAACAGAATTAATCTGGGATTAATTATGAGAGACAAAATTAATATGGGATTAATTACGGTAAGAGTTTTTCTAGGATTAAATTCATCTAAAAGAGAGAAAGCGATTAGTTTAGAATTAATCGATTAAATAATATATCGGATATATTAATTGAAATTGGATTTTAATGCGAAATTAAAATTGGATTTTAATTCGGGGAAACAAATTAATTTGGAATTAATTCGTAAGAGACTATTGTAATAATTTTACTATGCATTATTATTCATTTAAATTGGATTTAATTATATCGCAATGATAAATTCGTTTAATTCGAAATTAAATGAATCTGGGCCCAAGTACTATTTGTGTGTTGTGTAAGCCAACTTAAATTTGGAATTTAAAGTAGTGGGACCCACAACTTACATAACTTGTCAATTTGTGAGGGAAGTGGTTGGCAAAAGTAATTGGATTATTTAATACACACAACAACCAACTTGACTCACTATTCTCACTTCTCTTTTTCCTCTCCATTCACCATTGCGGAATCCTCTCTTCTTCATTGGGAAAATTTTTTATTCAAAAAATCGGTCAAGCTAGCACTTGGAGAGTTTTTGAAGGTGATAGGGAAACTCACCTAAGAGTTTGAACAACTCAACCAAGCTTGGAGCTTCTTCATCCATAAGAAAATTTTAAAATTTCTCTACCAACCAATGTAAGTATCTGCAACTTAACTTGGTTTATTCACACACAAATCATTATTTAGAGATCTTGGGGGCATGTGTTGGACACTAACAATGGTATCAGAGCCTTCTAAATATGATTTGAAATTCTAGGGTTATTAACTTTAATTTGATGATTTTATGTTTGGAACATGTAAATTCGAAATTGATTGTTTGGTTGTGATTAGATAATGATAACTAAGATTTATGCATTGTTAGATTGTGAAAAATTTATTGGATCAAAATTTTCATAAATCCGTCTCTTGGCCGAATATGAACCATTTGAATATCTCATGGTAATTTTTTAAATTTGACAATTGGATGTGTTGTAAGCATGAAATGAATGTTAATTGTTGATTTAATTGGATTGAAATCAAAATTGAATGTTATTTCTTGCAATTGCCGTGAGCATGTAAGCATGTTGGAGACTTGATTTTTGTTCAATTTGTGATGGACATGAATTGGAATAATTAAGCATGATTAATTAGATTAATTAATATTTTGGAAATATTAGATTAATTAATTAGTTGTGTTTATTACACTTTAATTGGATTAATATGATATTTAGAATAATGTATTAATCTAATTTGTTATATTTGGGCTAATGGGCTTGGTTAGGCCAAGTTTGGTTTTGGATCCAATTAGGCCTTAAATCATTTCCATAAAGTCTAAAATATGACTTTGGGCCTTTAATTATTTAATTGGGTGTAATGGGCCAAAATTGCTTTTTGGCAAAGGGTGATTCCTAAATGGGCCTTGGCATTTTGGGTTTGATCTATAATGGCCAAAGTCCATGCCTAAAGAATTAATTAAAAGCCCATTGGACTTAATTGAATTGGCATTGGATGCTAATTGGGCCTTTGAGACCCAAACGGATTGGATTTGGAATCAAAGTCTAAAAGGCACTATTATAAGTGTAATTGTTTAATTTGGAATTAAACATGAATTAGTATTGGATACAATTTAAATTGGATTTAAAATTATAGTTCCATATAATTCAAGAATACTTACTTTGAGTATTTATTCTTAAACGAGTTAGATTCGCGCAAATCAAATCATTGTATGAATTTTGGATGGTCATTAATTGAAGATTAATTAATTGGATTAGATTGATTGACAACATTCTTTGTGTGAATACTTGGATGTATTTGTATAAATAATATATATCGAAAGTAAAGCCGTCTCGAAGAGCCTATTGAATCTCACGTTTCTGGATAACAATAGAGATCGTGGGATATATTGTGGTATACCCATCTCCCACTCACTATTTTGAATTGTAAGGTTTCTATCTCACTAGTCTCTAATGAATTTAGATTATGCTCGGCTAAAACACAACCTAATTAATACTAGTGGATTATTTGTGATCTAACCGATTTTAACACTTAAAATTTTATTCACTAATTTCGATTAGTGAGACTAACCATTAACTTAATTAAACAAATTTAATCAAGTTTGTTTAAGTGATCTAATCCATTTTAATTTTTAAAACATTAGTCCACTTATAGGTTTTAAAATTTTAGAATTTAATGAATGAACTATATGTCATTAAACCATTTAATAAAAGTATGTTATATACTCCAAAGGTACGTGGAATTGTATCCCGAGTGTAAACTAAATTAATGTCCATTTGGAAGCGGCTATGGAATTTATATCCGGGTTTCCATCCGATATACCAAGGAAAACAATGTACTCATAATGTCCATTTGTTCTTAAACTTGAATTCGTAATTTTTAAATCTTTAAAGCAATTAATCTTATTAATCCATTTGCAAGCATCTCATATTCTTATTTAACATTTAAATTACACAAAATCATATTTTATGACTAGAATATCATGCATATGTACATGTTATGGCATGTGAAAAAGCGAGAGTACGCACCCTAGGCTATATGATATGTTAATAAGCAATTTAAAACATATATATATATTCCCAGGTCTGGGCTGAAAATGTTTGTGTGGCGTTTGACGGGAGTTCGAACATTTTCAGGTAGTGGAGTTTCGTTCGTGTTGCGTTCGAACGCCTGTCTGAACACTAGAACTTCATTTACTCCGATCCGGAGCTTCCAGACTCTGTTTTGGTCCCCGTTTTTTCTACGGAACGTAGTTTTACGTACATCCATAAATTGCGTTAACTTGGCTCTTATTTTTCTATTCTAATCTAATTAGTACAATAAATCAAAGGCATCCATTGGTTTTCAAATCTTGCTCCATGGTATGTTATTGAGTTCTTCGCGGAATAGGTTCGTAATGAGTCCTTCGCGGCATCGACTCCTCTAAGTTACAAATTGAGTTACAAAATGGAATTATTACAAAGGAAATGAACTTAAAACACTTGAAAGAATATAACCTTATGGTCTTACATTCCCATTACTAAAAATAAGAGCCGGAAAAATTAACGATCAACACAATACATTCATCACATGAATCAAAGTAAACATTCATCACATGAACATTAAAAAACCATTCATCTCATGAATCGAATTGTGCCTACTCATCACAACATGCATTCTAATAATCTATATCGCATATAATTATTAAAACTTGAAACTTTAAAAGAGAAGGGTTAAAAATACTTTTCAACCTTAAGCTCTTGATGCCAATTGTAGGAAACTGTTTCCTTTTCCGCCACGGAAGTTACGGATGTGGTGGCACCGGATCTTTAAAATTTTCTTTGCCTTCTCTTTTGTTGAAGTCGAACTCCACCAAACTATTGATGAATTTCCTTTGAAATTTTACCGTAGAATCAACCAATCAATCTTCCGAGCTATATCTCAAAACCAACAAACTGAAGTGTGGGCTTCACTCACAAAGATCAACCTCTAAACTATTTAGAGAAGTATCAAACTCTAAATTATTTAGAGAAATGATATTGTTACAAAATCTTTTGGAAAGATGAATTAGATCAATATCTAACTCAAGTAGAATTTTTATCTTTTAATAATTAAGAAAAAATTCTTGTTTTTCAAACTCTCTCACAACTTTTTTGTTTGTTTGAATTTTCTCTCTAACTCTCTTTTTTGAAATTGGTGTAAATTATTTTTGTAAAAAATACTCTATTTATAGAGTGGAGAATGTAAAGAATTTATTCTTTCAACTTCAACCACCAAAATCCACTCACCATTTTAAATGGCAAAAACACTTGAGTGGATTATCCACCAAATCTATTAATTAATGGAATAAGTTAGGTAATTACGTCAAAACTAATTAACAAAAACTTGGTGGATGATTTTGCAAACCATTAAGGCTTGTCTTGATAATGAATTTACCATTATCAAATAATGATATCATAATTATCTCATAAGTATTCATTATCAATTGTGATATAATAATTATCTCATAATTATTATTTGATTATCTCATAATCAAAAAATATTAGAAAACATTATATTAAACTAATTTAATATTATTTTCATTTGTTACAAAAGTATTATTAATCATATTAATAATATTTAAATATAATGTGAGCATATTATTAGACAATCTAATTATATTAGGTTTGCTACAATTATTCGAGTAAGCACGGGGACCAAATGGACCTACGGTTCCGAGCTCCAATAATTCCGAAATATTAAGTAAACTCTTTAATTAAATATTACGAATTATTAACTTCGCGTTATTCCACTAAAAACTCAAAGTTGAACTTATGTTATCGTAAATGGAAAATATAAGCCGAACAACTTTAGTGTCCATCGATATAGTTACTACATATGGATATAGCCCTTCACAAATATCTCATAAATAGAGCCGGGTCATAAATCTGTTATACCCCTCTAAATATTTTGTCTCTTAAGCACCATTGATTCTATAATGAACAATTAATTCATAAAAATTATGAATATAATACTTTCTATTCGTAATAGGAAAGTTAAGCGCTCAAAATTATTCAAGTCCCGAATGAACTCTTAAAAGAGATATTTTTATACTTCTCAAAAGAATGAGTGAATTTTATATGTATGTAAAACGTTCCCAGCTACACGCCAAACCATATCCCAAAAATACGTAGTTATTGGCAGGGACTGCTACACCAACCTCACCATAGTAAATCAAAGGACAGAGCCTGACATGTAGGAGTTCGTAGTACACTCAGGATTAAGATTAATCCATATGTGACCATCTAGTAGATAAAATAAATTTCTTGGGTTAACGGATTTAAAAGAAATTCATTATTATCTGAGTTCAGTCCTATATGATTATATCATACAAGGTGCCTCCATTCCCATGTCACAACATTAACGAATCCGGATCAAGGTTGTCATGCAAGTATACAATGGACTGTAGCTATAGATAAACCACAAACAAAGTACCTAATTTGTTTGCTCTCTATGGACAATTTAGATTACTAACTTCAAACTTAAATCCTCTTGTGCATCAAACATACACTAAGTCTGAAGGTACAAAAGTAATCAAGGTAAACAAGACAATTGGATAATATGAAATTTAAATCAAACAACTTTGATAAATGAATAATGCGTTTATAATTATTACAATAATCAATTCTGTGTTACAATACATGAAGTTCTAGGGCATAAATCCCAACACACTCCTGAGACGTATCTCAACCTATTTCGTAACAAGTTAATTTTTGTTTATTTCCTTTTGAATTATTTAATTTGTGAATTCTCCATAATGCTGACTAAATTGGATCTTCATATACTCAGTTGACAAGTATTATCAACATGCATAGTAACATACAGCTTTGAGTTGTAAGTGAAAAATTTGTAATATTCAGTGCTCTCATTTAATTGGATGAAGCATCTAAAAAAAAACCATGGAAAAAAAACATCTGAAATCCAAGTAATTAAGTCTGTATAGGTGTTTTAACACCTAGTTCCCTAAAACCAACTGGTTTGAGAGTCACTGGCCTCAAGCTCACTACATGGATTGAAGATGTTATATATATATATATATATATATATATATATATATATATATATATATATCTGAAATCCGAGTAATTAAGTCTTCAAGGGTGTTTTAACACCTAGTGCCCTAAATCTAACTGGTTTGGGAGTCACTGAGAACTACACTTATGAATATTGTGGGCACAATGATTTTATTAATGCCTTGTTGATTGTGTATATGAAGAATGGTAAAAATAATCGAAGAATTTACTTATTTGGTAATTTAGAAAGAAACAAAACAACTACTAACTTGGATAAGAAGTTTCACTTGTTTAGTCACTAACTTGTTTATTCTCTTTTCTCTTATGTTTTTGTTTTTGTGTGCATTAGATTGACGTTTGTGGGTATCGTCACTGTAAGCCCTCACGAGACTACAACTCGTCCACTAAGGACACCTGGGGGTTCAAAGGCTTGTTGCATACGCTAAATGCAACTGTGATCCATACGAAAGTGGCTAAGTTTAATTTTAATTATTTGTTGTATTTTTTTTTGTTTTGCTCGAGGACTAGAAAAATGTTAGGTTTAGGTGTGTGATGAGCAGAAAATATATCATTATTTACTGCCCCTTTTACTTAATATTTTGTATAGTTTCTCGAGTTTTATGAACGTTTTGATGTGTTTTAGTTTATTTCGCAGATAAAATAAAATCAGGACTTAATGGAATCAATCGACGAAATGTGGAACAAATAAGGGCAAAAAATGGACTTGAAATTTTGATTTTGGAGATTGGAAACTTGAAATGGCGTTCTAACAAAGTACAATTTCGGAAATTCCAACTTTGCGCAATTGTCGTATTTTAGCCATAACTTTTTACTCCGATATCAGATTGAGGTCATTCAAGTTCCAGATTAAAGAAGCCTCAAAGATCTAAAACTTTGAAGTTCATAATAATTTCGAATTATGAAGTTTCCATGACTGAAATTGATAAAATATTCGTAAGTGTGTTATGTGTAATTATTAAAGTCATTTTCAAAATAAAAAAAATAATAAAATAATTGGTGCGATGATTTGGTGCCATGTTTGGTGGAGCAATTGGTGGAGAAATAGGTAAATGCCTTTAGATTTGCCTATAAATACCAAGCTAAACTTTGTAAATTTTTCATGCTTTCTTTGGAGGAATTTCTCCATCAAAACCTAAAGGAAAGTGTCTTGTATATTTTTTTTTAAGTTTTCTTGTATTTTCTTTTTATTTAATTAATAAAATTTTGTGTGTTTTCATTTACAGCATGAGCAGGTAATCTCATTCTGCTGGGGTGAAAAAGTGAGACTTTTAATATAATAAATTAGATTGAGACTTTTAATATAATAAATTAGATTAATCTCCCTTATTTTAATTAAAATTTGGATTAATTAATTACCGCCTATATGATCAGTTTATGTGACAACCTTATTTATTACCTATACGGTCGGTTTTACATTTTAGTCGTAGTTTTCGCCTATATGGTCGGTTTATGTAATAACCTTGTAACCGCCTATATGGTTGGTTGGATTTAATTGGGACAAATGAAATTACTGAATTTATGGTCTGGTTAAATATAATTAATTAATTGGTAAACATTGATAATAACAGAGATTTCTAATTTTGAAATATTAAAAGTGTATCATCTAACCCCAGCATTTTCTTTCATTATTGTAATTTTACTTTTATTTATCTCCAAGTTATTTTTATGATGTTTTGTTTATTTAAGTGTTTAGTAATCCTAAGTATGTTTTGTAACTAAACATATTATTTGGGGTTGTGATGAATTCCAATATCATCGGTTTATAATGGGTTATTTTACATCTTAGGTAATATAAAGGTTTATTAAGTCTTAAGCTTAATGCTTCTTATTAACTAGCCATTATTAAGATTGATCTAGTAAACTTAAAATAAACTTTATGAAGGAATTTTAGGTTTTATCCTTAGACTTAATAGCCTACGATCTCCCTTAAGGATTAGATACCCCTTAATAGATTTCCTTCCAGGATAGACATATACATGTCGGGTGGGGGTAGCCACAATGGAAACTTAATCTTAATGAATTCAGGTAACTTGATTAACATAGACGTATGATTAATTAGGTTACACTGGGTATTTGCATCTGACTATTGATAGAGGCTTTTGCATAATTTCTGTTCCAAGTTAATAAATCAATATATTGCACAAACATGAGATAACCACTTCATCTTTAAAAGATATTGGAATGATTCACAGCCCTAAATAATTTAATAATATTGAATTTTTCTTTAATTTACATTCGTACTATTTTATTTACTTGTTTTAGTTTAAAATCACCATCCAATCAACAACCAATCTATTAGATACTCATAATATTTGGCTTCATAAATTAATAGCTTAGGTATTAAGTCCTCGTAGGATCGATATTTTTTATACTACTTGAGCGATACGTGCGCTTGTGTTATACTTGTGTGATCACGCCGTTCATCAAGCATTCGACGAGATGTTACAATTTGGATCGATGGAAGTGGATGGTTTATAATGGAATTGAACGAAATGGAACGAAATGGAATAAATGTAACATTTAAGCTTATTACCCAATTATTCTTGCAAAATTAATTTGAGTAGTTATATTATACGTTAATTAAGTAAATGCAACATTTGAGCTAATTACCCAATTATGCTCAATCTTGAAAAATCTAGTTTATTAATAAAATAATTTAAATTTTCTCCTATTAAATCAAATTTTATTCCCACTAAATCAAATATTTATTTGGTTGAAATCTTTTAGGAAATTATTAATAAAGCCAAACTTAGCCACTTGTATCTATCTATTACAATATAATAATATATTTATTTATTCATATATCCGTTAATACCAAACCATAATTCATAGGCATAGCCGCCGATTTTGCCACCAAAAAGAGTCTCTTAGCAGACCCATTCTCCAAGCGCCAATTCATTCACAGATGGAGGGGGGAGATTTTGATATGCAAGTGATCGGCAATTTCTTGAGTTTCGCATCTAGAGGTGACAGAGTTGGGCTGAACCAGATGTTGAGGGAAGGTACTTCTCCAAACGTCCAGGATTATGACCAGAGAACTGCTTTACATCTTGCTGCAAGTGAAGGCCACGCCCCCATTGTTGAGCTTCTTCTTCAGTACAAGGCCAATCTTAACCTCAAAGATCGATGGCAACGCACTGTAATTTATAAGCTAAACCCACCCACTTCCCCCTTTTCAGTTTAATTACCAATTGATTTCAGTTGATCATAATCTTGATAACATTGACTAATTAGTTAGATCTTTGGGATGTTTGATGAAGCCCTTGACAGATGCAAGACTTTACGGCCATCGAGATATATGCAGGATCCTGGAAGTAAATGGAGGGAAGGATTTTATTCATGATCAACCTCTGGTGCGTAATTGAATTATTATTTCTTTCTTGTGGTTTACTAATGTATTACAAGAATTTATCATTGCAAAAGTAAAATTTCTTTTTCTTTATGGAGTGAAATCAAACACAATATATATACACACTTACTTAACTGGTTTAGCTGTAAAATATTTTCTGGAAAGATGGGCGGCAAGCTTATTGTTCATTATTTATGTAGACTGTCCGACATGAGCAAGATTCAAATGAAGTAAATTTTGATATTTCGGAGTTGAATACGTTGCACTCTTCAATGGTTGAACAGGTACAATAATAGAATCGATGATCCTTTAACTGAAAAATGCCTTAAAATAATGGATATGTTTCTTGAAAAAGAGTTATACTAAACGATTTAAAAGAAAATGCTAGCATCCTACTGGGATATGGCAATGTTTATTTTCCGTGAATGGTCCACTAACAGTTCCTCAATGTGAATATTATTTGATCAGAGAAATTCTTCTTGTCTTAGGGTGCATTTGGTGAATCGCAAACAGCCAAGTGGCGTGGAACGTGGGTGGTCAAAACTGTGATTAAGAGCCACATCTATCGGCCTGTAAAAATGTATGTGAGCTATCAGATTTTTCTTTTACTTAACTGGTTTTTTTTTTTTTTTTTTTTTTTTTATCATATCTCATGTCAAATGATTTGGTTTAGTCAGTGGTGGCCGAGGGAATGTGTGGATGTTGATGACTTTTCTTTTCAAGCATGTTGCAGGATATTGTCTGCCAAGGATAATACTAGGTTGCGGGAACTTCGACATCCAAATATCTTGCAGTTTCTTGGTTCAATTGTTCATGGAGAGGAGATGATTTTGATTACAGAATATCTGCCAAAAGTATTTCTTGCTTTGAATATTGAATTGTTATTCTCCAATTAATAGTTAGTGGGAATTAGTTAATAATATTTATTGCTGATAATATCTCTTTATAATCCTAATACTTTGGCATAGAAGTCCAAAAAACAAGTGCTTAACTAGTACAAATTCTCATTTTTGTCAAATTCATCTCTATATTGTATTAGAATCACTTGGTGAAAAATTTTAGCCTCTAGTGTTCTATAGTCCCCACTAACTTATGAGAAAAGTGAAGTTGTGGTTTGGGAGAGTAGTTACGAGAGTCCCTAAAGGGCCTAATTTAGTTATGTACGGTTAACGATCTGATCTTTAGGTCATGAGTTCGAATCCAATGACTGCGTTTCTTATAAGAGCCTGAAACAGCCGTGGGTTTTACCTATTACGCTTAAGTTCGGAATTAGTGGTTTGACGATAGGATTTCAAACTATTTAAAAAAAAAATAGTTACCAAAGGATCATTCAAGTTATGAAAATTAGGGCATGTTAAGAATATTATCAAAACGGAAACTATAATTACATTCCTATTATCAATCTATATTTTAGGCAACTGACGATTTATATTATTTGTATACATATTTAGAATTTCTTTACTATTTTAGTTTTCATGTATTGCCTATATAAAGGCTGTTATATTGTAAATATATTCAGATTGAAATACAAAGAATATTCACATCAATCTCTAACATGGTATCAGACAAAATTTTCTCTGGGTCCTGTTAATTTTTCGGCTCCGGTCACCGCCACTGCTTCCGCACCTCTGCTCTCCCTTTATTATAATTACTCTGTCTGGTTGTCTCATTCAGGATCATTTTTCCGTTGATTTTCACCATGGGCAAGTCAGACATCTCCCAACCAATTCAGATACTCCTCAATGGTCACAATTATGTTCTTTGGGCCCAAGCCATGTCCAGCTTTCTCAAAGGCCGTAAACTCTGGTGTTACATTACCGGTACCCTTCCTGCACCGGTTCAACATAAAACTGAGAGTGACGACAATTTTGCTGATCGCCTTGAAGATTAGGAAAGTCAGAATCACAAGATCATTACCTGGTTTCGCAACTCCTCTATTCTACCATAAATCTTCAATTTGGTCATTTTCACATAGCCAAATCCCCCTGAGACTTCCTTGCTCACCGATATACAGCCACAGATTTATCTCATCAGTATCAGCTGATTTGACGCCTCCACCAAATGCGTCAGGAACCTGGCCAATCTATTACTGAATTCCATTCTCAAATGCAATTTCTCTGGGATCAATCGGCTCTCTCTGAGCCCCATTGGGACAATTCTGATGATGCTGTCAAATTCACCACCTATAGAGATCACCAAAGACTAATTCAGTTTCTCATGGAACTTGACACCAAGTTTGAACGCACTCGCGCCTCTTTGCTTCATCAAACTCCACTACCCACTCTTGACTCTGCCATTGATAAACTTATTTCGGAAGAAACTCGTCACTCTATTGGCCGCATACAACATACCGAGACCGTTCTTGCCACACTCTCTTCAAGTTCTTCCTCTGTGAAGCCCTACTCTTACTGTAAGTTGCCCGGACTCTTGATCCTCAAATTTCCAACACGCCGTTGCAGAATGTGCCATAAAATGGGTCCTGGCCATTTTGATCGCGACTGTCCTACTCGCCACACTGCTCATTCTTTCAATGGTCGTCCATCTCTTTTTGATGTAGCTTCTGATGATCAGGGTGACACTGACCAGTCTCAGTCTTCTCAGCCTTCTCAGCATATCCAGGATCTTGCATCCCTTTTTAATCCATAGCCTCTCAATTTGGTAACATCTCTACTTCTTCTACTATCTCAGGTACTGCCTCTTAGTATTTCGATTCTACTTGTTGCAATTACATGACTTCCAACTCAAGTATCTTTTACTCTACATCTACTCCATCATATCTTCCTGCTATTCAAACTTCTAATGGCTCTTGCTAATGGCTCTTTCATGACCTCCAGTCATTTGAGTCACATTTCTCTTCCCAATCTCTTTGTCTCTAACACATTTCTTATACTCAAACTCGCTTTGAATCTTTTATCTGTCGGTCAATTATGTGACATTGGTCTTAATGTCTTATTTACTGCTTCTGGTTACTTTGTGCAGGATCCGCGGATAGGTCGGACACTTGGGATAGGTCATAAGAAAGGTCGTTTGTTTGAGCTCATCAGTCTTCATCTTCCTCAAGACCTTTCTCCATGTTACTCTGCAGCCTCTACCTCACCCATTACCTCACTCAGCCTGTGGCACTCTTAGTTGGGCCATCATGCTCTTAGTCGATTACGTTTATTAGCATCTAGTGGTCATTTAGATCCTGTTTCCAATAAATATTTTAATTTTATGCCTTATTAGTTGGGCAAACAAACTACATTATCTTTCAGTAATAGTACTTCCATTTCCTATTCACCTTTTGATCTGGTCCATTCTGATATTTGGGGTCCATCTCCTACTCCTATTATGGGTGGTTCAAAGTATTGTGTAATTTTTATTGATGATTATTCCCGATACACTTGAATCTATCTTATGAAACATCGCTCTAAACTTTCCTCAATTTACCAAACCTTTGCGAAAATGGTTAAGACTCAATTCAATTGACCGAATAAAATTTTCCACACTGACAATGTCATGGAATATAAAGACTCTGATTTTCTACACTTTCTTAACCAAAATGTGACTCTCTGTCACCGCTCTTGTCCCGGTACATCTCAGTTACTTTCTTGGGCTTGGGGTACTATCTGATCAGACTGGCTATTATCTATCTCAGGCTAAGTACGCTTCTGACTTACTGGCCCGGGCGGGATTGACTAATAGCAAGACCACTTCTACCCCTCTGGATCCTCAAATTAAACTTGATGTCACTGATGATACCCATCTTCCTGATGTTACTAGGCCTGATATTGCCTATGTGGTTCATGTTGTTAGTCAGTTTATGTCTGCCCCCCGCTCTGCTCACTATGATGTTGTTCTTCATTTACTCCGCTACATCAAAGGAACGTTATTTCATGGTCTTTATTTTTCCGCTGATTCATCTCTTGAGCTGCGTGCCTACTCTGATGCTAGTTGGGCCGACGATCCCACTGATCGACGATCTACAACTGGTTTAAGCTTGTTCTTAGGCGACTCCCTTATTTCTTGGCGTAGTAAGAAACAATCAATGGTTTCTCGCTCCAGTACTGAATCTGAATATCGTGCGATTGCTGATGCTACTCAAGAAATCATTTGGCTCTGTTGGCTTCTCGGTGACATGGGTGTTCATCAATCCCATGCTACCCCTCTCTATTGTGACAACAAAAGTGCCATTTATATAGCGCATAATGATGTCTATCATGAACGCACGAAACACATCGAAATTGATTGTCATTTTGTTCGACATCATATTCGTCAAGGCACTGTTCGACTTTGTGACATTCCTTCTGAAGAGCAGCCTGCTGATCTGTTTACCAAACCTCAGCTTCCAGGACGCTTTCGCGAGTTGGTTTCCAAACTCAAGCTTGCTTTTCTTCCACCATCTTGAGTTTGAGGGGAGAGGGGGTGTTAAGAATATTATCAAAACGGAAACTATAATTACATTCATATTATCAATCTATATTCTAGGCAACTGACAATTTATATTATTTGTATACATATTTAGAATTTCTTTACTATTTTAATTTTCCTATATTGCCTATACAAAGGCTGTTATATTGTAAATATATTCAGATTGAAATCCAAAGAATATTCACGTCAATCTCTAACAGGGAAATGGGAAGCCTTTTTTTTTTTTTTTTTTTTGTTATCATTCTTTCCTGGACACGTATATGTTTCCTTTCTAATTGTATTACTTATGCTAATCTATAGGGAAACTTGCAAGATTTCTTGTTGAAGAAGGTTCGCCTTGACTTTCCCACAGCTCTACGCTATGCACTCGATATTGCAAGGTGATTTACTTTTGATCTTGGCACTAGAAGAGGCTGTGGTTAGCAATAAGAAATTTTCCTTATAAGTTCCATATAAAAATGTTTTCTCCTCTCAAATGCAACAGAAATTGTAGGAAATATTAGCAAATTCTTCTATAGATTGAAGTTAAAACTTCCAGTTTTCTCTCAAGTAAATATTCACTTGCAATACTGTTATGTTGTTAATATTTGATCTTATGCACCCAATGTCTTTGCATTAGTTGAAGTTAAAGGCGAACTGAAATTTCGCTCTTAATGTTTAAACAATTGGCAGAGGATTGAATTATCTTCATGAGCACAAACCCTTCCCCATAGTCCACAATCATTTGGACTGCAGGTAATTTTTTCTTGCAATGATTCTTAATTTATGATAATTTCTCGTAGATATTGTTGTGCTACGTCACTTGTTTTGATTGAACAATGACATCATCTAGCCTTTGTAATTTTTAGCCGTCAATAGAAAGATTCTTAATTTCCATTAGCTTGCTCATTTAATATCATACTTTAAAGATTTGGAAGATTATTTGCTCATATAGGTTGAAACAACATTACGGATTTGTATTGTATTAATTGCTCTCTCGTTTTGAGAAAATGTTTAGACTGCCCAATAGAATTTGATTTTACTGTCTCATTGAAGCACAGCGTTGTGCAATTAAAAAGTGATCCTAGAAAGTCATTTTATCTTTCCTGGACATAGAAATTTGCTGCAAGATGAAGGCGACCACTTGAAGATCGGAGAGTACTGGGTTCAAATGTTCTATGAACAAATACACCCGAATCAAGACAGCGGTATGTCTCACACCATCTTTGATTCAACTTTCTGCTTTCAGTGTTGCTTTTGCTTCTCAAAACATATTTAGTTTACAGGTCAAAGAAATGATAATTCTAGCATCACTTGCAGCCGATCGGATGATACCACTAAAGACATTTGTTCATTTGGGTACATATTTTATCAGGTATATGTTTAGAGACTGTTGTGAATAAACACACACACGAGAGGAGAAAATGAGAGAAAACTCTTCTTTATATTACACACAATAAAGAATTACAAAGCTTTTCACCACTTTACAAAAAACTCTCAAAACCATCAACTCTCTTCTAACCTCACACGTTTGGGATGATTTTACAAATGGATTCATGGCCCTTTTATAGTGCCAAACCGCGTGAACAGTACCACGCGGTTTGGGCAGTTGGCAACTTTGCCAACTCTCACCAGCTGCCTTCATCATGCACCGTTTTGTTTTTTGTTTTCTTTTGCATGTCTGGCATGCGTTTCTTTCAACAAATCTCCCCCTCGGTGAAGATTTCCAAAATCTGAGCCGACCATCAATCATCCAAATCCGGATCCTCCCCTGGCGCATCTCTGTGACTGCCTACGTACCCTGAGAAGGGATCAAGCCAATCATAGTTCTCTGTATCTCCCCACTCTGACTATGTGGAGAGTTTTGTCATCCGGCTATGGCACGGCAGATTTCAAGCTTCTCCTTCGGTAAAACCTTCGTGAACATATCAGCACCGTTGTCGTCGGTGTGTGAATTTTCCTGAGTTCTAACAGCCTTGAGCTCAGGACGTCCCGTATCCAGTGATACCTCACATCGATATGTTTTGACCTCGAATGAAAATGGAATTTTTACCGAGATAGATAGCACTCTGACTATCACAGTACAAAATGTACTTCTCCTGCTTGAAACCCAATTCTTGGACGAATGTCTTCATCCACAACAATTCCTTGCAAGCTTCGTCACTGCAATGAATTCTGCCTCTGTTGTAGAAAGTGCAACACACCTCTGCAACCTTGACTGCCATGTCACAGCTCCTCCTGAGAGAGTAATCAGATACCCCGAAGTAGACTTTCGGGTATCTACATCTCCTGCCATATCTGAATCGGTGTAGCCCATCAACACTGGTTTGTCGCTGCTTCCAAAACATAATCTCATCTTGGATGTGCCTCGAAGATACCGCATGATCCATTTGATCGCATTCCAGTGTTCCCGTCCTGGGTTTGACATAAACCGGCTGACCAATCCAACTGCGTGTGCTAAGTCTGGCCTCGTGCACACCATGGCATACATGAGACTTCCCACTGCTGAGGTGTATGGAACCTGTTTCATTTCCTCCTTCTCTGACTCAGTAGAGGGACTCTGTCTCGTACTCAATCTAAAGTGGGTAGCAAGAGGAGTGCTAACCGCTTTAGCCTTGTCCATCTGGAATCTCTGAAGTACCTTCTCGATGTACTCCTCTGTGACAAGTATAATCTCCTGGCTTTCCGATCACGACCGATCCTGATGCCAAGAATCTGCTTAGCTGGCCCCAAGTCTTTCATCTCAAAAGACTTACTCAGTTGCTGCTTCAAATTATCAATCCTCGATTGATTCCTGCCAACTATCAACATATCATCTCATATAACAGTAAGATGATAAAATCATCGTCAGAAAACTTCTGAACGAAAACACAATGGTCTGAAGTGGTCTTCTTGTATCCCTGCTCCCCCATAACTGACTCAAACTTCACGTACCACTGTCTCAGTGCCTGTTTCAAACCGTAGAGGCTTTTCCTGAGTCTGCACACATAGTCTTCTTTCCCGCTGACTCTGAAGCCTTCTGGTTGCTCCATATAAATTTCTTCTTCCAGATCTCCGTGAAGAAATGCGGTCTTGACATCCATCTGCTCAACTTCCAGGTCGAGGCTTGCTGCTAAGCTGAGTACCACTCTGATGGATGACATCTTCACAACTGGAGAGAAGATTTCATCGAAGTCAATGCCTTTCCTCTGATTGAATCCCTTGACGACTAGTCTGGCTTTGTACCAGGGTTGTGAAGTGTGCTCCTGTTGCTTCACCCTATACACCCATTTGTTCTTCAAAGCCCGTTTGCCTCTTGGCAATTTCACCAACTCAAAAGTGTGATTGTCATGCAAAGATTTCATCTCATCTTGCATGGCTTCCTCCCACTTTTCTCTGTCCTCTGTTTCCACAGCCTCCTGGTAGCTCTCGGGTTCTCCCCCGTCAGTAAGCAGCATATACTCATATGCAGAGTATTTGTTTGAAGGTCGCCTCTCTCTGTCAGACCTTCTCTGTGGAACTGTTGGTGGAACTTCTGGTACTGGTGGTTGATCATGATCATCATCTCTGGGAGCTTCATCACATGTACCCTCATGTCTGGGAACCTCATCTTCAACTCGAACTGGCACCGGTGTCTGAGGTACTGGATTCACATTTCTGTATTGTTGGGGCATTGTCTTCATCTCCTTTCTGATATCTTCTATGGTCTGGTCTTCAACAAAGACAACATCTCGGCTTCTAACGATCTTCTTCTCCACAGGATCATACAATTTGTAGCCGAAATCATCCTGACCATAGCCAATAAAGACACACTGTCGCGTCTTTGCATCAAGCTTGGATCTCTCGTCCTTTGGGATGTGTACAAATGCTTTGCACCCAAAGACATGTAAGTGCTCGTACGACACTTCTTTACCTGTCCAAGCTTGGTTAGGAACATTACCTTTCAGTGCGACCGCTGGGGACATGTTCAAAACATGAACTGCTGTGATGAGTGCCTCCCCCCAAAATGTCTTCGGCAGCTTGGCTTGTGACAGCAAGCTTCTGATCCTCTCGCACAAGGTTCTGTTCATCCTCTCAGCCAGGCCATTCAGCTGAGGTGTCTTCGGAGGTGTCGTTTGATGTCTGATTCCTTGCGTCTTGCAGTACTGATCAAACGGACCTCTGTATTCTCCACCGTTATCTGTTCTGATGCACTTCAGTTTCTTGCCGGTTTCTCTCTCCACCAAGGCATGAAACTCTTTGAACACTCCCAGCACTTGATCTTTTCTCTTCAAGGTGTATGCCCAGATCTTCCTTGAATGATCATCAATAAATGTCACAAAATACAGTGACCCTCCAAGTGTTCGTATCTGCATCGGACCACATACATCTGAATGTATGAGATCTAGTACCTCCGGTTTCCGTTGAGGCAAGGAGCTCTGGAAGGATACTCTGTTCTGCTTTCCAGCCATGCAGTGTTCACACTTCCGTAAGTGTGAGTTCTTCAGTTCGGAAGAACATTCCGCCTGCGTAGTATCTCCATCCCGTTTGGCTCATGTGACCGAGCTTTTTATGCCATAACTCGGCTGCCTCATTACTGTTGACTGTATTTATGCTACTATTTGAAAGCTTAGCATGCATCAAATACAAAGTTGAATCTTTCTTACCTCGTGCCACGACCATTGATCCTTTAGTGAGCTTCCAGCATCCGTCACTAAAGGTGCTGCAGAGAAACCTTCATCATCCAGCTTGCCTGTTGAGATCAGGTTTAACCGGATATCTGGGATGTGCTTGACTCCCTTCAACACTAGCCTTGTCCCGTTCTCTGTTTCAAGGCAGATGTCTCCAATACCGACGGCTTTGGACTGTCCGTCATTCCCCATCCTTACAGCACCGTAGTCCCCTGGTGTGTAAGATGAAAAGAAGTCTCTGCGAGATGTGGCGTGTATGGATGCGCCACTATCTATCACCCAACTGGTCTCGTGGCTGGCAAGATTCACAACATTTTCTTCATACATTATGCAGAAGTCTTTGGAGGTTTTCTCGGTGGTTGTAGCAACTCTTTCTTGATTAGAGTCACCATCTCTCCTGGACTGCTCGTTCTTCAGTTTGTAGCAATCCCGCTTCATATGGCATTTCTTCTTACAGTGATAGCACTCAATATCCCTCGTTCTTGATTTCCCTCGGTTCTTGTCTGATCTCTCTGGGCCTCGGCTTTTACTCCTCCCCCTTCTGGTGTTCTTTTCTGTCACTAGAGCTTCTGAGGTTGAGGCTGATGCTGACTCCTGCATTCTCGTCCTCTTTTCTTCCTCGAAGATCCTGGTCTTTGCCATCTCCATAGTGACTTTCCCATCTGCGGCTGAATTGATCACCGTAGATCTGAACGTTTCCCAAGATTCTGGTAACGTATTAAGGAGTATTAAACCATTTACCTCATCTCCGAAGTCTATGCCCAATCCAGACAATTCTTTCATGGTTCCGAGGAGTCATTGATATGATCCGCCACAGCTGTACCCTCCTCGGTATTTCAAACCCATCATCTTCTTGATGTAGTACAGCTTGTTGTTGCCAGTCTTTGCTCGGAAAAGCTCCTCCAGCTTTCCCCATAAGGTACGTGCATTTACATCTTCACTGACATGGTTGATGATACTATCGTCGATCCACTGACGAATAGTACTGCATGTTTTCTGGTGAAGATTAGCCCACTTCTCATCGGATATTCCTTCTGGTTTCTTCTCCAGAAATACCGGTCCATCATAGTCCTTCACATACAGAAGATCTTTCATCCTTCCTCTCCATGTGAAATAGTTTGTACTGGTTAACAAAATCATTTTTCCGTTGCTCCCCTCCATCATAAAAATTCTAAGCAGAATTTCAAAAATCGGACCTCACTGTTGCGTCCGGAAATGGTCGAAAATGGTGGAAATGACACTTCGTTTGTCAAAATCCGACACAGGGACCAAATAGCAAATTCCAGAAATTACAGGGGTCAAAGTGCAATTTCCGAAAGTTCAGGGGCCAAAATGAAATTACGGAAAAGTTCATGGACTAAATTGCAATTTACAAAAAGTTCAGGGACTAAATTATCTGAAAGTATATGGGCTAAAATGTAATTTTCAGAAAGTGCAGGGACCTATCTGAAATTTACCAGGCACCGCTGACGTGGCAGCTGACTGGGCTGCTGACTGTGCGCTGACGTGGCGCTGACTGGGTGCTGATGTGGCAGCTGACTGGGCTACTGACTGTGCGCTGACGTGGCGCTGACTGTGCGCTGACTGGGCGACACGTGGCGCTGACTGGACCGCTGACGTGGCAGTCGTCTTCTTCCTTAGGTTGGCGCGTGCAGGAGCGTGTGTGCGCGTGGAGCGCGTGAGCAACACTCTGTCTGGCGCGTGCGGCGTCTATGGACCTCCGATCGATCGCCGAAAAATACCATCGTGCTCGTCTCGCCGTGAAAAGTCCGATGATATGCTCAAAATCGATTTTTGACAACTTTGGTCGGAATCGATTTTCCGAACCGAAACTTCGTTTCCGAATTTCGGGATCCCTCCGTGGAACCGTAGCTCTGATACCACTTGTTGTGAATAAACACACACACGAGAGGAGAAAATGAGAGAAAACTCTTCTTTATATTACACACAATAAAGAATTACAAAGCTTTTCACCACTTTACAAAAAACTCTCAAAACCACTCAACTCTCTCTAACCTCACACGTTTGGGATGATTTTACAAATGAATTCATGGCCCTTTTATAGTGCCCAAACCGCGTGAACAGTACCACGCGGTTTGGGCAGTTGGCAACTTTGCCAACTCTCACCAGCTGCCTTCAATCATGCACCGTTTTGTTTTTTGTTTTCTTTTGCATGCCTGGCATGCGTTTCTTTCAACAGAGACAACAGTTGATCACATGAGACCTCCTATTAGGAAGATGTTGTATAATCTTACATCAAGTGTAACAATGAATATATGTGCATTGTATAAATGATCATGTAGTTGTATTTTACTAATAATTGACATATTCTATTCAAATTTTTCTAACTTCTAATAATTGAATTATGATTGTACCATAGATGCTAGAAGGAAGGGAGCAGCAAACTACCACTAGCTTTGATTTCATGCATCCCAAGTCAGTCGATTTTGAACCAAAGTTTCAGATAAGCCGATGCCCCAAACGAATTCAACAGTGAGTGAATATAACTTCCATCTCATATTTCATTGTCTAATTTGTCATAGCAAATACTGAAGAGGAGTTCAGACATATAAATCCTAATATGGCTTAGCTAGCGTGTGCCTTAATTTTGATAAGCCTTAAAGCGATCGTATGGTTAATGATTACAGGTTGATAGCGCAGTGCACAAATAAGGATCATTCAGAAAGGCTGACATTTGATGGTATAATTATAACTCTAGAAGAAGTATCTGCTTCTCTGGGGAGAACCGCTTTATGCCCAGTCTGTTAAGTGCATCAATGCAATGTTCTCATACAAGAACTGCATCAATAATTCATAATCTAACTTTGCTATTGCGTGCGAAAGAGAGTTACAATATTATGCTAAGTATCCATGATTCCTACTAATAGTAAGTTTATTGCTTGGAGAAAAAGTTGAAGGCTATTGTTCTTGTTTGATTTTCTCAGCTAGCATGTGGAATCTTAGCCTATTACATTACAACACGATATGATGCCCGAAAAAGCTACAGAAGGCTTATGGTAGAGTCAATTTTTTATTACTTCTATATATATATATATATATATATATATATATTTTTCTATCCTTGCATCTTGCTATATATTGAGGATCAATTGCTCTCCCTGCTTGCTTTCCTCCTTTGTCTTCATTACCCATTTCCTCAAAAGAGCTTTTCCGTGCTAATCTCGTAGCTCATTCTCTTTCTTTTCCTTTCCTTTACTTCTCCTTAATCAGGGGCGACTTTGAATTTTGGGGGTCTCTAACATACGTGGCCCTAATAAAAGAAGGATTCTTTGTAACTTACTATTAAAATGAATATTAACTTTTCGCTTAATTTTAATCTAAATATAGAGGTCCTCGCTGAACCGCCTGTGTTGATTGTCTTCAAAACTACCCCTTATCCTTAATATTAACTCGTCCCTCATAACCACAAGAGCAGAGAGGAATTGATTTTTAAATATCTTAATAAAAAACTTATCATCGGAAAAGATAATGGGTTAATTAAAAATAAATTTGAACTTGTAAACTCCTCCATCTCTTTTCTTTTTTTTTTTTTTTTTCAAATGGTGACTCCTTGAAAAAATACTACAAAAAATAAGGTCTTTAGCGTCGAAATAAGGTCTTTAGCGTCGAAACATTTCGACGCTAATTTTGGACGAAAAATGTGGACAAGAAAGACAATAGAGTCGAAATCTCTAATTTCGATGCTAAAAACATATATTTTGCGTCAAAATATGTTCGACAATAAAGTAATTTTGCGACGCTAAAGTACATATTTGGCGACGAAAATATCGACGCCCAAATAATAAATTATTAAAAAATAATTTATATTTTATCTTTTTAACGTCCAATATTTCGACGCTAAAAGTCTATTTTAGCGTCGAATCTATCCAACGCCAAAATCAATAAATTATTAAAAAATAAATATTATTTTATTACTTATAGCGTCGAATAAATCGACGATAAAAGTAAGAAAAAATTATTATTTTACATACATTTGCTCTGTGAAATATTTAATTTAATATTTAAAAAATTATTATTTCAAAAAAATTACTGAATAATAGTACAATAATTTTTATTCTAATAATTAATTTATTATATCATGAAATTTATTAAATAAATATATAAGCTTTTAAAAATATCAGTTGTGAATGTTTTATACAATTGAAAATAAGATTTATTGCTGCTATGATGGGGGGGCGCTCGAGCCTGATGTACTCCGACCGAGTGAGGCCTCCAACATATCCTGGAAAAATCCCTTATCTACTGGTCGAACTCTTGCATCTTCTTTTCATGGTCCACCATGACCTGTAGTAGCATCTCTTAAGTCTTCTTCAGCTCGTCTTCGATATTTTCCAACCTGTTCTTAGTGGAAGTTAGCTCCTCTCGAAGGCCCGAGTCAAGTTAAGAAGAAACAGTCGTGCGTCCAGATGACGTCGGCTTCTTACGAGTGTCAAGGCCGACGTTGTACTCTATCTAGTTCTTGAAAACCAATTGCGACAACTCCTCATCGGTATAGGGTCAGACCATGTCTCCTGAGTTTGATGTTGGAGCTCCGCCATTTCATTCTGTTTTAAAAAAATTAAGTTAAAATTTTGAAAAGAAAAAAAAATCAATTTAAAATAATATTTATTTATTTTAAATACTTAAACTTACGTAGCAGCGTTCGGCTTCTTCGTTGATCCATTTTTTCTTCACATTGTAGTGCGTCACTCAAAAAAACTCTGGAAATGAATGCACCTCACATGTGCTACTCTACTAAAAAAAACATAAATTGATACATGATTCGAAATTAGTAAAATTAATAAACCGTTAAAATACAGTTTAGGCTATATTTACCTCGTAATGTCCGGCACGGTGTTGGATAAATGGTTTGGAACCTCCACGGTGGTTGAGACGCATGTGACTTCGATTCTCCACATTTGCGTGACATTTATTCTGCATTTAACAACACTGTAAGTGACAAAAACGAAGATAATTATCAATTTCGTATTTTTTTATTACCTCGTGTTTCTCGCTTGACCACAAGAATTTTCAGTCTTGCTCCTCTATAAAATCAGGCTTGTGTTGTGGAGCATCCAAAGGCCCATATGCGTCGAATATCGATTTCAGGACTTTTATCCTATAATCGTTATAATTTTTCCCCATGTGGTGGTCAAGATACCTCTGGATATTTTCTTTGGTCAGATCGATGTCGAACCACTCCTACAGGAATACCAACCAAGTAAATATTAAGTACAAAATATACATTTAAAATAACAAAATATAACAAAAACTCAATAATGTAAGTTTACTCACAAGTAGCGACTAGAAGAGCTGGTTGATTTTTGTCTCCCACGGTATCTTTATCCAAGAAATGTAGTTTTGGGGAGCTTCATACCGAGCAGCAGCACCTATGGCATTGGTAAATACTGGAGAATGTTATCCGATCTATCTTTCTCCATCATCTGATATCTCTATCTGGATACGGCCTTGAGCCTTAACGTGTTTAACTAACCCCAGGCCACAAGTGCGTCGTCGACCCTTCACCGTACTCGAGTCACTTGTGCTAGCAGAGACCCTAGCAGGGGCATCTGTCCTAGCAGAGGCATCTGTCCTTGCAGATATAGATGGATTTGAAGTAGCGTGTTTGCAATTGCCCGGTGCCATCTGCAAAATAAGAATCAAAATGCACTACTTGAATTATAGTTTACACCCTCAATTTCACTAGCAATATCAAAATTAACTCATGAACCCCAACCGAAAAACCAATAAGAATCTTTTCAAAATGACCTAACATTGCCAAATCCTCAAGCAAAGAAATACCTTAAGAAACTTTTCAATAGGACCAAACAACGAAAAATCCTCATGCAACGACAACTCTTTCGGCTTCCTATTCTGGAAATTCCAGAACAGTGAAAATATTCGGATTCATAAAAAACAACCAACAATACTCATACATCAATCTTCATTCCTAAATCATGCTCATTCATAAATCATGCTCATACTAAAATATCTCTTGGGTTTCCTAAATTATACTCTTTATTTCATAACAATCTCATATTAGGTTGTTCACTTCATTCCTAAATCGTGGGATCAATGGTTTCACGGCCTAAATCACAAAACACACTCACATGTCCACTTCATTTTCACACACACACACACTTAAGGCTGTTCTGGAATTCCAGAACAACAATTACTGATTCAAAATTCCCATGAGAGCATAATCGACCAAAAATCAAACAAAAACAACATCCCTAACTAAAGAACCCAAGTAACATTCCAGAACAACATTTGTTGATTAAAATAAAAATTTCTCAATAACTTAAAATTGAAGAACCAAGTAACAAAATCCCATGATTCCCCCATTAAATTTCTCAATAACCAAACAAAGGAAAATAAAAATCGAATAAAAACAATAAAAAAAACCCTAACTCATTGAATAATAGACCAATGGAAAAAAAAAAAACAACCTTAGAAAATTGATGATTTAGGGAAATAACACTTACCAGAATCAATGTGAGAATCTTGAGGAGAAGAGAGAAATCAAATTTGCAGAAGCAGAAAGTGAGAAGGGAAACTGAATTAGGGATTTTAATAACCCTTTAGCGTCGAAATATTTTCATTTTAGCGTTGAAATTTTTAACGCTAAAACATTGGCGGCTAACAAAAAAAATAAGGTAATTAGTTGAGGGAGATTTAATTTTTTACTTTTAGCGTCGAAAAAATTTAATCGATACTGAAAGTCAAATTTTTTCGACACTAAATGTAAATAAATTCATAGTAATAATAATAACAACAACTATCATCCATCTATTATAATTCTAATAATATCAACAAGAACAATCATTCATCCATGATAATAATAATAACAACAACAACAACAACAACAACCATCAATCCATGATAATGATAAAAATTAATCATCCATTACACGTATACTAACTAGATTGGTCCATACTATCTTCGGTATTTGAGGATTCCTGAAAGGACTCAAACTCATCTTCAGCTTCGAATTCTTCTTCATTTGATGCTTCCACGCTAACTTGAGAATGAGGAATTATCTCAACATCTGTATTTTCTCGAGTTAACGTGATATTTTTAGGAACTTGGATATTGGGTAAATGAAATATCTGTTCCAGAACTTCAAAGTTGTTAGAGACTTGTTGTGCTTCATCTGAAATTTCAACACTATCTTTCTCCTACATGTCCCAAATGCCCCTATGTTGTAACTTTTCTACCATCATCCATCTATTTCCTAGTTTTATATCAAATATATATATATATATATCACAGACTTTTCTTGATATAAAAAATATATGGATCATTCTTGTACCAATAATGTTGAACATTAATTTACGTTAGATGATTACTACATTGAATTCTATTTTTTCTGGAATTTGTGTCAAACCACTTGCATTCGAATAGCACTGTACGTCGTCTGGGTCTATATATCAACTGAATGACTGATTGTAACATTCAGTAGAGGTCAACAAACCGTGCTGCATCTCGCACTTGGTACCACATAGATAATGCCTCCAAATCTTAAGAGCATGTACAATCACTGCCAACTCCAGATCATGGGTGGGATAATTCTTCTCATGGCCTTTAACTGGAGGTATTGATCTGTGAAATCGCACACGTAACGCAAGCGCACGTATCGCTCAAGTAGTATAAAAATATCGATCCCATAAGGACTTAATTCTACCGTTGTTATTAATTATTGATACTATTTATTTACAGGTATATAATTAGTGGGAGAAGGGAATGATTGATTGATTGGTTGGTTGAATGTGGATTTGCTAAGTAAATAAATAAATAAAATATAAAAGAAAATACTAAGGAAAATAAACAAAAGACACAAATATCTAAGGTTTTGATTCCACACAATATTATTCTAAAGATGAATTGATTCTTTTATATATGTGTAATAAATCAGTTTGTTAACCTAGAACACGAAGATATGCAAAAGCCTCTTTCGATAGTCAGATGCAAACACCCAAAGTAACCCAATTAATCATATGTTTATGTTAATCAAGTTATTAGAATTCATTAAGTGCAAGTTCCAATTGTGGCTACCCCTACCCGATAGGTATATGTCTATCCTGGAAGGAAATCTACCTAAGGGTCACCATGCCCCAAGGTGAGATCGTGAGCTATTGAATCTAAGGCTGAAACCTAAAATCTCTTTTCCAAATTCATTTTAAGTTTACCCCATCAATTTTCTTAATGGCCAGTTAACAAGAAGCATTAAGCTTAAGATTTAATAAATAAACCAAAGCATTACCTATAATAATCAAATCAATTATTAAACCCTTGAATATTGTGCTTCATCACTTCCCTAAAATAAAATAAAATGATGGGGTTAGGGGATCCACCTTTAATAATTCAAATGTAGAAATCTCATTTTATTATAATATAGAAATTGTTAGTGTTACCCATTTAAGTCAAACCAGCCATAAAGGCGGTGTTATTAGCTAATTTCTTTGTAGGTAAGTCTTCGTCTCAAGGAAGGAAAGTTCTTGTTAGGCAAGTCTTGGGCTCTAAGTTGATTGGGTTTTGGGCTCTATAAATAGATACGGGTTGAAAGTATGAGAGAATGAGTTGAGAGAGATGTAACCTCATGAGGGAGTTGATGGCCAGAGAGATTGACGGGTTTGGTGGGCCTTTACCGAACTAAGTAGCTACTCCTTCTTTTTTCAAGGCCGCAATTCCCAAAGGGAATTGAATAAAGCCTTTACCAAACTCTAGCTTTTTCAAGGAGTTACTTCAAGGCCGCTATTCATATTCCGCTAGGAAGAGGAATAGAGTAAGGCCTTCACCAAACTGTAGCTAGCTACTGAGCTATCAAGATACATTAATTCTATGGAATTTTGCTATTCCAAGATAAGAGTAAGGAATAAAAAGCTGGTTAAGAATTCTCAGCCATCTTCTTATGGCTCTCAAGAAAATTCAATAAATATTTTCACTATTCAAGACAATGACATCATGAGGTGTAACCTACAAAATGCGCCTCCTAATGTGGTCTATGATCTGGAAACCAGTTCCCCTGAAGCTTTAGAGATTGTTTTCAATCTGAATTTTAAAGCTTTAAATGACAAGTTGATAAGTATTCTTAGTAGGGACTTGGCGCCGCTTGAGGAAACTAGAGGTAACCCCTAATCTTGTTCTTTTGATTTTCAATGAGTGATTGATCGGGATATTATATATCTAGTATGTAAGTGCACGTATCGCTCAAATAATACAGTGACTGATAGTCGGATGTCGAACCCATATGTACTTAATAATTCTCTTATTAATTTCAAGATTAACCTACTTAAATTAAAACTAAACTATTGCGAAGAAGAATTAATTTAAGGATTTAATTGAAAAGTAAATAAAAATCAAATAACATTTTTTGAAAAAACCTTATACGATAAAAGAACCTAGGATTACAACTTCACCTAAGTATACATGTAATTTGTCCAGACATTCTTCATTCAATTAGGTTGTTGTTATTAATTATTAACCGAGAACACTAAAATATTCACAAGCCTTTTTTGGTGGTCAGGTGAAAATATTCAATTTAAACTAATTAACTGTGTTTGTATGTCAATTAATTTAAACCAAATTCATTAAGAAATGAGTTCTAATATAGGCCACGTATGCCCTTTAGGTATATTTCTATCATTTAAGAAAATTTATTCAACAAGTAAATCACACACTAATATTGCCACGGTTAATCCAAGTTTCCTGTGTCAAGTTCCTAAAGATTTACCAAGATTATTCTATTATTATCGAAACAAATAAAATAAGCATCAAAGAACAAATAATAATCAATAACCAACCAAAAGAATAAAAATATATAAATTAATTATTAAACAAGCAAAAGATTCATTACAACCCCAGATTTAATAAATTAGCTATGTTGAAAATTCCTATAATATTCAGGGGTATTTTTGTCCTTTTGGCTTTAAGGGGTGCAAGGGAAGGACACAATCCTTAGGAGGGTTGTATCCCACCCCAAGGGGTGCCCTATGGCACCCCTCCATGCCTTATATAAGAAGGCTTTTATTCCAAATGGAAGGATAGAAAAATACAACCATTTTAGAGATTAAAAAGAGGCACTATTGTTTTCTTTGTTTTGAGAGAGATCCACCATTTTATCCTAGTTCAAACACTTGTTAAGGAGTGCACCTTGAACAAGAAGAATCCAAGTAATCCTGGGAGAACGTTGGCAAAACGAATCCGTAAAGCACCTGTGACGGAGCCAATAAGTTCTTAAGGACAGAGATTATCTCGACTTGGACAATGTAATCAGGTTTTTTTGGTTCTTGTGGTTTAGGGTTAATAGCATCTAGATATTTTCTGGTGTGATTTGTTTGTTTGCATGTTATATTATTGTTTAATGACACTAATTTTTAACAACAATCTTAAGAACTTATTGATATCGTGTTATTAGATAGTAATTTGCATGTTAGGGTTTGAATATTTTCTGGAAAATACGAACTGTGCATGAAAAACCCGTAGGGCGTTCGAACGCCCGACGCACGCGAAGGCATAAAATTTGAAAATTTGTAAGAACGTTCGAACGCGTCTTCAAACGCCCCTCGAATGCAAGCCTTCTGCCTTAGAATGTTCGAACGCGTCCTAAACGTAACTCGAACGCAAACTCTCTGGAATCATTCAGTTCGAACGCGTTCACGAACGCTATACGAACGTGAACTCTCTGGAATCATTCCGTTCGAACGCGTTATCAAACGCTACTCGAACGTGAACTCTCTGGAAACACATCGTTCGAACGCGTTATCAAACGCAACACGAACGCACACACTGGACAGTCTCGTTCGAACGTAGATACGAACGCGACACTAACGAAATAGTCCTGTAATTCTTAGAAACTGCAAACTTAAATAATATTAACTTGGTTAGTCATATACTGTTAACACATTAATCTTGGTAGTATAGATTTAAGTTATTATTAGTTGTTCAATTATCACAAGCATACACATAGTGATAAAGTTGAAATTGTTTGGTTGTTGCATAATTGGTTGAGAATTTAAAGTGTAATAATACACAAGTAATTCCATCCAATCTTGATTGACATATATAATCTACATTTATCGTATATCACTTTGAACAAGATCATTCGTTGATCGTTGTGCAATTTGTCTTTCGTAGACTAATTGACCCTGTTGATTTTCCAGTTACATATGGCTAGCGGAAATATCACGGTACCGGTCTCTCATGGAGAAAAACCGGAGAAATTTGGTGGGGCAAATTTCAAACAATGGCAGAGCAAGATGCTGTTCTACCTGACAACTCTCCAGTTGGCAAAATTCCTCAAAGATCCTCCGGGTCCTGTGGAGGGTGAATCCGAATTGGCCAAGGAAGAGCGAGAACAGACTTGGATGTCTGGAGACTTCTTATGCAAGAACTACCTTTGGGTGGTCTTGACAATACCCTGTACAATGTGTACCAAGGCATGACTTCTGCGAAGATTCTCTGGGAATCTCTCGAGAAGAAGTATAAAACTGAAGATGCCGGACAAAAGAAATTTGTCGTGGGTAGGTTCCTGGACTACAAGATGGTAGATTCAAGGACGGTGATGTCTCAGTTGGGTGAACTGCAATTGATCATTCATGAAATACTGGATGAGGGAATGAAACTTTGTGAGACGTTTCAAGTTGCCGCCATAATTGAAAAGTTGCCTCCATCATGGAAGGACTTCAGGAGCTATCTGAAACACAAAAAGAAGCAGATGAGCCTTGAAGACCTCAGTGTTCGATTGAGAATCGAGGAGGACAACAGGATGTCCGAGAAGGCCAGCTACAAGACTCTGGAGTCTAAGGCCAACATCATTGAAGGTGTAAAGGGTAGCAAAAAGAGAAAGAACAGTGGAGCTGACTCTGGGAACAAGAAGTTCAAGGGAAAATGCTACAACTGTGGAAAGAGCGGTCATATGTCAAAGGACTGCAGAAACAAGAAGTCTCAGGACAAGGGCAAGAAAAAGAAAAATGAGGCCCATGTCACTGAAGGCGAGCAGCTGACTGATGATATCTCAGAGATGGAACTATCAGCAGTGGTAACTGAAGCCAACATAGTTGGAATCCGAGAGAATGGTGGGTAGACACTGGGGCTACTCGTCATATCTGTGCAGACAGTAAGATGTTTTCCATGTACCAGAAGGTCGATGGCGGCGATCATCTGACAATGGGAAACTCGTCTACCTCTCAGGTGGTTGGACAAGGCACAGTGGTTCTGAAGATGACATCCGGAAAGGAGCTAACATTGAAGAATGTACTGCACGTTCCAGATATTCGGAAGAACTTGGTCTCGGGCTCTCTTCTTAGTAAGGCTGGTTTTAAGCTTGTATTTGTTTCTGATAAGTTTGTAATGACAAAGAATGATATGTATGTAGGAAAAGGTTACCTGACTGAGGGCCTTTTAAGCTAAATGTAATGACTGTTAACCGTGCTATTAATAAAGCTAGTTCGTCTGCTTATATTATTGTGTCACAAAATGTATGGCATGGGAGGTTAGGACATGTTAATTATGATACTATGCGTAAATTAATTAACATGGACCTTATACCTAAATTTGCAATTGATGGCCAACATAAGTGTGAAGCATGTGTTGAAGCAAAAATGCATCGAACATCATTTCATTCTATAGAACGTAGTTCTGAACCGCTGGAACTTGTACATACCGATGTATGTGACATGAATATTGTGCAAACAAGAGGCGGTAAAAAGTACTTTGTCACTTTTATCGATGACAGCACAAGATTCTGTTATGTGTACTTGCTGAGAAGCAAAGCTGAAGCAATTGAGAGCTTCGTACACTATAAGAACGAAGTTGAAAACCAACTTGGCAAGAAAATCAAAAGAATCAGGAGTGATAGAGGCGGTGAATACGTTTCACCATTCGGTGAATATTGTTCTGTGCACGGAATTATTCACGAAACCACTGCTCCTTATTCTCCTCAACAGAACGGAATTGCAGAACGCAAAAACCGAACGTTGAAGGAAATGATGAACGCCATGTTGACAAGTTCGGGACTACCCCAGAACTTGTGGGGGGAAGCTTTGCTTTCCGCGAACTACGTTTCTTAACAAGCTTCCTCACAGAAGGTTGGACAAGACACCATATGAGTTGTGGAAAGGTTTCGTACCTTCCTACAAATACCTCAAAGTGTGGGGGTGTCTTGCCAAAGTAATGGTTCCTAAACCTAAGAAGGTTAAAATAGGACCAAAAACTGTTGACTGTATATTCATTGGATATGCTCGCAACAGTAGTGCGTATCGATTCTTGGTACACAAGTCGGAGATTCCTGACATCAATCCGAAATGATAATTGAGTCAAGGAATGCGACTTTTGAAGAGACGTTTCCTTGTAAGGAAAGACAGCGCACAGTGTCTCTCAAAAGAACGACTGACGCTGTCAAGGACAGTGATCAGGTTGACCTAGAATCAGATAAAGTGTTAATACTGAGACAATCGAGCCTAGACGTAGCAAAAGAGCTAGAACGTCTAAGTCGTTTGGTCCCGATTTTCTGACATACCTGTTAGAAAATGAGCCTCAAAGCTATAAAGAAGCTATGTCTTCTCCTGAGGCACCTCTTTGGAAAGAGGCGATAAATAGTGAGATTGATTCAATCCTACAGAACCATACTTGGGAGTTGGTTGATCTTCCACCAGGTTGTAAGCCATTGGGCTACAAATGGATATTCAAAAGGAAGATGAAAACGGATGGATCAATAGATAAGTACAAGGCAAGACTTGTCATAAAAGGTTATAGACAAAAGGAAGGCCTTGATTACTTTGACACCTATTCACCAGTGACTCGTATCACATCGATAAGAATGCTCATAGCCATAGCAGCTATATTTGGTCTTGAAATACATCAAATGGATGTAAAGACGGCATTCTTGAATGGTGAATTGGATGAAGAGATTTACATGGAACAACCAGAAGGGTTTTGTGTTCCTGGACAAGAACAGAAGGTGTGCAAACTTGTAAAATCCTTGTATGGATTAAAACAAGCACCGAAACAATGGCATGAGAAATTTGACAAAGAAATGTTGTCAAATGGGTTCAAAACCAATGAGTGTGATAAGTGTGTGTACACACTAAATCAACTCAAAAAGGATATGTCATTGTGTGTCTCTATGTAGACGATATGCTGATAATTGGTAGTAATCATGAAATGATTCAGTCTACCAAAAACGTGTTATCCAGCAGATTTGATATGAAAGATATGGGGATAGCTGATGTGATCCTAGGATTAAGATTTCTAGGACATCAGACGGATATATATTATCACAGACTCATTATATTGAGAAGATACTCGATAAATATATCAAAGGGGATCTTAATGTAGCTAGAACCCCTGTAGACCTAACTCTTCATTTATCAAAGAATACTGGTTCAAGCATATCGCAATTAGAGTATTCGAGAATCATCGGAAGTCTGATGTATCTCACGAATTGCACGCGACCTGATATCGCTCAAGCTGTGAATCGGCTTAGCAGATATACGAGCAATCCAGGACACAACCACTGGAAAGCCATAGTAAGAGTTTTGAGGTATCTGCGAGAAACTTCAAAATATGGGCTACATTACGAGAGATATCCTGCTGTACTAGAGGGTTACAGCGATGCTAACTGGATATCTGATACGGTGGATTCCAAATCCACGAGTGGATTTGTTTTCACACTTGGTAATGCAGCCGTGTCATGGAAATCCTCGAGGCAAACGTGTATTGCCCGGTCTACTATGGAATCAGAATTCATAGCGTTAGACAAAACAGCGGAAGAAGCAGAATGGCTTAGAAACTTCCTGGAGGATATTCCTAGTTGGCCCAAACCGGTGCCAGCGATTAGCATACATTGTGATAGCCAATCGGCAATTGGGAGAGCCCAAAATACAATGTATAATGGTAAGTCTCGACACATACGTCGGAGACATAATACCATACGTCAACTGCTCTCAAGTGGCATAATAACGATCGATTATGTCAGGTCGAAGGAAAACCTAGCGGATCCACTAACTAAAGGTTTACCTCGAGAGCAAGTTGAGAAGTCATCGAGGGAATGGGCTTGAAGCCTATAATCTAAGAATTGTCACTGTGGAACCCAACCTAGTTGACTGGAGATCCCAAGATCTAGGTTCAAAAGGGACAACAGAAACTTTGTGCAATTCAAAACAAGCACTGAAGAGTTTCGTACTCTTTCCCATTCCGATAATGACGCTGAGTGCTGTCTGTCATTGGTTAGGATAAGCTAAGGCTTTTAATGATCACTATATTAGGAGATGAGTCCTAATGGGGGTAAAGACAGATTACCTCTTCATAGCAGATCACCTATTTCAAGTAAGAAGTGAGGCCGCTTCCATGGGAACCTTTAAAGGCGGGTTACCCTAAAGTACTTGATGAATCCAGGACCGTTGTTCAGGGCCAAATGAACACAACCGTAGAACGGGAAAATGGTCGAATTAAAGCTGTGTGTTGGCAATTGTCTTGGTTTACACCAACGGCAGAACAGTTCAAGACTATGGGTCACTGGTTTGCCAAGTAAATCCGATTGTCACTCACTAGGAAAGGTTCAAGGCGAAAGCTACCTATTTCGATGCAGCTTTAGCTCACGGTATCTCTCTCAAGTGTCATTTGAATATTATAAGAATTGTGGGGGATTGTTGGAAATTCTTCTATAATATTCGGGGGTATTTTGTCCTTTTGGCTTTTAAGGGGTGCAAGGGAAGGACACAATCCTTAGGAGGGTTGTATCCCACCCCAAGGGGTGCCCTATTGGCACCCCTCCATGCCTTATATAAGAAGGCTTTATTCCAATGAAGGAAGGATAAGAAAAATACAACCATTTTCAGAGATTAAAAGAGATATTGAGAGGTTTTGTTTCTTGTTTGAGAGAGATCCACCATTTTATCCTAGTTCAAACACTTGTTAAGGAGTGCACCTTGAACAAGAAGAATCCAAGTTATCCTGGGAGAACGTTGGCAAACGAATCCGTAAAGCACCTGTGACGGAGCCAATAAGTTCTTAAGGACAGAGATTATCTCGACTTGGACAATTTAATCAGGTTTTTCTGGTTCTTGTTGGTTTAGGGTTTAAAGCATCTAGATTTATTTTCTGGTTGTTGATTTGTTTTTGCATGTTATATTATGTTTAATGACACTAATTTTTAAACAACAAGCTACTCATTGGAATATTCAAAAAAATGCTAATCATATTACAGGCAAAAAAACAATAAAATCAAATTAGAGAAAAAAAAATGAGAAATAAAATCTTATTTGTATCATCGGTTCTTCAAACTCCAACTCTTGTTGAAGCACTCATATTGCCTTGCTCTAGGTATATTTCTAGCTCTTGAGGCTCCAAAATATATTATGAGGTTGATTGATAATAGGTTTGGGATGAATTATACTCATATATGAGGTCCTGATGATTGTAGGCATTACATTTTTGCATATCAACCTGATGATGAGCTCGTATGGAGAATTATCTTTTAGTTGTGAAATTCGCGCGAAACGGACGTGGAAGGGTTAAATTGTAAAATGGATTTTTGTGGATTTAATCCAGTGTTTAGCTTCGGTTGCTTGTTGGATCTCTGTTTCAAAGCTATCATGCCCAAAACCCCCATTAAACCACTTACCAATCCATAAACCAAACCTAAACACACCAAGCCCAATCCAAAATAATTAAAACATTTTAAAATGCATGTCACAAATTAACTAAACCAAGGAAATTAAACTTAAATTAAATTAAAGGAATCACATTCCTAAACGAAATAAATCCAATTAAATTAAATAAAGGAAACAATGTTCACAAAATTAAATTCCTTTCCAAAATTAAAAGAGTCAAATTAAATTCCATAAATAAATGCATAAGGAAAAAGAAAGCACATTCCTAATTTAATTAAATCACCGCCAATTTAAATAAATATATCCTTAATTAAAAAGAACAAATCAAATCCAATTCCCCGATTAAAGATTTCTCTATCATATAATAATTAAAAATATCTCCCAATTAATACACAAATTCTATTCCTTCTCCAACGAGGTGGGGTAACCCCCTCCCTTGGCCTATAAAAAAGAACCCTTAACCTACACATTCAACCCTGGTCATCATCACGGAAAACACATCAAATAAACCCTAAACACTCGGCTCTCTCTCCTCTTCAACCAGCCCTCACGTCATTCCTCTATGGGCATTCACATAACCCTTCTCTTCTCACGCTCATAGCCAAGACAAACAACTACACAACAACCCTACCAGCCAAGACTTCACGGCCAAACAGCCAACAACCCCATGCATACAGCTCCCACATGAAGACAACACACACATGTCCCATCAAAAGAACCCATCCATCGCCGCACCATCTACCCTCACCTCCACACATAGCCCCCACATAACAACACCCTCCAACAAGCCACTTACTTTAAGCCACTGCCTCAACTCATGCACTGCCACAGTCCACTCGTCATTGCACCCCTCACAGCCCCACTAGCCTCAATCTCACGCAAACAGCCAGTCCCTTCACGCCATCAACCATTGTCCACAAACGCCACTAACATGCTTCTCTTCACAATTTCACGCCATCAACCATATAGCACATTCACGCAAGTCATAAGATTTCTTAAGAACACTCACACGCCCAAAGCCTTAAACCCCCCTATTTCCGTGACCTACTCACACAAGCAGCCCTCCATTGCCGTCCCACAAACACCCAAAACAGCCGCACCACCAACCCTCTCCAGCCGTGACTAAAAGCCCTCCACACAGCCCCAAACTCACTCCAAAACAGACCCTGAAATGCCTCACAAACACCCCCAAAATCCCCCTCAAACTCACGACAAAACACAGCCCCAAACCTGCCAGTAGTTTACGCCCAAACCGCCCACTGCACAGCCCTTCACTGCCGAGAATAACCCTCCTCCACTGCTAGTGATTACCGCCAATCTGAACCTCAAAATAGCCCAGAAAAAACCCTGAAACTGCATAAAACCCCCCTTAAAAATGCCCAAAAACAGCAGCCATTTGCCCTCCAAAACCGCACAAAGTGTCTCTTAAAACAACAAAAACAGTGACCAGAAAAATACAACAGAAACAGCAGCGAAATGGAGTGAAAATAGCAGCCTAGACTGCGAAACAACGAGGAAAAATGTTGGATTAGTGAACCAGAAAAGTTGTGGAACATCGACCCTTCCGACGGCCGTGTAACACACTTTCGAGAAACGACAAAAAGAGGTTAGGCCTGAGGGCATCATTTTTACTTATTATATTTCGTTTCTTTTATTTATTTTAATATATTATCGTGTGAGAGTCGTTTTTGAGGCATGATGTGAATTCCGGATGAACGGAATGCGTGTTCTCTTTTGTGGTATATCGGATGGAAACCTGGACGTAAATTCCGTAGCCGAATCCGAATGGACGGTAGTGCGGTTTGCACTCAGGATACAACACCACGTACTACTTGAGAGACACACGTATTTCGTTTCATCCAACCATATATTTGAGCATGATTAGGTTGCTAGTACGTTATTTATTTTTGTAAGCATGATTTAGCCTAGTATGTTATTTAGTTATTTATTTTTAAGCATGATTAGTTATTTATTTTGCGTTTGGAATTTGCGTTATGTTTATGTTGTTATTTTTTTCCGCATTATATAATTGAAGCATGTTCATGGGATTGTCGTGTGTTATTATGTGTTCGCCGTGGTGATAACTTACTTCTCAAGCATGCAAACTTAGACATAGGATTTATCTTTATAAACATGAACTAGATATATGTTTTTATTGAGCATGTTGTGTAGATTCGGTTAAGATATTGCATAAATCATATCATAACAAATGGCATAAGTAAGGGACCATTCTGAACCCAATGGTTTGAGGTCTTCCCTTGTGAGGGGTGAGTGCGACCTTAAATCTTTGTCCCAGTTCACACCAGGTGGCGACTCCATGTTATTTCTCCGGTTTAGTTCCCCCGCGGGCTATTTCGTACTCTCGACTAGGTCGCGAGCCTAGAACAGCGTCGTCAAGTTCTGTGTCCTACAATGATATTTCCTTATAAAAAATCAAATCCAAGGTGAAACTGGAAAGAATCTGCCATGTCACGACGCACATAATATGTCGCAACATGATCTTTCAATTTTATTGCGTCATGACGTGCCCAATTTCAGACTCTGGTTACTTTTTGATCATTTGTGAGTTGTGACGAGTGTAGCGTGTTGCGACGCACATTTTGACTCCGAATTTTCCCTTATTTGTTCCACAGCTTGTCGTTTTTATCTCTAGTTAATTTCATCGAGTCGTTATATTATTTTAATCATAAAAATATACCCAAAACATATCAAAGCTCTCATAAACCTCGAGATCACCCAAAATAATAAGATAGAGGGGTGAGAAAATATACGAATATTAATCGTTCATCACCTCCAAACGTAATATTTTTCCAATTCTTGAGCAAAATAATTAAATAAAATAAATATAAAACTAAAAGAAATTAACCTAAGTCACTTTAGTAGGGATCACGATTGTGTTTAGCGGATGCAAAAAGCCTTTAACCCCTTAGGCGTCCCTAGTGGACGAGTTATAGTCTCGTGAAGGCTTACAGTGACGAGACCCAAAATTTCATTCAACACACACATGCATTCTCTCAAAAATAAAACAGTCATACATAACATTTTCCTAAAATATTGCTCAGTAATGAAACCAAAGAACCTTGGAAAAAGTAGTCGGACATACATATTATTGCTTTCTTAATGATTACTCAGGTTATTATCAAATTCCTATAGCTTTGAATGACAAGGAAAAGACCACATTCACGTATCCTTTTGGAATATATACATTTAGGAAAATATCATTTGAACTTTGTAACGCACTAGTAACATTCCAATATGCATGTTAAACATAGTTAATGATATGGTTGAATAATGTTTAGAGACCTTTATAAAAGATTTAACTATTTTCGAGAACTCATTTGATAATTACTTGAATAACTTGAAAAATATTTTGAAAATATTTGAAGAAAAAACACTTATGTTAAGCTGGGAAAAATAGCATAACATGATAAATTTAGGAATTGTTTGGGTTACATTGTATCATCAAAATACATTGAAGTTGACAAGGTAAAAATATATGTGATCTCTAAATTGTCATCACAAAAAAATAGTCAAGGAAATCTGTTTCATTTTAGGACATACATGATTTTATATCAGGTTTATTAAAGATTTCAGTGTCATATCCAGACCATTATGTAACTTTCTATTAAAAGATGCACTATTTGAATGAACATGAGATTGTGAAAAAATATTTGAAAAGATTATTAGTCTCTTAACATCTGCTCCTATCATTCAGTCACATGATTGGTCTTTACATTATAAGTTAATATGTGATACTAGTGACTATGCAATTGGTGTAGTGTTAGGATAGAGAAATGAAGGTAAGTCATATGTAATTTATTATTCAAACATAACTATAAATAGTTCACAAATGAATTTAAACCACCACTAAAAAAGAATTATATGTTGTAATATTTATATTGGATAAATTTCAATTATATTTAATTGGTTCATCAATCATTATTTACTCTAACTATGCTGGTGTTAGATATTTAATGTCTAAATATGATGTAAAGTCAAGAATATTACGATGAATTTTTTTGCTCCAAGAATCCAATCTTACAATTAAAGATAAGAAAAGAGCAGATAATGTTATTTCAAATCATTTATCGAGACATGCAAATGAGTCATCAATTAACACAACTTCTATCAAAGATTCATTTCCTTATGATTTTTTATTCCTTATAAAAAAACAGCATAAAAAATAAAATTAGAAAAAAATGAAGAAATAAACTTTTCTTTGTAATCATCATCTTCAAACTCCAACTCTTGTTGAAGCACTCATTCTTGCCTTGCTTAGGTATTTTTCTATGCTCTTTGAGGCTCAAAAATATATTATGAGGGTTGATAATAGGTTTTGGAACAATGTTATACTCATATATGAGGTCCTGAAGATATTTTCTTATTAAAAATCGATCCAAGGTAAAACTGAGATGAACCTGCCATGTCACGACGCGCGTAATGCGTCGCGACTTGATCTTTCAATTTTATTACGTCATGACGTTCCCAATTTGAGACTTTGGTTACTTTTTGATCATTAGTGAGTTGGGACGCGTGTAGCGCGTCGCGACGTATATTTTGACTCCGAAATTTTCCCTGATTTGTTCCATAGCTTGTCGTTTTATCTCTAGTTAATTTTATCGAGTAGTGATATTATTTTAATCACAAAAATATACTCAAAACATATCAAAGCTCTCATAAACCTCGACATCGCCCAAAATAATAAGATAGATGGGTGGGAAAATATATGATTATTAACCGCTCATCACCTACAAACTTAACATTTTTCCAATCCTCGAGCAAAATAATTAAATAAAATAAATATAAAACTAAAAGAAATTAACCTAAGTCACTTTCGTAGGGATCACAATTGCATTTAGCGTATGCAACAAGCCTATAAACCCTTAGGTAGCCCTAGTGGATGAGTTATAGTCTCGTGAGGGCTTACAGTGACGAGACCCATAAGTTTCATTCAACATACACATGAATTCACAAAAAAATAAAATAGTCATAGTAGTTATACATAACATTTTCCTAAAAGATTACTCATTAATGAAACCAAAGAACCTTGGAAAAAGTAGTCGGAAATACATATTATTGCTTTTTTAATGATTATTCAGGTTATTATCAAATTCCTATAGCTTTGGAGGACAAGGAAAAGACCACATTCAGTTTCACGTATCCTTTTGGAGCATATGCATTTAGGAAAATATCATTTGAACTTTGTAACGCACTAGTAACATTCCAATATGCATGTTAAACATAGTTAATGACATGATTGAACAATGTTTAGAGACCTTTATAAAAGATTTAACTTTTTTTTTAGAACTCGTTTGATAATTACTTGAATAACTTGAAAAATATTCTGAAAAGATGTGAAGAAAAAAACACTTATATTAAGCTGGGAAAAATAACATAACATGATAAATTCAGGAATTGTTTGGGTTACATTGTATCATCAAAAGACATTGAATTTGACAAGGTAAAAATATATGTGATCTCTAAATTATCATCACAAAAAATAGTCAGGGAAATCTGTTCCATTTCAGGACATATTTGATTTTATATAAGGTTTATCAAAGATTTTAATGTCATATCCAGACCATTATGTAACTTTCTATTAAAAGATGCAATATTTGAATGAACATGAGATTTTGAAAAGATTATTAGTCTCTTAACTTCTGCTCCTATCATTCAGTCATATGATTGGTCTTTACATTATAAGTTAATATGTGACACTAGTGACTATGCAATTGGTGTAGCGTTATGATAGAGAAATGAAGATAAATCATGTAATTTATTATTCAAGCAGAACTATAAAATAGTTCACAAATGAATTTAAACCACCACTAAAAAAGAATTATGTGTTGTAATATATTTAATTGGTTCGTCAACCATTGTTAACTCTCATTATGCTGATGTTAAATATTTAATGTCTAAATATGATGTAAAGTCAATAATATTACAATGAATTTTATTACTCCAAGAATCCAATCTTACGATTAATGATAAGAAAATAGCAGATTAATTTATTGCAAATCATTTATCGAGATTTACAAATGAGTCATCAATTAACACAACTTCTATCAAAGACTCATTCCCTTATGATTTTTTATTCCTTATGATTTTTTATATCTTGATATGTTAATATTGTCAATTTTCTTATAATGAGAAAGATACCTTTAGACTTAAGCAATCAAGACAAGAAGAAATTTTATTCCAGATTAAAAAATTTACTACGACGATCCATATTTGTCCAAGTATTGCCCCGATTAGTTTTATGATAATGTATATCAGACAATGAGATAAGTATAGTTATTAATTTTGTCACTCAGAATCATATAGATGTCATTTTTCTTATTTAAAGATATATACACGGTATGCAAAACATGTGAAAATTATCAAAAATTGGAAACCATTCTAAAAGACACATTATGCCTTTAAATCTCGTTCCTGTAATATCCCGAGTTTTTCGGAATAGTGTCAGAAGGTTTCCGAATTAAAATTAAGGATTTGGAACGGGATGGTAATCGAAAATATGAGTTTATGTGTTTGGAAATAGTTCGAAATATTTTAAAGTGAAGCTTGGTCATGTTGGAAAACGCGTGGTTTCGAGAACTAGTTACGTGAATTCTGATTTTATCATTCTATGAGTAAAATATTTTGTTTTGGCTATAAAAATTTCAAATGAACTTCGATTGAGTTGATTTTTGAACCATCGTACACGTTTTTCTGAGACGAACAACTTGCATGTTGAAAACTTTTCGAAATTTACATGAGAAAGGCTTCAAAATTACGAATTTTCGAGAAAGATCCATGACATTGACCAAATTGAAATTTTTTGGGGTTTGAATGTAAATTCCAGAAAATTCAATCTTCACATCCTCTCCACCCGACCCCCCCACGTTTTGGTTGAAGCTAGCGCGAGTGGCCAGCCAGCCACCATCGGCCGACGAGCCACCACAGAAAGGTGCATGGCACTCCATCACTCACCAACTACCGGCGGCCGGCCTGAAGTTGCCGAATTTTGACGAAACCGAAGGAAAAATGTGTGAAGGTGAGTTTCTCAATCCTGACCCGTCACTTCATTTCACGGCCTGAGCTACCCACCAAATCGAAGCCCTCGAATAGTACTACAAGATTGTGATACCGGTGTTGCGGAACGACACTTGGTTTCACGTGAATCGAGAAAAGAAGATTCTGATGAATAGTGACCCATGATGAACAATAACTCCTATCGAAATTCCGTCGATTCCAGCGCATTTTTGGGATCATTTGGAGTCCGTATATGCCTTCGAAATCTCGATAAGACATCTCGATAAAAATTCACTAATTCCAAGTTATATGTTAAATGTTCGGATGCATCCAGTAGTTTCGTGGCGTAACGTAGTGATATAAAATGAATTGTTTGAGTATTAGTATATTAAATACGAACATTCGGTAGAATCCAAGTGAAAACGGAATGAGTTTGATTGATCCGATAGAATATGTAAGTTTTGGGTAAAAGTGGGTTTTTACGTATAAATATGTGTTTTGGTTTTGATGATAGTTATGAGTTATTTATGATATTATGAACATGTTTGGATAAATTCGGGAAGGTTCGGAGGGTTCGAGACCTTTCCGTAGCATTTGCGGAAATTTTTTCGGAAGAATTTTCCAAAAAATGCGCAAACCAGGGATTCAAGTTAACTGGTGGCATGAATTAGATTGTAATGGTATTTTTGAGTAATAGACTTGAAATCATTGAAATCGGACTTAATTTGGTTGTTCCAGAAAGACCCGGGATTTTATCGTAGTTAAGTGGAGAATATTGTAAATCGTGATTCTGACAGATCTTCGCCATTTGTTTTGACAGATGTGACTAGAACCTGGAGTACTCGCGAAGCCAGGTAAGTAACTCATGCGATGAGTACTTGATTGGTTGACTTGTGTTCTTTATATATTAATATATATAATATATATATATATATATATATATAAAGATGACTGAAGTGTTTAGGATAAAATAAGGATAGTTAAGAGATACCATTGAGAACAAAGTTCGAGAATATGCATAGTTAAGCTAATCGACTACCACATGTATGAATTTCTGAATAATGCTATGATATGAAGGAAAATATTTGATGAGTTTGATGTCTACATGTATGTATTGATGCATGTACGTTTATGGATTCATAATGGTATGTGTATGTATAAGTATATGTATAAGCATATATATAAGCATCGAGACACATATTTGCAGATGTATGAGATGATATGATATGTATGATTTAGGCATAAAAGATCGACAAAGGAAATAAGTTATGATTTCAGAGTATGTATTAGCATATGTATGTGTGCGTTTTTGTCGATTAGTTTGTTATTGACTCGAACATGCGATTGTCGCTATAAAGGTTGGATTAATTAATTTTGGATTAATTAATTATGATAAGGAATGAGTATAAGCTAAGTTCTTCATGAATGGATAAATATAATTGATAAGTTTCTGTATCATAGATTGCTAAATGGAAAATCTAAATCTAAAAGTGTCTGAGCAGTAATGAAAGATATGAGGTCGGCTGAGGATTTTGCATTTGAGTTTGTAGTTATGCATATTCGTATGTTAGGAACATATGTATGTATATGAGTATTTGAATGATGTTCAGAGTAATTTTCATGGATGTACTTGTGTATGAGTAGTTGTGTGATATATTAGGTGTGTCATGAAATGCGTGCATGTATATATGTTTGATTGTTGATCTTCTCATGGTACAGTAGTCGAGCTGGTTAGGAATCCGTTCAGACGAAATTCATCTCATGTCTATTCTTAAATGTTTGTATTATTTGATGATGTGTTCTCTGATGTATCGATTTTTATATGTGCTATGTTATTGATTGTATGATGTCTGTAGGTGTGTCTAAGTGTATGTATGTGTATGAAAGGATTCATAAGATATATTAACAGTGTGTGGTTATGTAATGTGGATAAATGATTTGAAAACTGATGTGAATATCAGATTTTATAAAGTGTGTTTGTTATGTTGTATTGGTGTGTGTGTGTCTGTCTGTTGAAGAATTCTGAAATTGAAATTACATGTATATGAGAGAAGCATGTTATGGTATGTACGAATGCATATGAACCCCGAATGTTAAGTTAACGTAAAATTACCGTGATTAAAGAAAGTTAGAGAGGTTTATTTGGTATTCGTACTGATGTTTTGTGTGTTTTGGATATTTATTTAACAGATTGATGTATATGTGAACATATAGACATGGGAAATTGACATGGGTAAAGTATAAAGGACAGTAACAAGTTAATAAATCTAAACTTGTAACAGTTTAATAATTCTGAAAAATTGCTCATATATTTGATTTATTTGTTTGTAGTTTATGTTTGAATTGTTTGTTGTAATACTAGCATGGTTACTTACTGATTTTTTACAACTCACACCAAATCAGTTTGCTAGTTTTGCAGGTTGGCTTCCAGATTGATCAACCACGACAACTTTGAAAGTGATGCCCGAGACGCGGATCACGCAAGTGGCAGTCACCCTCGCAAGTGTCCAGGGAAAAGTTTTAGAAGATTAGGATATTTGATTTATTGTTTTATTTATCGTGCTGAGCACGTGGTTTGTATTAATAAGTGAATTTTTTGATTGTTTATGATATGGAGGGCATAAAGCCCTCGAGTGTTGATCGATAGTGTGGGCGGAGCATTTAGGATATGATTTTGATGAAATTTGTGTGGACTTGAGGTCTTTTTATTTGTTTGGAGTATTCTTTGATTGTCTTGATGTTGGACTACGATCCAGGTTATCCGGTTTCAGGATACATCATGCCGGATTTTCGTAAATTTAGAGGCTTATGGAGATGGGTCAATCATGTCTCCTGCCGGTAGCATCTTGCCTCTGACGGGATGTTACAATTCATGTCATCAAAGTCTTTGATTATTTAGGAATAGATATCATGGGTCTATTTCCCCATCATTTGGATTTTACTATATTTTAATTGCAATCGATAACGTCTCAAAATGTGTCAAAGTGATTTCTTGTCGAAATAATAATTACAAAGTAATAATTAAATTTTTATAATATAATATTTTGAGTTGATTTGGAAACTATTGGGCCATTATAAGTGATAGAGGTAAACACTTTTGTAACAAGCCAATTGAGTCTTTAATAAAAAAAATGAAATTACACAAAATTTCTATTGTGGTTTTTAACAGTATAATCCGGTAACGCAATGGAACGTGAAAAATCAAATTTTTATATTTAAGTTATTTTTCTTGGATTATTAAAATAAAATATTTTATTCTAATTACTCAATACTAAAAAATTCAGTTTTTTACCCAAAGATTCAGAATTGTCGTGAACCTCTTAAAGTTTACATTTTGATCATTTTAATCCTAAGTTGTCAAACACAAGGTTATGTGATTTCCTGACCCTACCAAAATGATTTATACATCTCATATACATCAAAATACAACTCGTATAAAAATTTTCCATTTTTTTCTCAAATTCCCGAGAGAACCTAATATTTTTTCATTTTGATCATTGTAGTCCTAATTTGTCGAATACAAGTTTAGGTGATTTCCAATCACTACCAAAATGATTTGTACATCTCATAAACTTCAAAATACAACACATATATGAAAAAGCCCAAATTTTAGTTTAGGTAAAAACCCTAACTTTTCCAATTAATCAAATTAACAAAGATTAACCAAAATTAATTCAATACAACACTTAAATCCAATATCTACAACACTAAACAAGTCTCACCAGTTTAAAACAACTCAAGAACAATTTTAGGTCATTAATGAGTGGCCTAACAACTCTAGAATGACAACCAAATCATCTAATGGCTAAACATGTGCTTATGCACCATTTATAAGCTTATTTTAATTACATGCATGCATACATCTTTGATTCAAGCTTCCGAAATTTTCAACACAAAATAAAAGAGAATAGAAAAATATGTGAACATCATATGTTAAAGCTAAGAACAATAGAAACATTTTTCTATCTAAAGAAAAGATAAAATTACTTACTAATCTTCAAGTTTTCTTTGATTTTCTTCTTAGCACTTCTCTTTTTCTCTCTCAACCTTTCTTTTTGTGTATTTTGGTGTCTTTGAAGCAAATGAAAATAAAACCCTTATATATGTCTAGGATTGTGGCTGAAAATGGGCAAGTAAAATAAAATAGATATTTTTCTATTTTAACAAATTAAAGAAGGAAAAATCAATTTGAGAACCGTTTTCAATAAATGTAAATAAGTTAAATATTTATACTTTAATCATTTCCTAACAAAAATATCACCTTAGATATTTTATACTTTAACTATTTAACAATTAAATAATTAAATAACTACTTAAATGTAAATATCTAAATATATGTATTATATTTACTTTAAATAATCAAAATATATATATTTATGATATATGTCAAATATCTTATTTGATAATTAATTAACATGTATTTAATAAAATCAAGTATTAAATACAAATACACATTAATTATGAAATGATCGAAAAGACCCTATGCATATATCTTTCCGTTTAACCATTAAACAATTTATAAATAATCAATAGTATTCATAAATATTGTCTTAGTGCTCTACGCGTATATTTCATTATGTGATACTCTCGAAGTTCAGACATATCCATCAAGAAATCTAATTTCGTGTCCATAATCTACCAAACCATAAATTATGGGGACCGCAGATAACTCGTTGAACCATAGAGGTCGAAGTCATTACATACTTATAATCCATCTTTCACATGTATCCGGATTATTCCAGAGATATAGATGTTAACGTCAAATCTCTATAGGTATAATCTCATCGACGTATCTATTAGCAATCTCTTAATAACACTTAGAACTCATTTTTACATTGTACCACGGGCCCATGGATTTAACAGATTGCTAATCTCATGTTGAATACATATGCTCTGTATACATAACTGACAGATTCTTTCTTGACACATAAATGATATCTTGAGGATAAATCCACACCCAACGAACAAGCGGAGGTCTAACCTAAATAGGTCAGTGACGTGACTGCCATCAAATTATGAAGGATATCTGATATATCCACAATGGTATCTCAAGTCAACGAATCACTATGCTACTCAATCCTAGAAGATTCTTATTGACACTGATGTACTATCTATTAAGAATCTTTGGTGAGTCTTTCAGTGTTTATCCGATATAAATACCTACATGTCTATACGAGTCTCCAAGACTCATGTTTCATTAAGTAACCATTGAAATCAAAGATTCTAATATACGACATATATCGGTCTCTGCAGGTTTACTTACTGACCAAGTTATGAGTATTTGAAATGCATTCTATGTTGTTAAGTTGGGCAATGGACTCCGTATATGAGTTTGTGTTTGAGACGAGTTTAATAGTGTGGATCACTGACAGAAAGTCAGAGGCTCGGGGGGATAGAACAGCCTATTCCCTACCGTTAGCATCTCTGGGAGAGAGATGTTATATAAGGTCATGGTCGAAAGAAAAATACACTTAGTGTATGAAGAAGGTAATTTTGGGTTGGTGAGATGCATTTCAACAGCTATATAAGAAGGAGACGGTCAAATTTTGGGGATCACCCCAAAAATTTTGGTAGATAAAGGCCTCCTCGGAAAATTAAATGCAGAAGAATATATTATCTCATGTATGTCTGAATGACTTATTGAAATTGTTAATCATGTAGATGTTTTTATTGCTTTATCAGGTGGGTTGGACACGAGGAAATTTCATAATTATATCATGGAAAAATTTAAAAATCCATAAAAAAAAAACCCAGAGGAAGTAAATCATTTTTTTAATTTTCTTTTTATATTTCTTGAGAACGCTAAAAGATTGAGTTCATTTCAAAACTAACGAATGATATCTTCCTTAGTCCTAGAAAAGTAGATGAATTAATTGACCAACTGAAAGTCTATGAACCATGAATCACCTGACCTTTTTCAAGTTGGACTGGTCAGATAATGATCGTGGCAAGAATGTAGAGTGGACTTGAATTTTCATAGTTAACATTTATTTTCTCTTCTATATTAATAGTATTGTCTTTATAAAGATTCAATTGTCATGTCCACACTAATCAGATGATGTATTCTGAAATTCTACTTCTTTTTATTCAGACATTGGAGACAATGTCTCAATTTGGTTGGAGAGAAAGGATAGTTGACATATAATTTTTCGAATGTTTTGCTGAAAATATTTTAAAGAAATTTTTGCTGTTGTTTTGTGTGTTAAAAATGCATATACAAATCAACACAAAAAAAATTAGAATAACCATGTAGATTTGATGTTCAGAGATAGCTGTGTAAGGAGTTTTCACTATTGAGGAGCATCTCAGTTATTTTTCTCTCGAAACATGTTGTTTTTGTTCATTTCTTTTTGAATTACTCAAATTTATAAATTCTCTATATTATTGATTAATTTAATTTTCATAGGCAGGTATTATCAACATACATGGTAACATATAATCGTGGATTGTAAATAAAATTATTTTAATATTTTCTTCTCTAGTTTGTTCAAGGTAGCACCAAAAGTGGTGGAATTTGTGTTCTATTTCTAAAAAAAAAATAAAAAACTTAGAAACTAGATTACAGTGATCGTTCGATTAAGGTGTTTTAATGCCTAATGTCCAAAGATCAATTGATTTCGGAGTCACTGGCTCATAGCTCATTACATGAGTTAAAGAGAAAATTTAAGGGAATCGAACACTTTCTTAATTGACATCTGAAATCCAAGTTATTAATTGTGTATGGGTATTTTAACACCTATTGCCCTAATGCCAACTGATATAAGAATCATTAGGCTAACACTCATTATAAAGATTGAAGATATATTATATGTATGTATATGTATATATGTATATGTGTGTATGTATGTATGTGTGTGTGTATATATATATATATTATATCATTGTCAAAAATGTATAACTTTGACGTAATTTTAAGATAGAAATATTATTTTTTTCACAAAACCTATGAACATTATGGGCACAAATGAATTAGTTAATACTTTATCTCATGAGTGTATGAAAAATGGATAAAAATATAAGAGAGTTTGCTTATTAGATAGTTTGAAAGAATTAAAATAATTACTAACTTATATAAGAATATTTTTATCAATTTCACATAAATTTTCATTGACTAGCAATAAGATGGTTGTGAGTGTGATGAATATTGAAAATTATACATTAAATAACATGAAAAATAGTCAATTTATACTTATAGTTTTATTAATCCTCTTAACTTAACATATTTGTGAAATAATAATTAATTTTATATTTTATCTATTTTTATTTTGATTTTCATTTCTTATTTATGTGCAATACAACTTTGTATGCTCAATTGGAAAATGGAGGCGATATCTGGACTCTAGAGGTTTAGAAACCTAAAAGAGCATGAAAATGGAGGTTTGAATCAAACTTGGAAACATTCACCGAGTTCTGATTGGCTGCTAAATGAGCTTACAATGAATTTGACCTCACATGATTGTATTCAATTAATATTAAAAAAAAATTAAAAAGTCAAAAATGGGTCAAACTTCTTTGAAGGGGATGAGCAAAACCTTTTTCAATGTATTTTTACTCAATGTTCTCTTGTAAATGTTATGAAGAAATATCAGTCTTTATGTGTTTTATTTTCGAATTTCTATTGTAATTTAATTTTTTTTATTAATAAAATTATGTTTGTTTTTATTCACATCATAAGTGGTTAAATTACATTCTACTGAGGTAAAAATGATGAAACTCATAGTATGAAAATATATGTTAAATTTTGCTTATGTTATAAATCTAAATTGTTTTTTTTTTCCAATTCCTCTCTTGTTTTTGTGGGAATCTTAACTCCCTATAGACAGTTTTTAGGCCCATCGTGGTGGACCCATATTGATTGATACATATAATATTTGAACCTCATATTATATGAGCAAGTGGTTTGCCAAAACATGTTATATAGACAGATTTAAAAGTTTTGGCATAATTGAGTAACTAATCATGAAATAAATTAATTGGAAAATAATTACAATTTGTATATTATAAAAATAAGATTTTTCTATATTTGAAATACCAATAGTGGATTTCATAGCCTCAATAATTTTTTTTTATTATTATATTATCTTAACATCTAGTTTAACTTTCTCACCACTTCAGTCAATTTAATTTTTTATTTTATTATTTATATATTATATATTATTATTATTATTATTATTAGAATTTTTATTTTATTCGACTAAATTTATTCTCTGTGGATCAACACTGAAACCACCCAATTATTTTATTATTTCGATACTCTTATATTTTGAAGTAAAGTACCAATTTTGTGACAGTCACCAAATTTGGATTTTTTTATCTTACTTAAATATAAAGATTAAATATCGCTCATAATATAAAATGTTTTAAAAAATTACATATTATTTATTTCCAAAACATAAGCTTTAAAATAAGTATCATTATCGATATGTTTTGATTAAAAAAAAAAAGGTAAATAATAACCTTTACATTTATAAGTTATTGATCAATATTTTTCAAACATTCATATTTCCTTAATTTGGACTCCAACTAATAATTTGTAAAATGCTACATATAGTAAACTTATATTTACAACTTTAATTAAGGAACCTCTTTCAAATTAGGATTGTCACAAAGTCAAAATCAATAGGCAAATGTCACAATCGCACATACAACTTAGACACAATGTCTGTCACATACACAATTTTCAATTACATCTCTCAATTATAATAACAGTTAAAAATATTCAATCATATTTTCTCATTCATAATGTCACTCACATTTCTTATTTGTAATGACAGTTATAAATATCTAATCAGAGGTACAATATCAATCACAGTTACAATGTCATTTTACCCACTTAAAAATATTTTACCCACTTTAAAAAAATTCATCTATTCACGTAAATAATAATATAAAAATATATTTGAAATCCAACCCTAAAAAAATCATTATTAACATAAACTGTGAACATAGTGTTATAAAAAATAAATTATTGTTAAATGAAGGTGGGTAAAATATGGATATAAATATAATCAAAATCAACTTAGAACTATATTTTGGACAAAATAATGAGAGTTTTAGATAATTAGATCTACTTATAAAACTCATTATGAGCTTATCCCTATTAGAAATCAATGAAAATTATTTTTTTAATAATTCTCTGTTTTAATTAAGAGTTAAAACATTAATATTTAATTTAAGATAAAAAGTTATATGTGATAGGTGCACCACTTCGGCCTGCTAAGGTACGCCTGTCTAATTCTCCAAATGTCTCTCGACATGGGCCCATTATTTTTAAATTTAAAATGAAAAATAAAATTATAATAAAAAATTATATAATTAATTGGGCCTTATTTGACAAATGATGATTGGACAAAACTTACAATACGAGTTTTTCTCTTCAAGTAAATCCATAAAAAAAGTCATACTCCTGCAAATAAAAATCCAAAAAATAAATACACTCATTTCACTGGAGATGGTGTATTTATTTTTTGGATTTTTATTTGTAAGAGTATTTTTTTTTTTGAATCCATAAAAGGGATAGCACCACTAAAAGCTTCGAGTCTCTTTTCATTGTCTTTTCTACTATTAATTTTCAAAAGCAATAATATCACTACTATTATCATATTGCATGGAAATGGAAGTTGGAGAGAGCCAGGAGAAGAGATGGGCAATTACATGGGGTGGCTTTGCAGCAGAACTGAAGAAGGCAGGACGTATAGCAGCGCCAATGGTGGCAGTCTCAGTGTTACAGTACCTTCTGCAAGTTGTATCAACAGTAATGGTAGGACATTTAAGCCAGCTTTCCCTTTCTAGCGTCGCAATTGCCACCTCTATCACAAATGTTACCGGCTTTAGTCTTCTCGTAAGTTTGTTGCTTTGACATAATCTTCATCTTTCAATCTATATATAATTGATTAACCATTGAATTTAATTTGGATATGACAAGCAGTCAGGAATGGCTGGTGGATTGGAAACTTTGTGTGGGCAAGCATATGGAGCAGCACAATTTCGGAAGCTTGGAGTCCATACTCACAGTGCCATAATTTCTTTGATTCTTGTTTGTCCTCCAATTTGTATTTTATGGATTTTTATGGACAAATTGTTACCTCTAATAGGCCAAGATCCTGTAATCTCACTCGAAGCACGAAAATACTCAATGTGGCTAATCCCTGCATTATTTGGAAGTGCAATCCTTAAGCCATTAACTCGATATTTGCAGACTCAGAGCTTGATTCTTCCAATGCTTACAAATTCTTTTTTTATTCTCTGTTTTCACATACCTGTGTGCTGGACTCTTGTGTTCAAATTAGAATTTGGAAGCTTCGGAGCTGCTCTGGCCTTCAGTTTATCAACTTGGTTGAATGTGATTCTGCTCGGATTGTACATGATGTGCTCCTCAGCTTGTGAAAAAACTCGAGCCTCGTTATCTAAAGAAGCTTTTCTAGCTGTAGGACAGTTCTTTCGCTTGGCTATACCTTCAGCCATAATGGTTTGGTAATTCATCAATCTTCAGCTTGTGTGTCTTTTTTTCCCCTTTAATTTGATCTAAAGTATTTCTCTTGTTTTGATGCTGGTGATCAAATAGTCTAAAATGGTGGTCAATGGAGATTTTAATTTTGTTATCCGGCCTTTTACCAAATCCCAAGCTGGAGACTTCAGTGCTTTCAATTTGGTAATTAGCTTCTATTTCAGTATTAATTTGTCCTTGTAATTAACTATTTATGCTTCTAATTATTGTTTTTATATATGGATCAGCCTCACAATCTCAACGTTGCACTTCACAGTGCCATATGCTTTTGGAGTTGCTGCAAGGTATTTCTCATGCTTGATTGCTTTCTATGATATAAAAATTGTCAGGATTTAACATTTCGTACATAAATGAAACAAGATTTAAATTCGACTATATTTTGGTTGTAGTACTCGAGTTTCAAATGAGCTTGGAGCTGGGAATCCACAAGCAGCTAGAGTGGCTGTTTGGGCAGCAATATTTTTTGCTGTGGTAGAGGCAGTGATAGTGAGCACGATTCTCTTCAGCTGCCGTTCCGTTTTGGGATATGCTTACAGCAATGACAAACAAGTTGTGAAATATTTTGCTGTCATAGCTCCTCTGATTTGTCTCTCAGTTATTACAGACAGCTTACAAGCTGTCTTTTCTGGTTAGTAATTTCTTACACTTGCTTTCAATAAACATCTTTGTTTAATCAATATGGAGACTGGAGAGTCACCATCGACTTCGAATTGTGGACATGGGTTTATATTTTAATTTTGAGAGGAAATTAAGAAAGCTTTCTTGGACACTGCTTATTGACTAGCACTTGTAGCATTAAAAATTAGGACTTGCAGTTCAAGTTGTTATATAAATTCAGGGATTAGAAAGCATTATGCTTGCAAATATGAAATCCATGTTGCATTTTAAAATACAATGCAACTTTTGTAATATATGCAAATTATGTCAATCGGATAATAGCAGGGCCGTTTTCGAGGTTTGAAGACAATAAAGTCACATAACATAATTATAAATTGGTTGGAAACCGTTACATGGTCAGAAAATCTAAAAATTTATTAATTTTATGGCCATCTATCTGTTAAAATAGACGTCAAAGATTCTTAAGAAGTTGCATATACATATAAAGTGTATATTCAACCGTTGTTCGAATTAGGCTTAAATTTTGGTGTTAATGTCGTTTTATGTTTGCATTAGGGGTCGCAAGAGGGTGTGGATGGCAGCATATAGGAGTGTATATAAACCTTGGGGCATTTTATTTGGTTGGGCTTCCAGTGGGCACAGTGCTGGGTTTTGTAGCACATTTAAGAGGAAAGGGCCTTTGGATTGGAATAGTGGCTGGTTCTATTCTGCAATCAATCCTTCTCTCTCTTGCAACCACTTTGACCAATTGGAAAAAACAGGTTCTTGATTAATTCGAATTTTTTATTTTTTTTTTCATTTTTTTTATTGAGGATGGTCTTTCATATAATGGTAAGGTTATTCCATTGTGATCTAGAGATCACATATTCGAGTCGTGAAAACAGTTTCTTAAATCTCATATGCTGGATTATCCTTTTTTATTTTTATTTTTTTTCATTATTAAACTATAGAAGCCATCTCTATGCAGGCAGCTAAGGCCAGGGAGAGGGTGGTTGATTGAAGTTCATCAGTATAGAATGATTAAATCCAAAAGAAAAGATTGACAAGCTACTTTTGGACATTAATTGCAAGTTTATAAGGTCAAAACAAGTTGTAAAATAACTTCCCATAGAAGTTAAAGTTTGTCAGGAATAAAGGGATTTGAGCCCGTGGGGGTTCAAGGTTATAAGGTTTTTTTGTACTGCTTTTGATATCAAAAATCCTACGGATTCTTTCCTTAATTAGATTTCAGAGTATGATTGCCCAAGTAAAATGATTTTGCTGTTTAAAGAGATTCTTATCTGTTAAGTTTATTGTGTTGGTAAATTCCGTAACAAACTGTGTCATATTGAGTTGTAATGCGTCTTAAAGTGTTTGGGTATGTTTGAACATCGGCAGATGAATTTATCAGAGTTACGTTCGTAATGCGTTCTTCATGGGGTTCAAACGAGATTCATCAGTGTTACGTTCGTTAGTAAGTTCGAATGAAAGCTTCCAGATGACTCATTTTCAAATTGTGTTTGAAATTGCATTCGAACAAAAATGTTCAGAGACCAACCGTTTGAGTTATGTTCTTTATCACGTTCGAACGAAACTGACCAGAGACTTCGCGTTCAAGTGACGTTCAACATGGCGTTCGAATGATTTTGTGGAACATTTCGCGTTTGATGAGCGTACTTTAGGCGTTCAAACGCCGGTGTGCAACTGAGTTATTTTGAAAGCGTTTTTGAAGTCTTTTTACCATAAGGAAAACCATAACAATAAAAAAAACACATGCCTTCTTTACCAGTGTTGGAAAAATATTACTCTAACAGATTTTGAATTCCATTTCCAACTTCTTTGAAGAGAATTCATCTTTGAAGACTCAATCACTTATCTTATTCTTTGTGAATGATCTTCTTGTTCTATCACCATCTACCTTCCAAACACAAACCTCGCTAATACCTTAAGCCTTCAGAGTTTTAAGGTAGAGATTGGTGTTTGGAGCTCCGACGCGCACGTTCGGAGATTCAATTCACTAAGACTTCAGATTTTCTGAAGAAAGCTGTTTAGTGCAGGCTTGATGAGTTCTTTGGGTAATTACAGTAGTAGGAATAGAGTCAGCAAAGTTATTACTTTAGGTCTTTTCACCATCTTTGTAAGTTTTTCTCATATAGTGGATTTGGATGGTAGCCTATATATGGAGTGGTTTTTCTCTGAAAAGAGTTTCCACTTCGTAAATAAATATGCTTGTCTTTGTTTACTTTCTGTTATTTATTATTTGTGTTTGGTGATTTACTGCAATTGACTTGTTAGACATAAAGGTGCTTAACATCTAGACAAAGAAACTCTTACTTAGACGTGTATTAGACAGAGTAGAAATTTTAACTTCTGCATATTACACATATTCCCCCATAGGTGTATAAAGTCAGAATCATTGCAATTTTTAGTTGGTATCCGAGTCTGACATCATTCATTAGCCCATCATTTATGGACAGAAGTCAACCATTAAATTGTCTCTCATTCTTTGATGGGACAAATTACCTTCACTATAAAGTTCGCATAAGAGCTTTCCTCAAATCCCGAGACGAGAGCATGTGGATGTAGATGGAATGTGAGTGCAAAACTCCCATGGTAATGGGGTTTCTTCCTCAAACGATAAACTCACATGGACCAATGAGGAGTTGGAATAGTGTAATAGGAACATGAAAGATATCAATGTCATACATGTTGTTGTTTCTTCCTCAGAGTTTAGGAGGGTTTCTATATGTGAAGTGACATGATGCTTGGCACTGTTGGGTTTCTAAGGTCAAACCAATATCGATTTAAGCGTAAAACATGTGTGAATACAACAAAGTTAAGTTACAGAATACTTACTTTGATCGACTTTTGCGATGCGAGGAACAACAAAAATTCTTCAAGCTTTTCTTCCAAGGTTCGGCCATGGCTCCTTTTTGTGCTCCAAGTTGAATCTCCAAGCTCCAAGCTTTGTTTTTAGATTCCATACTCATAGATGGGTTTCCCTATCACCTTTGGATGACTCCTAATGTCTGCTAGCACTCTTGAAAAATTGCCACAATTTTTCTATTCCTCTTGTTAAACTTTCGGCCATGAAAGAAATGGAGAATGAGAGAAAATGGCCATTGGCCGAGAGGTAGGAGAAGGAAGAAGGAGAGAATGAGTTGGTTCATTTGTGTATTTGGTTTTCCAAAAACTAATACCAAAATTCAAATCCAAAAGTACAAGCATTAAAGCCTTCAACCACTCACATCACTCATGAATAGTGACTAGTTGTCAATCACTCAAAGTGACAAGACATCCATCACTTGAATGACAAGTGATGTGACGCGTGATGTAACTTGTGGGCCGCACTTGAATTCGAAATGCGAGTGGGCCCGCAAACACTCCCGGGCTCGGGTTCGCTAATTCCGAATTAACGAATTTTCCATTGTGACGTAATTAAATCAAATTTAATTAAATAATTACGCCTAGTAAAATTACTATTCACGTCGCTAAAGAATTAATTATAAATTGACTCGTCGAAATCCAATTTCATATAATATATCGAATATATTATTTTATCGATTAATTCCAAATTAATCGTTCTCTCTATTTAAATAATATTTTATCCCAGATAAAATATCTCCGTAATTAATCCTAGATTAATTTTCTCTCTCTTATAATTAATCCCAGATTAATAATGTGCGAGTCATTCGTCATCGGTGAATCTTCGGGAAGCGACCCATGAGATCCCCGGATATGTTGGCAGTAAATCCGGTCATCAGACTATCCGAACACGTACGTTCCTAGTACTACATTTTTACCAATTTACAAGACATGGTTGGCTTCTAGCAAAGCACCATGCCTACCCAATTCTCCAGAAATATTCTTAAAGGAATATGTAATCTTTATCAGGCGTAGTATACGTAGTATTGCGTATTGTGATCTAGTATCGGATGTCACGTGCTAGGCCTGGGGCTGGAATTGTGTCTACCCCGTATGAAGCACATATCGGATCTCTAGTAACTAGTCTCTATAATCGGATAAACATGACCTAGTCATAATATCCCGATAGTTGCAGCATATAAGAGCACCAGTTCCGTATCCTACGTGATCATCATCTCCACTATGACTGGAGTGATACTTCCATCTCGACATCACACCCAATACACTACGATTCTCAATATACCCAGAAGTTGCGTACACAGAACCGGTTAAAGCCCTGGACGACCAAAACCAAAGTATATTGATTGTCGCAAGTATTAGTGGTGTAAGTCTCAGGTTAAGACCAAATACATCTATCCTGATTCGGACTTCCATAGACATATAGTCATACTACCAATGGAATTCTGAGGGGCCTATCCAGAGCGAAACTGTTTCCGTACCATCGGTAAACACAACCTCCTATTACACTTGCATGAGTATCCAATGCCCAAATATATGAGAACTATGTCGTTATGCTTCCACAACGCGCACAAGTGTAATACTAGTCTATTCCGCATTATCAATGTCCAATCTCGATAATACTACGACTATGGATATTTAATGATTAAACCTTCATGGATTGATACTGTAGGACACAGATGTTGGACGACGCTGTTCCGGGCTCGCGGCCCGATTGGGAGTCCGGAGTAGCCCGCAGGGGGACTAAACCGGAGAAATAACATGGAGTCGCCACCCGGTGTGAACCGGGAAAATGATTTAAGGCCGCACTCACCCCTCACAAGGGAAGACCTCAAACCGTTGGGTTCGGAATGGTCCCTTACTTATGCCACTTGTAATGAATTGATTTGTGCAATAATTTAATCGAATCTACGCAACATATTTCCAAGAATATTATACTTCTAAGTTCACATGCATGAAAGTAATCATCATAACGGCGAACATACGATATCACACAATAATCTCATGAACATGTTGAATCATCAAACACGAAAAATAAATAACAACCTAAGCATAAACATAAATAAACACCTAATGCGAAAGGAGATGACAAGATCATGCATAGAGGAATAACGTACTAATGGCTAAATCATGCTTGAGAAACAAGTAACATCCTAACGACCTAATCATGCTTGAACACCATCTCATGAACACATCAAATAGATAAATGCGGGAATACAAATGGATGATAACATCAAAAGTACCAATAATGGAATGGCATGGTTAATTACATAATGCAAGAGAAATCACCCAAGAAGCAATCATGTATGAAATGTGATGAAAAGGACTCAGTTTAGCGTATGCGCGTTCGTGTAGTGTTCGTACACGCATTTGAATGGTAAACAGAAGATTCGCGTTCGTGTAGCGTTTGATGATGTGGGCCTCGCCCCTGGGACGCATCCCCAAAACCGTTGATGATGTGGGCCTCGCCCCTGGGACTTATCCCCAAAACTGATGCCGATGTGGGCCTCGACCCCGGGACTCATCCCCAAACTGATACTGACGTGGGCTTCGGCCCACAGACTGATACTGATATGGGCCTCGCCCCCAAACTGATACTGGTGTGGGCTCGCCCAAAACCGATACTGATGTGGGCCTCGACCCTGAGACTCATCCCCAAAATTGCTAATGATATGTGTGGGCCTCGACCCTGGGATACATCCCAAAACTGCTACTGTTGTGGGTCACGACCATGTGACTCATACCAAAACTGATGCTGATGTGGGCCTCGACCTTGAGACTCATCCCCAAAACTGATACTGATGTGGGCCTCGGCCCAACCTGATACTGATGTGGGCCTTGCCCTAAACTGATACTGATGTGGGGCTTTACCCCCAGATTGATACTGATGTGGGCCTTGCCCTAAACCGATACTGATGTGGGGCTTTGCCCCCGGGACTCATCCCCAAAAGTGATGCTGATGTGGGCTCGCCCCCAAATCGATACTGATACGGGCCTCGGTCCACAGGCTGATACTGACGAGCGCCTCACCCCCAAACTGATACTGATGTGGGCCTCGGCCCTGTGACTCATCCACAGACTGATGCTGACATGGGCCTCGCCCCCAAACTGATGTGGATGTGGGCATTGACCCTGAAACTGATGGTACTGTCATGTTGCTGCTTCTGGTTGGCTTGCTTTTGCCGCTTTCTCTTTTTCTTCTTTGAAACCTGTTATTACAAAACAGAACAAACACAAAAAGAATGCAAATATGTTACGTGTATGCATGCATGCATGAATGAATTCCTTATTCCGTTGGGTTAGGTCTTCTTTTGGTGATTGCTCGGTTTTCTCTTCTTCAGGCAAAATAATACTTCAATCTGTCTACGTTGATCGGCTCGGTGAACTCATACCCTCCTAAATCTGACAGTCTCACTGCCCCATTTCCCAATTTCTGAATGGCTATCCTGTCATTTATGTTCGCTTCTTCCGAAGATTCCCCGTGTTCTAAACATCACTGAGTATCATAGTACCAATGTTGAATGCTTTTATCAAATATACTCATGTTGCAGGTTGAAAGGAAGAGACTCAGGCAAGTAAATGGAATGAACGCCTTGTAGGGGTTTTTTACGGGGTGAATCCGGTAACGCAGCGGAAGCGGTGAAAATCCGATTTTCAGATTTCAAAATTTTTTTTCGGATTAATTAAATAAACATATTTATTTAACATTCCAATAATCAAATTATGAAAATAAATTCAATAAATCATATTTAAGTGAATTTACCGAAATACCCTTACTTTGTATTTTTGTCCATTTTAGTCCGAAATTGATCAAATCAATTTTGAATGATTCTAAATCATTTCTAAGATGAACTTATGATGTTCAAAACATCAAAACACCAAAAGCACCAAAATCCCCAAATTTCTTTACCAAAGCCGAGAGCCCCTCCAAGGAGCACAATTGTGCACTTTGTGATTTCATGCATCAAAACACATCAAGATGCAATCCAATGAACATGAAACTTTATATGAATCATATACACACACAAATATACAACATATATGAAAAGCCCCAAATTTGGAATTGGTCATGAACCCTAATTTTTCAATTTCCACAAATTGGACAAATTAGACCAAATACATTAAATCAATTACTTCAATCATCATTCTTCCATCCAATCCAAGTCTCAACACAATGAAACAACTCAAGATCAAATCTAGGTCATTTAAGAGTGGGTCAATAACTCTAGATTAGCAACATGGTTTCCAAAAACCTTAAAAGAAAGCTTACAACTACAATAGTCACAACCTTCCTTCACAATACATGCTCAACACTTTCAATAAAAAATTTCCATCATCAAAACACAAGAAATAAAGAAAAGAATAACTTAAGAACATCACAAGATGTTGCCTAGATCCTAAGGAACAATTTCCTTTCTAATAGTAAGTTTGAAAAACTTACAAAATCCAAGCTTTTCTTTTGGTTTTTCCTTTTCTCCTTCACTTGTTTCCTTGGTTTCTTTCAATGGAGTTTTATGAAAAGTGTATTAGGTTAACAAATGAAGATGAAATTAAAACAATATATACTTGTAATAATTTGCCCTTGGCCGAAAATCACAAGCATTTACCAAATTATTTTCATTTCAATTTCATTTCAAAAAACATGTTATCAACTTGCATAAATATCTTAATACAACTTTATTAGATATTTATTTAAGTCAACAAAGGCAACTAACATCATTTACTTAATATATCCTAATGTAAGATATTTATATTTTAATTAATTTAATCATTTAACAATTAAATAATTAATTAATTAATCAAATACAAATATATTAAATATATGTATAATATTTACATTAAATATTAAAAAACATATATTCATTTAGGATATAAGTCAAATAACTCATTTTGACTATTAATTAATGTGTATTTAAATTAATCAAGTATTAAATGTAAATACACAATAATTAGGCAAATGACTATCTAGTCCCTTTAGCACGTATCTTGCGTTTAACCTTTAAACGACTTTATAAATAATCAATATTATTTATTAATGTTGCTCTAGTGCTCTACGAGTATGTTTCATTATTGAGACTCTCTAGATTCAGGTATATCCGTCACGAAATCAAATTTAGTGTCCATAATCTATCCACCCGTAGATTATGACGATCACGGATAATCTCGCTGAATCATACAGGTCGAGGTCATGGAAAATGTATAATTCCTCTGTCACAGGTATCCGGATAAATCCCATAGATATAGATATAAACGTCAAATATCTATCGGGATTATCCAGTCGACTATTCTATTAGCAATCTCAAAAGAATGTTTAGAACTAGCTTCTAAACTTTACCACGGGCCCATGGTTTTATCTGATTGCTAATCATATGGACTACCTATGCTCTGGTACACAGAACTGACGGATCCTATCTTGATACACATAGGACACCCTGAGAATCTGTCTACACCCAACGAACAGGTGGAGGTCTGATCTAAATAGATCGGTGACGTGACTGCCGTCTAAGTGTAGAAGATGTCTCATGTGCCCACAATGGCATCTCAAGTCTAAGAATCACAAGTGCTACTCAACCCAAGAAGATTATTATTGACGCTGGTGTACCATCCATTAAGAATCTTCGGTGAGTCATTCAGTGTTTATCCGCTATAAACACCTACACGTCTATACTAGTCTCCAAGACTAATGGTTCATTGAGAAACCATTGGAATCATATATTCCAGTATACGACATGTACCGGTCTCAACAGGTTTACTATACTGACCAAGTAGTGTAAACCTTGACCAGGAACTGTCTGAGAATGACAACGTCATGATACTTCTCAATGTCCGTTGCGACGCTTTTGCAACTGTATCATGACTAATCATTCTAGGGTCATTACGTCTTTACCATATAGAAGGATAGATTATATTATAGAAACTGCATATATTATTCATAATAATAATGTTTTACAGAAGTATTCAAAAGAAATACAACCGGGAATTGGCGCTCTGAGCACCAACCCCAGCACGCCTTTATTATCATTAAGGAAAGGTTCGAACAAGTAGATAAACTCAATGTCTTTGAAAATGCAAGACCAAATAAACTAGGAGGAACAACTTCATCATTCGCAGCATTGCCTTTTTCCTCGGCTTATGGTTCTCCACTGCTGTCGTTCCCTATCCCCATGGAAGAAACTGGGTGGTTGAGGGTTTGGAGGACAAAGCTTTCGGGTAGGCCATAGTTGATCATGTAGGTGGATGGTGGAACGAAGTGGTAGTTTGGTAGAGGATTCTAGTGTGTGTTGGGTTGTTCTTTCTCAGGATCGGGTATTTTATGGGCATCAATGAGGTTTTGGATTTCATGCCTAAGACAGGTGCATCTGTCAGTTTCATGGCCTCTCCTCTGATGGAAGTGACAATACAGGCTTAGGTCAAGGTTGGGTGGTATAGGATCTGGAAGTGGTTTAGGCTCTAAGGGTTTTAGGAGTCCTTGCGCCTTCAGCTTCTCAAGCACCTTAGATAGAGGCTTCCCCAGGTTAGAGAAATACCGGTTCTTAATGGCAGCAACTTCGGCAGTAGTGGGCTTGGTCTCAGAATGTCCCCCAAAAGTCCTTCTATTCTGGCCATAGAACTTTCTATTCTCCGCTTCTTCTTCTTCTATGTCCATGACAGTCTCCCTCAGTTGTCGGAAATCGGCAATCATGGAGGTCATCCTTCTTAACTTGCCATAAATGGAGGGCTTGGTGCCCTTCATGATCATTTTTATTTGGTCGTTCTCTGAGGGCCGAGTCTGCATCTTTAGAAGTTGGCTTCTCCAGCGGTCTACATACTCCTTGAAACTCTCATCCGACTTTTGCTTGGTATTCTCCAAATCACGGAGTGGCAAATCAATCTCCAAGTCTGTAACATACTGTTTCAGAAATGCATATGCCAATTCCCTCCAATCTTCTTTGACTTTCCTCTCGAGGCTATGATACCACACTACTGGTGCCCTTTCAAGTGACATCCCAAATATTTTCTGAACTTGGCGCTGTGACAGGCCCACTGAACTCATAACTGACACATATTGTCGGAGATGGACCATCGAGTCCCCATTCCCATTGAACTTGGCCATATAAGGCATTTTGAACTAAGCCGGCAGCTGTTCTTCAAAGGTCATTGCCTCATAATCTAGCAAATCTTCATGTTTACCCTTCATTTTGAGGGTAACTGATTCTACCTGATCTCGGAGCTTCTGTAATTTGGCTTGTGACCCGGCTATTCTTCCCGCGGCATATTCAGCCATGTCATCATCAAAAGTGGGGATGTCATCCCCCAACCCATTCGGAGGCTCCTTACGCCTCACATTCTCATAATTTCTCCCAGCACGGGGCACAACCATATTTGCCATAGCAGCAGTCAAGGCTTGTAACTGTTCAGTAATCTTGGTTAGACTGTTCTCAAACTGATCCATACAGATATTTCATTCTCTGATTTGCTCATGTTTGCTATCGGTCTTTTAACAAGTCTTCCCTTTTCCCTAACCCAACAGATATCTATAATGGCTCTTAAGACACAAGAGAGTTAACATGATGTGTGTATGCATGAGATGCATGAGATACGTCCGATGTGTGGAACATATAATTCGGCCTATTGTCATTTTAAAGCTTCAATCATATTATTGCAAGGTGCAAACTTGTCCCAGTTGAAAAGGCCCAACAGGTTTACACTTTGCGATAACATGGCTAAACGACTTCAAATGATAAGGGGCCCAAACACAAGCATAAAGAAACAATTTCTACAGAGTGGCCCATCGGCATTTCAGAGAAGTTTGGCCCAATCGTCATAAGATACGAACTCGTCCCAGTTTAAATGGCCCAACAAGCTCGCATTTCTGACAAGAAGTCCAACTGCATCCGAATGAGGATGGTCCACAAATACAAGCATAAAGACATAATTCAAGCATATAGCAATAATTTCTACAGAGCGGCCCATCGCCATTTCAGAAGCTTTTGGCCCAATTGTCATAGGATACGAACTCCTCCCAGTTTAAATGGCCCAACAAGTTCGCATTTCTGACAAGAAGTCCAACTGCATCCAAATGAGGATGGTCCACAAGCACAAGGAAATAGTTGTTATAGGTCATACAACTCCGGTCTACGTGTGGGTTTGTGGAAGTATAGAAAAAGACTCTCGCTGGCGAAGGGTTGCCCACAACTAGGTCTCCCCACTCAAGGGTTCGAGCGACCAAGTGAGCGCACCTTTTTTATACCTTACGATACATGCCAACGAGTTATGGTGTGAGACTGACTGTCAAATGGATTTCCCGTTGTAGATTCCCCAGAGGGAGGGCGGAGCGAACTCTCTTAAAAACCCAAGCCTCTTAGGCTCTTATCGCTTGGTGACAGGAATAAACAACGAGTCCTCTAAATTATTCCATCACAATAGGCTATGAGTACATGATTATCTAGGTGCCTTCGCAGCTTTTCCTTATAGAAAGGTAGTGAATGAGGGAAGACACCAAACCATTACCAAGCCTTAAAAACGCCTTTGATTAAACCCCTTTCAACCCACGGTAAACACGGCTAATTAAAACACATATCACAATTATTACAAAGTATTATTTCGGGGCCAATTCTCTATCCCCAGTGGAGTCACCAGACTGTAGGACACAGATGTTGGACGACGCTGTTCCGGGCTTGCAGCCCGGTTAGGAGTATGAAGTAGCCCGCGGGGGACTAAACCGGAGAAATAACATGGAGTCGCCACCCGGTGTGAACCGGAAAAATGATTTAAGGCCGCACTCACCCCTCGCAAGGGAAGACCTCAAACCGTTGGGTTCAGAATGGTCCCTTACTTATGCCACTTGTAATGAAATGATTTGTGCAATAATTTAATCAAATCAAAGCAACATATTTCCAAGAATATTATACTTCTAAGTTCACATGCATGAAAGTAATCATCATAACGGCGAACATACGATATCACACAATAATCTCATGAACATGTTGAATCATCAAACACGAAAAATAAATAACAACCTAAGCATAAACATAAATAAACACCTAATGCGAAAGGAGATGACAAGATCATGCATAGAGGAATAACGTACTAATGGCTAAATCATGCTTGAGAAACAAGTAACATCCTAACGACCTAATCATGCTTGAACACCATCTCATGAACACATCAAATAGATAAATGCGGGAATACAAATGGATGATAACATCAAAAGTACCAATAATGGAATGGCATGGTTAATTACATAATGCAAGAGAAATCACCCAAGAAGCAATCATGCATGAAATGTGATGAAAAGGACTCAGTTTAGCGTATGCGCGTTCGTGTAGTGTTCGTACACGCATTTGAATGGTAAACAGAAGATTCGCGTTCGTGTAGCGTTTGATGATGTGGGCCTCGCCCCTGGGACGCATCCCCAAAACCGTTGATGATGTGGGCCTCGCCCCTGGGACCTATCCCCAAAACTGATGCCGATGTGGGCCTCGACCCTGGGACTCATCCCCAAACTGATACTGACGTGGGCTTCGGCCCACAGACTGATACTGATATGGGCCTCGCCCCCAAACTGATACTGGTGTGGGCTCGCGGCCCGGTTGGGAGTCCGGAGTAGCCCGCGGGGGACTAAACCGGAGAAATAACATGGAGTCGCCACCCGGTGTGAACCGGGAAAATGATTTAAGGCCGCACTCACCCCTCACAAGGGAAGACCTCAAACCGTTGGGTTCGGAATGGTCCCTTACTTATGCCACTTGTAATGAATTGATTTGTGCAATAATTAATCGAATCTACGCAACATATTTCCAAGAATATTATACTTCTAAGTTCACATGCATGAAAGTAATCATCATAACGGCGAACATACGATATCACACAATAATCTCATGAACATGTTGAATCATCAAACACGAAAAATAAATAACAACCTAAGCATAAACATAAAGAAACACCTAATGCGAAAGGAGATGACAAGATCATGCATAGAGGAATAACGTACTAATGGCTAAATCATGCTTGAGAAACAAGTAACATCGTAACGACCTAATCATGCTTGAACACCATCTCATGAACACATCAAATAGATAAATGTGGGAATACAAATGGATGATAACAGCAAAATTACCAATAATGGAATGGCATGGTTAATTACATAATGCAATAGAAATCACCCAAGAAGAAATCATGCATGAAATGTGATGAAAAAGACTCAGTTCAGTGTATACGCGTTCGTGTAGCATCCGTACACGTGTTCGAACGGTAAACAGAAGGTTCGCGTTCGTGTAGCGTTTGAGAACACGTTCGAACGAGACCAGACCTGATGCATGATAATATGAAGAAAACACGTGCGCGTTCGATTAGCATTAGTAAACGCATTCGAACGGTAAACAGAAGGTTCGCGTTCATATAGCATTCGAGAACGCATTCGAACGGGACAATACCTGATGAAACAAAATGCATGCGCGTTCGAGTAGCGTTCGTAAACGCGTTCGAACGGGAAACAGAAGGTTCACGTTCGTATAGCGTTCGAGAACGCATTTGAACTGGACATGACCTGATGTATGATAGATGATGCAACACATACTTAGATAAGAAAATCCACAATGTAGGACCTCGTGTGCCCGATTGAACTCATTCTCATTCAATCGGGTGTACCTCATCCGGCGCAACAAAATATCGTGGTAAAGGTAGCCTTTAGGCATTTTCCCTCGAATAGAGGACCTTGAATCCACCCTAGTTAGCCCATGAGCACAAGAATACAATGCATGCGTAAATGAAACAACGATATGCAAAGGGTAAATGACAAAATAAAAGGCGCGGTAAAACATCGTGGTAAAGGTAGCCCTTTAGGCATTTTCCCTCGAATAGAGGACCTTTAATCCACCATAGTTATCCCATGCGCATTACATTACAATGCATAAAAATGAATGAGACAATAATGCTTCCGTATATCCGATTAAACATATCTCACATTCAATCAAACACACTTCGTCCGGCGCGGCAAAGTATTGTCGTAAAGGTAGCCTTTTGGACTTTTCTCCCCTCAAATTGAGAACCTTTAGACTAACATACTAAGCCCATGCGCATTACATCACAATGCATAGAAAATAAAGACAACAATATAGGACTTCGCATATTCGATTAAACATATATCATATTCAATCAAACACGCTTTGTCCGGCGCGGCAAAATATTGTCGTAAAGGTAGTCTTTTAGAATTTTTCTTCCCTCAAATAGAGAACCTTTAGACCAACATACTAAGCCCATGCGCATTACATCATCAATACAAACAATTAATCGTACGAAAATTAAATGGCGGAATATAAAATGCGGATAATAAACAAACAAGATAAAACAAAGCGAAATATGTGCTGTTTGCTCAAGTGGTACGTGGAGTTGTATCCCAAGTACAGAGCGCACTACCATCCATTCGGATTCGGCTACGGAATTTATCTCTGGGTTTCCATCCTATATACCACAAGAGACGACACATTTTCCATTCATTCAAGGGCCACAACATGCATCAACAAACGACTCTCATGCGGAAAAAATAAATAATACAATCAAGAGATGAATAAAAATGAATAATAGAAGTGCCCTTAGGTCTAACCTTTTAAATCGCCTCTCGGACGTACGGTACACGATCGTCAGAAGGGTTAATGCTCCGCAACTCCTCCGGTTCACTGGTCCACTGCTTTCTTTCGCTGTTTCATCGTTTGGGCCGTTATTTTCGCTCTGTTTCGCTGATGTTTTGCTGCTATTTTTTAGTCACTGTTTTGTGGAAAAAGGCTACTATTTTTGCGGTAAAAAAGTCACTGTTTTGATGGTGATTTTCGGTGGTGTTAGTGCAATTTTAGGGGTGATTTTCGGTGATGTAAGAGACTTTTATTAGGGACTGTTTTCGGTGATATTAGGGGACAGTTTCAGGTTGTATTTGTGCGGCAATAAGGGTGTTTTGGTTTAGTGTTTTCAGCAATGGAGGAAGGAGGAGAAGAGAATTATTTCTTGTGCTTGTACTTGAGTTGGGCGTGAATGGCTAGGAGTTTTTTTGTGTGAATGAGCTAGGGGTCCTAAGGGTTGGATTTGGGTTTCTTTTATAGGCAAAAGGGTAGGGTGAATCCATTTTTGAAAAGGAACAAGATTTGTGTATTAAAGAGATGCCATTTAATTAGTGTCACACAAGGAAAAATTTAATTGGGGACAAGATTTGGCTAGATTAGGAATAGGTTTATTTGATTTGTTTATTTGTTTTATTTAATTTGGTATATGATTTGTTTTGTTAGGTAAGTGGATTTGTTATTTTAGTAGGTGATTATTTAGATTGGGATGTGATTTATTTATTTTAGGAAGGATATTATTTTAATTTGTGACATGTTTTAAATGTTTTAATTATTTTAGGGTGGGTTTTGGTGGGCTAAATGGGCTTGGGCGTGAGGCTAGCAACAAAACCAGAAGTACGACACCGTTCGAACGCCGATTCGAACGCTGCACGAACGCCCACAATCTGCCTGACGTTCAAACATGTTCACGAACGCAGCACGAAAGAAAGCAGTGAACATGTGAATTGAATCTGATGACATACTTATTCTGAATTTCCCCTTCCGACATTCGTTTCCCGCGACTTCCGTGACTTAAAAGGTAGTGTCTCCAAATGAGACTCATCATAGGGACTTATATGCAAAAATACAGTGCCTACAAATACTGTCTCATATCATCTCAATTCGGAACTAATCATAAGGACCTTATATCATTTATACATCTTGGTAATCTAATTACAAATGATAAAAGAGCGATTTCCTTTGTCACATAGTTAATTTGTACAACAACACCATGTTCTGTACAAATAGTGATGCTATGGGTCATAATTATCCAACAATCTCCCACTTGGCCTATAGCCAATCACTCAAGTGTCCTACACTTGAACTATGTGCTGTTCACTCAAATTTCTGCTGAAAAAGGCTTTCGTCAGCGGATTTACATGATTATCATCTGATGCAATTTATTCTATCATCACATCGCCACGATGTATGATCCGAACGAATCAAATGAATATTTGAAGTATATATCTGGATTGTTGATGAGACCATTAATTCTTTAGCTTGTGCTGTAGCCTAGCTCAGCTGCTAACAGAACTACTCCTAATCTAATTAGGATTATTATAGATCCAAAAGACTTTTATTGCTGCATCAGCTGCAACAATATTCCGCTTTTGTTGTTTATTCGGTAACAATATCTTGCTTGGAAGATTTCCAGCTCACTGTTCCGTTATTCAAACTATATAGTACCTTTGTTACGACTTATAGTCATTTTTATCGGTTTGGAAACTTGCAGTAGTGAACCCAGTCACTTCAAGTTCTCATTCTCCATAACTTAAGAAAGTATCCTTAGTTCATCTAAGATACTTAAGGATGTTCTTAACATCAATCTAGTGACTATCACTTGGATTGGCCTGATTTTGACTCCATATGCTCAAAACATATAAGACACCAGGTCGCGTACATATATTTCAATGTACAAGTTCTCGAAGAGTGTCAACAACCTTTAGATCTATCCCAGCAGATCTTTATTCCTAGAATAAAGGTTGTTTCTCCCAAGAATTCTACGGAGAATTTTCATGAAAGCCAAGCTTTCACCGATTGTATTATGGGAATATCATTTCCAAGAAAAGACATGTCATCATTATTTAGGACATTCACTGTCAGTGCGCTCCCATTAACCTCCTTATATACACAAGAATCATTTTTCGTTTTGAATTAAATCATATACCATTATGATTACATCAAAATGATGGTTCCAAGAACGTTATGCTTGCTTCAATCCATAAATGGATCGAATTAACTTGAAAACCTTGTTTGCTCATTTTGGTACGACAAAACCGTCAGGATGTTGTAAACATCCTCCAAGAGGTTTCCTTTTAAGGAAAGCGGTTTTGACGTTCAGCTGTCATATTTCATAAATGAAACATGCAGCATTTAGCAAGCATTATCCAAATGGATTTAACCATGGCAACAAGTAAAAGGTTTCGTCGTAATCGACACAATATTAATAACGATACCTTTTCGCTACAAGCCTAGCTTAGTACGTGGGTATGTTGTCATCCATGTATGTCTTCCTTGAAGACTTATATAGTGCCAATAGGCACAATGCCTTTCGGTACAACAACCAGTGTCTAAACTTGGTTAGTATACATGGAATCCATTTCGGACTTCATGGCACTTTTCCATAATAGGGAGTTGATACCTAGTATCAATTCCTCATACGTAGTCAGTTATTCTTCCTCAATAAGATTGAAATCTTTATGAGGTGAGATCAGAAACTCATACCCTAGGTTGTTTTTTGACTCTCTCCGACTTACGCGGTTCTTGTGTATTCGAAGATTATTGGTATAGTTTCATCCTTGATGAACTATTTATGTTCCATTAAGGAATCGGTGCCTGGAATAGTATTACTCCGATTTTCATCGAGTTTTACTTTCCTCCCACTTACCACTGCATATAGGTATTCCTCTTAGGAAAACTGCATGGCGAGCAACAATTACATTGTTCTCTTGTGAGTTGTATAAGTACTATACTTTGGTTTCCCTAGGATAACCCACAATTTAGGCACTTATCCAATTTGGGTTCTAGTTTGGTATCATCCAAACATATGCCTAGCATTCCCAAATTACCAGGAATGAGAAAACCCGGTTTCTTTCCTGTTCATATCTAATATGAAATCTGTCAAACAGATTTTTATGGAACCTTATTCAAAATAAGTTTTGCACTGATTAATGCACATCCCTTAAAGGAAAATGGTAGCTCAGAGAGACTCATGATTAACCTTATCATGTCCAAAAAAATTTGGTTTCTCCGTTCGGACACACCACTCAATTGAGGTGTTCCGGGAGGAGTCCATATTGAAATAATACTATACTCTTTCATATTAATTGAAAAACATATTGCTTAAGTATTTTCCATGACAGTCCAAACGTGATGTTTTAATACTTTAGCCGATCTATCTGTCAACTTCGTGTCGAAACTCTTTGAATTATCAAAAGTTTCCGATTCGTGTTTCAAAAGAAACACATAACCATAATGCGATGCCACATCCGTAAAGGTTAGGAAGTATTTCTATCCACCTCTAGCCTAGCTAGATATGGGCCCACTTACGTCACTATGAACGGGGGCTAACAGATCGGTGGCGCTTACACTTTTACCAAGTAAAAGGTGTTTTAGGCACTTTGCCTAATAAACTAGATTCGTAGACATTATTTGAATAGAATCTAATCTGTCCCAGTATCCACTCTTCAAAAGTGTGGATATACGAGTCTTGTTTGAATGTGTCCCAGACAACAATGCCACAAATAAGTCTCAACTGATTAATTCAGTTTGACCTATTTGTTTGTCATGTTATATGTTTGAGATTCATTTATATTCAAAATATAAATACTGTTATTCACATCTAATGTGTTTATCTCAATATCATCTTTATAAAATAAAACACTTTAGTGTTCTAGAATATAAAGGTATGCCCGCAACGGGTTAAACCCTGATATAGAGATAATGTTTCTAGTCAAACTAGTTACATTATAACAGTTTCCTAATTTAAGTACACACCCGAAGGGTAGTTCCTAAACCTAGGTATCTACGGTTAAAACAACGACTGTCGTCCGGTTTCCGACTCGCAGATTAATCACAACTGAAGTAAGTATCCTGCTTATCAGCAGATTCTGCACACCAGTACATATTTATGTACCACATCCAGTATCTAAAATCCAATTTTAATACTAGTAGTGAACATGTTTATGACAAACATGGTTGAAGCCGGAGTCTTGCCCTTCTTCTCTTCTTTCATGTCTGCCTTGTCCATACTGCAGTCACGCTTCAGTGACCCCGTTTGCCACAGTTTAGGCAGACATCTTGGGATATGTCCTTTGTCTTCCCAGAAGACTGTGATGATTTTGCATTTGCCCATTTTAGAAGCTCTGGCATTGTCTCCTAGAGCATAGCCATCAATTCTCCAAGAATTTTCTCTTGGTTCATAATGAACTTGCCCCAGCTTTTGGGTAAAGACTATTGTACGGGCCAAATTTGGGCCTAAGGGTAAAATTGACTTTTCGCTTCAGGCCCTACACCAGTGGCAGCCCAATCCCTCCGGATAGTACCCAGAATAAATTTGGGCCAAAGCCCCGACTACATCCTCAGGCCCACGTACAAAGAGAGTCATACCCAGCGAACCTTTGACTGATCAGTTACCTCAATCTGAAACGTCCAGACTCATGAATATCTCACATAACTCGACAGTTTCCAACATCCAATGGACGAGTAATTAAAGGTGATAAATACACATGTTTCCCGAGTGTGTATATAAGAGAATAAAGTCTACGAGAAAAGGAGGAGGAACCCTCATAGCTCAACCATATTCTCTCCATAGCTCTCAGTATCTCACATCAACCCCCTCACGGCAGATCACGAGTATCAAGGTAATCTCTAGCCTTGCTTTTCCATTATTTCACTTTCAGCTCGTCTCATCACTGACTTGAGCGTCGGAGTGCCCCCGGCACCCACCACACCGGTGGGCAGAACTCCTGCTCATTCTACCTTTGTTTTGCAGGATCGCTAGCGCCCCTAACTACAAATTCTCGATTGTGGACCTCGGGCGAAAACCAGCGTCTACAATTTGGCGCCCACCGTGGGGCCCTAGCGATTCATAATAAGCAAAGATATATCCATCTACGACCCATACGTACGTGACGATTCATAACTTCAAGCAGAGAGCAGACACCAGATCAGGTGGCCGCTCGGTTGGCCATTCTCCAGGAACGACAATCAGTTTTAGTGGGAGAAAACACAGCCCATGTGAAGCTTCAATACGAGCCTCCAAAGGCAGATAAAGCAATATCTTCTTCTTTCTTCCCAACGAAGTGAAGTTTCATTTCACCCCAAGTGCCTCACCATTTTTATGAGAAATCCATTTACTCCAATCAATGTATACGGGCCATCATCTGGACCAGTCTACATACTTCTTCCAAACCATATAAGAACACCCTCATAATCCTCCAATATGCCCGATCAGTAAAGAAATGTTCTCTATGATTGTCATCTATTCTGGACCATTCGGAGTGGTTGCCATCAACTCCAAACTACATGGAAGAACTGTCATCTTCTCCAAACGACATGGATGAATTCTTTTCAACTCTAAAGTACATATGAAGGTTATCATCTCTTCCAGGCGTTGTGGAAAATGATTATCTCTTCCAGACTACATAGAGGGATCATCATCTAACTCTCACCACATGTGAAGATTGTCATATTCACCACGGACAATATGAATGATTACCAACAACTTCGAGCTACAGAAAATCATCATATTCCACAGACGACGTTAATAGAATGTCATCTACCCCATATTGTTCGAGAGGGATTGTAATCTCTCAGACGACATGGGTGGATGGTCAACTCCACCATACGACACAAAAGTACTACCATCCTCTCCAGACTACATTGAAGGATTATTGTCTCCTCTATAAGACATGAAATGTCCCGTCGACTGAAGACTCTCATGTACCTTTATAAGGTATGGTGGAGTGAAGACTTTCTTGAACCTTCATCGGGTCCAGTCGGCTGTAGACTCTCATGTACCTTCATAAGGTATAATGACACGAGCCAAGTGGTATCCTACGCACGAAAGAGATGAGAAAGGAAGCATGCGACCAAAATTGTAGATGCATGAGGTGTGTCCAGTCCACAGTCACTGATTATGAAGGAAGTATCATGTCATACTTAAACCATCAAATAGAGTATTTGTGAAGATAAACAGAACAGAAGCAAACTAGCTGACTTGCTCGGGTTCTACTCGACAAAGAGAGGAGACGAGATGACCAGCTCGAAGAACTAAGTTACAGGGATGAAAGAGGGCCAAAGAGATATCTATTACATCGCTGGAGAGAAGAAGAAGGCTGAAGGAAATTCACAATTCCTTGCGAGACTAAAGGAGAATGGTTACAAAGTACTCTTCATGATGGAGGATGCGGTTGACTCTGAAAGAATGGTAGACTATCCGTGCTGTTTGGTCATGAGTGAGTATGGCTGGACATCAAACGTGGAGAGAATTATGAAAACCCAGATTGTGAGAATGCTTAGATGTCGAGCAAGAAGGCTATGGAAATCATTCCCATAATCTACTTGATTGTTCTGCTTTGAGGACTGCTTATTATTGTTAGTATGGTTTGTTTGGTTTTGCTCAAGCTCTCTGAAATGGCTGGATGTAGGATTAGAGTGAGGTTGTAAAAGCCCAATTGAACAGCGTGTCAGATTTGTTTTCAGATTTTTTTTAAAAAAAAAAGGTAAAATAGCCTTTGTGGCATTTTCGAGAGCAGTTGGCAGGCTCTATTTAGTTCTACAGATAAAACACTCACAGTCACGAATCATCCCCATTACAAATCAAACTCATGACATTCGACACCCAAAGCAAGAATCATACCACTAGACCAAATGCTCACTTGTTCAAAATGGTTGAGAATCATACCACTTGTTTGAGGCTCATCAATCAGTAAGGGGTCCGGTATCAGCAAGATCAACCCAATCGGTAGTCTAGATAGGTGGTAAGCTCGTCTGCTTGCTGCTATTTGATGATGAAGAGTGGAGGGGACTTCAACTGCCTTCATGTATCGGGTGAAAAGAAGGGTGAATGAAAGAAATAGTTTATGAGCCCTAGCCCTGCTTCCAGGGGAAAATCTTCTTAGAAATCTCTAGTGACAGAGAAGATGCTCGAGGCTACTGATGTGATTCGCCCCTGGTTTGGTGGTGTTATCTTGCTCAGCTGGTGGTTCGCCTGAAGTAATTTTCCTAGTTTCGATGTCCTTGCCGAATACGTTTGAGCAGAGCTTTTGTTTGGTAATGTTGGATTTGTTGTGGCTGATATGAGGCTGTGCTGAACGAGCAGTAGATGTTCCAAATTTGAGTCTACATTCAGGTCTTGTAAAGAATGATCAAATGACTTCATCGGTTCCATATGCAGGGAGATACAAGAATTCTTGGGCATCTCGGGTCTCTTAGATTGCTGTTGCTTGGGGTTGTGATTCTGTCTTTGAGCATGTACTCTGGGATGCCTGCCCGATCCAATTGTTGGAGATGGCATCGAGTTGGTTTCGTGTGGAGGCTCCTAATAGTGGCATTTGCTTGGTATGGTTGAGCTGATGAGATCTAACTTAGGGTCTGCCTCCTTATCTCGAGCTCTGGGTTTGTTCTGCCAATGCTGAAACAGTTAAGTTAAAGAGCTCACTACCTACAGTGCAAATGAAGCTACACTACGTGCAAAAGATAAATGGCCCCAATGAGCCCAATGCCAAATAGAGTAGACTACTCGAAAAAAACTCCATGTGCAGCTGTCACAAACAAGGTCGCTTGGGATCCAATAGGAGCTTGCCAATATAGTACAAGTGAAAGGCGACCCCACGTGCATGAAGAGAAGAAGCCCACTCACACTTTATGTTTAAAATTAAGAGACACACGAAATATAAAGCTGCCAAAACTACTTATATATAGCTATTAGCCTACAATAATCTCAGACGACGTCTACATCTACTATGGATGATACCTCTACCAAACGACAATCTTGCTGAGGCCCAGCCCAGCTGATACAATAAACATGCTCCTACAAAAAAAACCCTCACTCGGCTTGGATGAAATGACACGGTTATATTGCAAGACGTCCACTACCAAGAACACATGACACTCAAAGCCACAAGACTTCAAACAGCTTCACATAAGTGTCGAATGGTGTACGTAAACGTTTGGCAACAAGTGAACATGTCATTTGACAAGATAAAATCGAAAGCTTGGCATTAGGAAAAGATGCCACTCGACGAGATTAATATACAAGTTAGGCATTTGACGACTATTCCACACAGTTGGACACAAATAAAGGCTAGGCACAAATGCGGTTGACCATTGACCTATGGTGCAGGGAAAAATTGCCATCTCTTCCTCAGACGACATGAAAGGTTAGTCGTCATCTACATGCCACTTTGATTTAATACCACCAACACTCTAGACTACATAGGGATCTTTCATCATGCCTAGTAGTATGAAAAATCCCTTGGTCCAATTGACCGACCTTCATCTAGTTGGTAGAGTGAAAATTATTTTGGACCTCCATGATGTCTATTCGACCTTAGACCCTCACCAACCTTTGTTGGCTCTTATAGAGTAAGGCTGTGGTAGCGTGAGGAATAAAGACCTTCATTAGTATTTAGCAGGTATCGTAGTATGAGGAGGGAAACCCTCTTTGAATTTCCTAAGGTCCAGTAGAGTCAGGAATGGTGACCTTGGACTTTCATATAGTCTATAAGTCAAGTTCATTCGACAAATAGTGAAGAGTGATGACCTTCACCAAGCTCATCCCATTGTAGTATCCTAAGCCTTCTTTAGGTCTAGTGTTAATGACCTTGATAGGCATTCATCAAGTCCATACAACAGGTCCATTCAACCGAAGTCTCATGGACCTTTATCAAATTTGGGACTGAGTGATGACCCATTTAGACCTTCATCAGGTCTGTTCGACAATTTCATTCGACAGTAGTCTCCTGAACCATCTTCTGGTTATGGACTTCTTACAGTCCATACGACGCATGTCGTATGAATTATATCCTGAACCTTCACTAGGTTCAGTCGACCGGGGACATCTCCTATGGACTCACGTCGAGTCAAAGTTGTAGACATGGATTACACATGTCGTATGACTTATATCTTCCTGGCCTCAGCAAGTCCAGATGACTAGGGACATCCCCCATAGGCTCATGTCGAGTCAAGTTGTAGACATGGATTACACATGTCGAATGACTTATATCTACCTGGACTCATCAAATCCAGTCGACCGGGGACATCCCCCATAGACTCATGTCGAGTCAAGTTGTAGACATGGATTACACATGTCATATGATTTATATCCTGAACCTCCATCTGGTCCAGTCGACCGATGACATCCCATATGGACTCATGTCGAGTCAAATGAAGACATGGACTTCCTACAGTCCATACGACACAACATTTGTGTGAAAAAACTCTTGAAGCTCCATCTGGTTCAGTCGACCGGATACATCCCCCATAGACTCATGTCGAGTCAAGTTGTAGACATATATTACACATGTCGTATGACACATATCCTGACCTTCATCTGGTTCAGTCGACTGGGTACTTCCCCAATGGCTCTTGTAGAGTCAAGTTCATGATCCTGATCTTCATCTAGCTCATTCAACTGGACACATCTACGATGGATCATGTAGAGTCAAGTTCGTAACTTGACATTCGTTTGGTTCAAGCGATAGGTAGCATCAACACTATAGTACACCTACATCTTATAATCTCGCCTCAGACGACACACGCGTCAAGTACTCTCCAAGCCTAGAACTTCTAGACTTAGAGAGTAGGGGACAAACTGTACGGGCCAAATTTGGCCCTAAGGGTAAAATTAACTTTTCGTTTCAGGCCCTACACCAGTGGCAGCCCAATCCCTCCGGATAGTACCCAGAATAAATTTGGGCCAAAGACCGACCACATCCTCAGGCCCACGTACAAAGAGAGTCATACCCAACGAACCTTTGACTGATCAGTTACCTCAATCTGAAATGTCCAGACTCATGAATATCTCACATAACTCGACAGTTTCCAACATCCAATGGTCGAGTAATTAAAGGTGATAAATACACATGTTTCCCGAGTGTGTATATAAGAGAATAAAGTCTACGAGAAAAGGAGGAGGAACCCTCATAGCTCAACCATATTCTCTCCATAGCTCTCAGTATCTCACATCAACCGCTCTCACGGCAGATCACGAGTATCAAGGTAATCTCTAGCCTTGCTTTTCCATTACTTTCAGCTCGTCACCATCACTGACTTGAGCGTCGGAGTGCCCCCAGCACCCACCACACCGGTGGGCAGAACTCCCGCTCATTCTACCTTTATTTTGCAGGATCGCTAGCGCCCCCAACTACAAATTCTCGATTGTGGACCTCGGGCGAAAACCAGCGTCTACAACTATAAGATCAAATCTTTGGTAGTATCAGCCACGTAGGTAAGGCCCAGCTAACCTAGCTGATCAATGTCAGCAATCATCTGCGACACCTAGTGCTCGACAGATGTACCTTATGACATACACGAGTGAAAAAAGCTTCTTTTGCAATTTATACTTCTAAGATCTAACAATAAATCTATGAAGATCTTTAATTTCATCATCATGGTACAATGATCTAATCCTTAACTTTGATGACGGAATTAAAGAGTTATTGCATTAAGTATAAAGGATTGAGCACTAAAGTTATCATCACCATGAGTCATCCAAAACTCATGCTCCAATATTTGCTCAACTCCGGGCTTAGGCCCGAGATGTTGCTCTATCAAATAGAATAACTTCTCAGTTTCCAGGATTATCCTGAAATTTTATTCCCAATTTGAAAATTAAAGCCATTTAAAAAACATTTTCATCCATGATTATGTTCTAAACGCTAATCTTTCGGTTATCTTGATTGCAATAGTCCAACTATCCAATCAACGATTTCAGGTACTATTTTAATATAATGATTACTATAGTCTAACTATATAATCAACTATAATTTGTTTGGTTTAAATTCAAATATATTGATTACTATAATCCAATTATATAATCAACTATAATTGAAGTAGTTTGAATACAGTCCAACTGTTTAATTAAAACAACGATTAACTATTAGTCCAACTAATATATATTTACGTATTGACGAAAAATGAAATGAGCGCGTATTGGCAAGTAACTAAACGAATTTACAAATTTAATACTTGCCTCCCACTATTTTTCGGCGAGCCTATAACCCTCTGTTGAGTACTCGGGAAACCTTATTTCCTAGTGGGCTAGGATCCCGTTAAATAACACACAATCTTGACTTTGGCCAACAAATTGTATGATATTTAACTAGGTAGATCTCTAAGATCATTGGATCTCATCCAATTCCTAGATCCAATAGGTGGACATCCCAGTCCGAAACATATATCTTATATATGCCAATATATCCAATAATTCCCTAACCTTTTTCCTCTGAATCAATTATGCATTGGCTTTGGCACAACAAACTTAATGATTCCAGTTAAGCGAGACCCATTGACTTTGGAAAGCTTCGTAATCGATGTCGATGGACAAGAAGTGATCTTGACTTTGGCCAACAAATCACAACTTGGACAAGACACCGATATGGAACAAAGCCTTCATGATTCAAACACATCCGCGATGGACAAAGGTCTTGACTTTGGCCAACAAACCAGTGCCAATCTTGGATCTTGAGAATGAATCATTCAATGGAAGGAAAAACGCTTAATATATATTGAGGGTTTTTCGCATAATTGGCAACCAATTAATTATCTTTGTTAAGGTCTCATCATCATACACCCTTAAACATGCATTCTAAAAATATAATAAGGCGTGTATAAATAAAATAATAATGATATGCGGATGGATACTTAACACATTTTGTTCCTAGAACAAATCTCTCCCTTTCCTCTTCCCGCTATCACACAAATATTACTTCTACCCAATTACATAACACTTCTAAAGAAACCTCATTTACAATGAGGGGAATAGGTGAGAAGAGAAATACAAAGAGTCAAGAGGTAATAGGGGACACGCAGGTCCAATTTAATAAATTCTAATTTATTACAACAATTTCCAAAATTACCCTCACCCATCTAATATCCATCCGATATGCATTATTCATACATCGCATCCATGTATTCACACAAAGCATGTTATCAATCAATCTAATCCAATTAATTAATCTGAAATTAATGACCATCCAATGTTCAAACAACAATTTGATTTTGCGCGAGTCAAACTCGTTTTGCGAATAAGTACTCAAAGTACGAATTCTTGAATTATATTAAACTACAATATTAAATCCAATTTAATTTATATTTAATAAAAATTCTATATTTAATTCTAAATTAAATAATTACATTTTTTAATGTGTCATTACGACTTAGATTCTAAATCTAATCTTTACGGGTCTCAAAGCCCTTTTAACATCCAATGTCAATTTAATTAAAGTCTAATGGGCTTTCAATTAATTTCTAAAGGCTTGGACTTTGGTCAACATGGGTCAAACCCAAATACCAAAGCCCATTTAAGGAATCAGCCTTATTAGCCAAGAAACCAATTTAGGCCCATTAGGCCCAATTAAAATATTAAAGGTCCATTTAATTATATTTGGACTTTATGGATATGGTTTTGGGCCCAATTGGATTTAACCAATTAACCCAACAAAAATTGGCCCAACCAAGCCCATTAAGCCCAAATACAACTTTACAAGCCCAATTCCAAATTTGGCCCAATTAATTAAATTACAAAATTCCAAATTTCACAATTAAATTAATCTAAAGTGTATAGCCATAATTAATTAACCAAATTAATATTTCCAAAACACCAATTTACATAATTAATCATGCTAATTATCATCAACACATGTCCAACACAATTGAATCAAAAATCATATCATTTTCCATGCTACTAGTCACGGCAATTGTAGGGTTTTATTGTCCGATTCCGAATTCAATCCAATTAAATCCTAAATCAACATATCCCAAGTGATTTCAACTCATCCAATGATCAAAAACTAAAATCACCATGACTTAGGGTAACACATAACTTTCGGCCACGCCAAATTATTGGGGAAAATTTGATCCAATTCAATTTTCATCAAATTGATCATGCATAACACTATGTTATCATCATTCAAGCATATTCAAACAATCAATTTCATCAAAACATGCTCAAATCAATTTTACCCTAATTCCAATTTCATGCTTAATTCATGGCTCTTATACCATTGTTGGGTTTCTAAGGTCAAACCAATATCGATTTAAGCATAAAACATGTGTGAATACAACAAAGTTAAGTTGCAGAATACTTACTTTGATCGGCTTTTGCGATACGAGGAACAACAAAAATTCTTCAAGCTTTTCTTATAAGGTTCGGCCATGGCTCCTTTTTGTGCTCCAAGTTGAATCTCCAAGCTCCAAGCTTTGTTTGTAGATTCCATGCTCATAGATGAGTTTCCCTATCACCTTTGGATGACTCCTAATGTGTGCTAGCACTCTTCAAAAATTGCCACAATTTTTCTATTCCCCTTGTTAAACTTTCGGCCATGAAAGAAATGGAGGAGATAAAATGGCCCTTGGCCGAGAGGTAGGAGAAGGAAGAATGAGAGAATGAGTTGGTTCCTTTGTGTATTTGGTTTTCCAAAAACTAATACCAAAATTCAAATCCAAAAGTACAAGCATTAAAGCCTTCAACCACTCACATCACTCATGAATAGTGACTAGTTGCCAATCACTCAAAGTGACAAGACATCCATCACTTGAATGACAAGTGATGTGACGCGTGATGTAACTTGTGGGCCGCACTTGAATTCGAAATACGAGTGGGCCCGTAAACACTCCCGGGCTCAGTTTCGCTAATTCCGAATTAACGAATTTTCCGTTGTGACGTAATTAAATCAAATTTAATTAAATAATTACGCCTAGCAAAATTACTATTCACGTCGCTAACGAATTAATTATAAATTAACTCGTTCGCCCGAATTAAAATCTAATTTTAATTCCGCATCGAAATCCAATTTCGTATAATATATCGAATATATTATTTTATCGATTAATTCCAAATTAATCGTTCTCTCTCTTTAAATAATATTTTATCCCAGATAAAATATCTCCTTAATTAATCCTAGATTAATTTTCTCTCTCTTATAATTAATCCCAGATTAATAATGTGCGAGTCATTCGTCATCGGTGAATCTTCGGGAAGCGACCCATGAGATCCCCGGATATGTTGGCAGTAAATCCAGTCGTCAGACTATCCGAACACGTACGTACCTAGTACTACGTTTTTACCGATTTACAAGACATGGTTGGCTTCTAGCAAATCACCGTGCCTACCCAATTCTCCAGAAATATTCTTAAAGGAATATGTAATCTTTATCAGGCGTAGTATACGTAGTATTGCGTATTACGATCCAGTATCGGATGTCACGTGCTAGGCCTGGGGCTGGAATTGTGTCTGCCCCGTACGAAGCACATATCGGATCTCTAGTAACTAGTCTCTATAATCAGATAAACAAGACCTAGTCATAATATCCCGATAGCTGCATCAAATAAGAGCACCAGTTCCGTATCCTACGTGATCATCATCTCCACTATGACTGGAGTGATACTTCCATCTCGACATCACACCCAATACACTATGATTCTCAATATACCCAGAAGTGGCGTACACAGAATCGGTTAAAGCCCTGGATGACCAAAACCAAAGTATATTGATTGTTGCAAGTATTAGCGATGCAAGTCTCAGGTTAAGACCAAATACACCTACCCTTATTTAGACTTCCATAGACACATAGTCATACTACCAATGGAATTCTGATGGTCTATCCAGAGCGAAGCTGTTTCCATACCATCGGTAAACACAACCTCTTTTTACACTTGCATGATTATCCAATACCCAAATATATGAGAACTATGCTGTTATGCTCCCACAACGCGCACAAGTGTAATACTAGTCTATTCCGCATTATCGATGTCCAATCTCAATAATACTACGACTAGGGATATTTAATGATTAAACCTTCATGGATTGATACTGTCTCATATCATCTCAATCCGGAACTAATCATAATGACCTTCTATCATTTATACATCTTGGTAATCTAATTACAAATGATAAAATAGCAATTTCCTTTGTCACATAGTTAATTTGTACAACAACACCATGTTCTGTACAAATACTGATGCTATGGGTCATAATTGTCCAACAGACACATCCATGCAATTGTTCATGAGGGCACATTATCCATCAAGAACAACAAACTTCAAGAGCTGGCTACTAGGTTTGAAATGGCTCGCATGAAGGAAGATGTATGCTGAGATCAATGATATAATTAATTCTAGTTTCAATCTAGGTGAAACTATCCCAGTGAACCATGTCATTAGGAAAATTCTTAGGTCACTTCCCAAGAGATTCTTGCCTAAGATCACTGTTATAGAGGAGAGCAAAGATATAGACAATTTTAAGCTAGATGAACTTGTGGGTAACCTTTAGGTTTATAAGAGTAAACTCCCAGGGTATAGAAGGTCAAAAAATATTGCTATGAAAATAATGAAAGTAGAAACTTATGATCCATCTGATGATGATAAAGACACATCACTCTCAGAGGTCGATATGGCTATGTTTGTGAAGAGATTCAAGAAGTTTCTCAATCAAAAGAAAAGTGATACCGACACTGATAAGAGGAAGACTTAGAAACCAAGGGAGAGCAACCGTCATCTTAGGACTGAGAGAAAGGAGATTAGATATTAGAAGGATAATAAATCCCAAGTTATTAGATGTCATGAGTGTCAAGGCTTTAAGCATATTCGACCTGAATTCCCTTCTTACATAAAGTCTAAAGGAAATATGGCTATGATTTCGTCATTATCTGATGATGATGAAGTTGATGAGGAAGCTTCTGATGATTCTAGATCAGAAAGAAACTTCACTCATATGGCATTTATCTGCGATGTGAGCGATCATGGGGGCTACAAAGTAGATTATGACCCTAAAGCCGCATCAGAGTACTCTGAATAAAGTGACTCTGAGGATGAGGATGACATCCAGACAACCTTCACTGAGCTATACAATGAGAGTTTAATCATCAAAAAGATAAATACTGAAGTAACCAAGCAACTTAGAGAGACTAAACTAGAAAGAAATGAAGCTAAAATCAAGCTTGAGAAAAGTATGATAGTTTTTGTAGATCTCAAGGATAAAAATGAGGGCTTAGAATGTAGGATCAAGTCATTAGAAAAAGAACTTGAACAGACTTGATCACAGCTGTTTGCGTTCTCTTTTAGTTCACATAAACTTGATCATATGTTAGGGCTAAGTGTGTCTTCTGGTGACAAAAGAGGCTTAGGTTTTTTTAAGTATGATGTCAATGGTGCCTCGACCTCCAAAACTATTTTTGTCCCTACAAAAAACACTATTGATAAATAAAATATGGATGTTTCTCCTAGAGACCATGGCAAGTAACTCTTACCCAAGCTAACCCTTCTAATGCCCAGCCTAAAGCTTCAGATGCTCGTCCTAGATTTATTCCCACACGTCACTACTATGGAAAAACAAGTCACACTCAACCTAAGTGTTTCAATCTCTGAAAGAACAACAATAGGACTAGGAACACTTCCCGTAAAAATGAATCAAACACATTAGCTCAAAAGGTTTCAACCTTAGCCCATTAGACTAAACTCATCAATGAGATATTAACTATGTTGACTAGGAACTCAAGATCAAGTAAACATTTTAGACAAGCTTGGGCTAGGAAAGAATAGTGTTATGTTGCACACATAGTCCTCAAAATAATAGATAATAAAAGTAGTACGTTGATAGTGGATGCTTCAGACATATTTGTGGAGATAAAGTTATGTTTGTTTCCCTCGAAGAGAACATGACTGGAAATGTTACTTTGGTGATGGGGGAAAGCACTAATTATTAGAAAATGGAGTTTTGCTTTGCCCGGACTACCGATTCTTGATGATGTCCTTTATGTTCAAGGGTTAACTGCAAATCTTTTTAGTGTCAGTCACTTTTATGATACGGGCCTAGAGTTTCGCTTTGAGAAGAAAAGGTGTTATGTGTACAATACTCAAGATGAGTGTGTGGTTATAGGTCTTAGGACAATTAACAATTGCTATGGGATTTATGTTGGTCAGTCTACTATGTGTAATGCTGCTAAGATAGATGAGATTGACCTTTGGCATCAAATGTTAAGACACATCAATTATCATGACTTATCTAAAGTGTCCAAAAAGGATCTCATTACTAGACTTTCAAAATTAGGTAAGATATACAACTTTGTGTGTGAGCCGTGTCAGTTGGGAAAGTAGAATAGAGTGAAACATACCCGCTTCACTCATAATCTCACCAAAAGGCCATTATAACTTCTACATATGGATCTTATGGGACCATACAAGACTGAAAGCTTAGGGGTAAAAAGTTATCTAGTTGTGGCAGATGACTTCTCTAGATACACTTGGGTAGACCTCCTTAAGAAAAATTTTGAAGCTGCTGAACTCATCCAAGTCTTATGCAAATGACTCATTACCAAGAAAGATTTGACCATTGCTAGGATTATGAGTGACCATAGACGTGAGTTTCAAAACTCTAATATAGAATCTTTCAGTGCCAACAATGGCATAAAGTATGAGTTCTTTGCCCCTATCACTCCACAACAGAATGGAGTAGTTGAAAGGAAGAATATAGTCATTCAGGAAACAGCTTGTGTTATGATTCACAGCAAATGGATCGCTTTGAACTTTTGGGGTGAAGCTGTATGCACATTGTATCACACTGTTAATATATTTTTTCTTAGACCCAGGACAAAAAAGACTTTTTATGATATATGAAATGGTAAGAAACCTACGGTCAAATACTTTAGAGTCTTTAGTAGCACTTGCTACATTCTGAGAGACGTGGAGAATCTCGCAAATTTTGATACCAAAGTTATTAAGGCATGATTCTAGGATACTCTGAGAAAATAGAGCCTATAGAGTATACAATAAATGTACTCTTACTGTTATGGAAACTGTCAATGTGAATGCAGATGATGTTAGTTGTGGACCTAGTGTTGATGGGGAATCGGTCCCTATTGTTGAGAGTGAAGAAGAATCTGATAAAATAGGTAAACTAAGCAACCAAATTAAACCACAAGCAAATTTCACGGCACCGTCCACGCACGTGCTCAATGTGTGATTTGATGGCGCACTTTGCACTTCGCGCGTGTATTGAAGCACTTAATAATTTGGCAAATGTAACCCCAAATGGGTTCGGGTGTGGCAAAACATAAACGCACGATTGTATTTTTATTCTCCCTAATTCTCAAGGGGTTTTTTCGATAGCACAATTGATCGGTGAAAAAAACACACGTAATGCAAGCTCACGTATCGCTCAAGTAGTATAAAATATATCGATCCCACGAGGACTTAATACATATGCTATCAATTTATGAAGCTAAATATCTACGAGTATATAATTGATTTGATTGTTGGTTGGAAGGTGATTTAAACTAAAAACAAGTAATTAAAATAGTGCACAGGTGAATTAAAGGAAAAATCAATATTATAAAACTATCTATGGTTGTGAATCCTTCCAATATCTTTTAAAGATGAAGTGATTATCTCATGTTTGTGTAATATGTCAGTTTATTAACATGGAACACGGAAATATGCAAAAGCCTATGTCGATGGTCAGATGCAAACACCCAAAGTAACCCAATTAACTATATGTCTATGTTAACCAAGAAACTCTGAATTCATTAAGATTAAATTTCAATTGTGGCTATCCACGCCCCAAGATATATGTCTATCCTGTAAGGAAATCTAGCCTAAGGACATTTACCCTAAGGTAAGATCGTGAGCAATGAGTCTAAGGCTGAATACTAAAATCCCTTCGTCAAGTTCATTTTAAGTTTTCCAAATCAGTCTTATTAGTGGCCAATTAATAAGAAGCATTAAGTTTAAGACTCAATAAATAAACTAGGCAAAAATGCAAAAGTGACCCTCTAAATTTCACGTTTTTTCATTTCAGTCCTTTAACTTTCAGTTTTGTCAATTCAGTCCTCTAATTTTCAATTTTTGTCAATTCAAGGCTCCGTTATAAATTCATCACTGGTGTCGTTACAAATAACAACAATAGTAAAGTAAACGTATTTTGCCTGTTATTTAAGATAGAGGAAGATACATCAAAGTAAACGTACTCTGCTTGCATCTTCGAGCTATTTTTTGTCAAAAACACATATCCCAAGTTCAATATGACTTTTTGTCAAAAAATTATAAAAATTATAACTAGTGCTAGTAACGAAGATATGTGTTTTTTATAAGAGATTAAGATAATCAAATGTTTTACCTACTAAATTTAGACTCAAATCGAATGATTCGATTGTGTTATTTCCAATCCTTCAAAAAAAAAAACACGAGACGATATATTTTACATTGCAGTTGATCAGTGGACCCTAGCGACGAGTGTGGAAAATAATTATACGCAACTTATTTAGAAAAAACTTAATGGTTAGACATTACAATACATGCGATTAAGTTTTTGCTAAATAAGTTGCTAAAACTTTTGATTTTGTGCAATCGCATGTATTGTAAAACTATTGTAATGTCTAACCATTAAGTTTTTGCTAAATAAGTTGCGTATAATTATTTTCCACACTCGTCGCTAGGGTCCACTGATCAACTGCAGTGTAAAATGTATCGTCTCGTGTTTTTTTTTTTCGAAGGATTGGAAATAACACAATTGAATCATTCGATTCGAGTCTAAATATAGTAGGTAAAACATTTGATTATTTTAATCTCTTATAATAAATACATATCTTCGTTACTAGCACTAGTTATAAATTTTATAATTTTTTGACAAAAAGTCATATTGAACTTGAGATATGTGTTTTTGACAAAAAAATATCTCGAAGATGCAAGCAGAGTACGTTTACTTTGCTTTAGCTTCCTCTGTCTGCCTATATTTTCTAATTGAGGGTATTAATTAAATAACATGCAAAGTACATGTACTTTGATGTTGCCGTTATTGTAACGGAAACAGTGATGAATTTATAACGAAGCCTTGAATTGACAAAAATTGAAAGTTAGAGGACTGAATTGACAAAACTGAAAGTTAAAGGACTTAAATGAAAAAACGTGAAAGTTAGAGGGTCACTTTTGCATTTTTTCCAATAAACTAATACATTACTCAAGACACAAAATAACCAACTTATAAACCAGTGATATTGGAATTCATCACAACCCTAGATAAGATATTTAGTTACAACACTTGTCTAGGATTACTAAAGACAAAAATAAATAAAACATTAATAAACAAATTTGAAAACTAAAAAGGTAAAAATTACAACAATGAAATAAAATGTTAGGGGTTAAAGGATCCACTTTTATTAGTTCAAATTTAGAAATCTCCATTATTATAATATATAAATTTGCGTTATATTACCAACTGACCATATAAGCGGTATCCTTATTAAGTTAGATTTTAATTAATTCCAACCGACCATAAAGGCGGTATCCAATTAAGTCAGCTTTTAAGATAATTTATATATTATAAATAAGGAAGATTAATCTAAACTATCATAATGAAAGCTCTACCTTTTCACCCCAGTAAAAAGAAGTTACCTACTCATGCTTTAAGTAAAACAAAGAAAGATTTATTACTTAAAATAAAAATTAAATACAAGAAAGCTGTAAATAAACAAGTAAGATAGTCTCTTCTTAGTATTCTAAGAAATTCCCTAGAAGAAAGTATGAAGAAAATCAAATGAAATCAGCCTCTATTTATAGGAACCAAAAAAGGCATCGTCGCGACGCGTGAAGGCTTGTGTGTCGCGATACGCGCTATAGTGAATGGCAGCTGTCGGCAGACTCAATTATTGGCTCGACGTCGCGACTCGTGAAGGCTTGGCATCGCGACACTAACGTCATGCTGAAGCAACGCGTGTCGGTAGGCTTAATTATTGTGCTGACATCATTAAGTCGGGAAAGTCAAAAAGTCTGGATCTTGTCGGGGAAAATAAAACAAATCACAATTATTAGTTAAAAACAAAGAAATTAACGGCTTGAATGACCTCTATGGGTCAGAAACAAGCTTCCTATCAAATTTTCTTATAAATTGGCAAACAGGGTCTTTTAAAGTCAGATTCCTAAGACTCAATTGTTGTCTTTCTTTTCGAAACTGTGTATGTAACATGCGAATTGCGTGATACAAATATCCATTGGGATGCGTCTCGAGAGTCAATGATATGTCATCTAAAGACTCCTTACTTACGGCATCCTTAATGAATTTTATTTTATCTTCGCGATTATCAGACACCATTCCTAAGGAATGACAACGAGTATTGCATGTACAACGTGCACATTTATAGCAAACACCTAATCATTTAGCTCTTCTTTTCTTAGCATAGGTGCTTCTTCCTAAACCAGGCAGAAATGAAATAAAAGAGTCAGATGACTCACCTGCCAACCAGACTCGTGCTTCAATTATTCAACGAATGTCACTAGGAATACCTTTGATCATCAAAAGCCTCATTCTTTCAATGTGTGCTTTGTAGACTTTCATCAGAGAGCTTTGAGGGAGAGAAGGAAAATGCTTGCAAAGTTTTACGAGAACATCTTACTTCCTGTGATTTTTCCTACAAAACTAAACACATAAAAATAAAACACACAAAATCTCAATATATACAAATTGGATGGGTTGCCTCCCTGCTAGCGCTAAGTTTAACGTCGTCGGCTAGACATGACTGCCGAACGTTAGGCTGGATCGGCAAGTGTGACTCTCTTTTTGACACTTGATGGATTCTCCCCAGTAGTGCTTGACACGTTGGCTGTTGACTTTGAATTTATCATTGGAGTTAGGGTCATGTAGCTCAACGGCACCATATGGTATAACTTGGGTGATTACAAATGGACCTGACCACCTTGATTTTAGCTTCCCAGAGAAGAGTTTCAACCTTGAGTTGTATAACAATACCCGCTGCCCTGGTTCCAGTTGTCTGCGTACTATGTTCTGATCATGCCACTTCTCTGTCTTTTCTTTGTACAGTTTGGCATTCTCACATGAAGGTGGAATTCTTCCAATTCGTTCAGTTGGTAGAGCCGTTTCTCTCCTGCTGCTTGCAGATCAAAATTTAGCTTCTTCAGTACCCACTACGCTTTCTGTTCGAGCTCCACAGGCAGATGGCATGCTTTTCCAAACACCATTCGGTATGGGGACATACCAATAGGTGTCTTGTAAGCTGTCTGGTAGGCCCATAATGCGTCATCTAATTTTATAGACCAATCCCTCCTTGTTGATCCAACGGTTTTCTCCAAGATTCTCTTGATTTCTTTTTTTGAAACTTCAACATGTCCATTTGATTACGGATGGTAAGAAGTGGTAACTTTATGAGTAATTCCGTATTTGGATAGGAGTGCATCAAAGTATCTGTTGCAGAAGTGTGTGTCATCATCACTGATGATTGCACGAGGTGTTCCAAAGTGAGTGAAATTATTGTTTTTAAGGAATTTTATCACCATTTTTGAGTTATTTGATGGCAGTGTTGTTGCTTCAACCCATTTAGAGACGTAGTCTATTGCAACCAGGATGTACAGGTTTCCATAAAATCAATTCCCCATACATCAAATATCTCAACTTCGAGAATGCTTTGAAGAGGTCCTTCATTTATCCTCGAAATATTTCATGTTCTCTGGCACCTGTCACATTGAAGAACAAATAAGTGAGCATCTTTAACAAAGTGGTCCAAAACAAACCTGATTGTAGGACTTTGGCTGCAGTTTTATCTCCGCTGAAGTTTCCTCTGTATGGTGATGAATTAAAATGATTCAAGACACTGTTGACCTCCTCATGTGGTACACAACGCCTCAATAACTGATCAGCACAACATTTGAGTGGGTACAGCTCATCCCAGATAGTGCTTGACTTCTTTGAAGAATTTCTTTCGTTGCTTACGTGTCCATTCCAACGGCCATTTCCCCAATACTATGTAGTTTACATAGTCAGCATACCATAGGATTTTCTGCTGCTTGATGGTAATCGTTCATCTGGAAAAGTCTCTTTGATTGTTAGCTAAGTGCCAATTGTACTTCTATTTTCGAGCCTTGACAAATGATCTGCCACTTTATTTTCGCTCCTCTTCCTGCCTCAGATCTCCACATAAAATTCTTGCAGTAGAAGCACCCAACAGATCAATATGGGTTTGGCATCTTTCTTCGCGATCAGGTATTTGATTGCTGAATGATCTATGTAGACTACCACCTTGGGACCCAGCAAATAGGAGCAAAATTTATCAAAAGAAAACACAACTGCGAGCAACTCTTTTTCAATTGTTGTGTAGTTGAGTTGTGCTTCATTCAAAGTTTTGCTGGCGTAGTAAATGGTGTGAAAATATTTTGCCTTACGTTGTCCCAAAACTACACCTAGAGTAAAATCATCGGCGTCGCACATCACTTTAAAAGGAAGCGTCCAATCTGGTGCTACTATGATGGGGGCAGAAATCAACTTATGTTTCAAGATTTTAAAATCATAGTTGCATTCTTTTGTGAAGTTGAAAGGCACATCTTTCTCCAGCAGATTGCACAGAGGTTTAGCAATCTTGGAGAAGTCTTTGATAAATCTCTTGTAAAATCTTGAGTGCCCGAGAAAACTTCGATTCCCTTCGACATATGATGGTTGAGGTAGTTTCTCTATTGTCTCAATTTTTACTTTGTCTACCTCGATTCCTTTTTGTGAGATCCGATGTCCAAGGAAAATACCTTCCTGCATCATGAACTGGCATTTCTCCCAATTGAGTACCAGGTTGGTATCTTCGTATCTTTGTTATAATTTTTCCAGATTTTACAAGCAGTGGTCGAACGAGTCTCCATACTGAAAAGTCATCCATGAAAACTTTCATGCTTTATTCTATCATGTCTGAAAAGATGGCCATCATGCAACATTGAAATGTGGAAGGAGCATTACAGAGTCCAAACGGCATCCTACGAAAAGCAAAAGTACTATACGGGCATGTAAAAGTGGTTTTCTCCTGATCTTATGGGGTGATGGCAATCTAATTGTACCCCGAGTATCCGTCTAGAAAATAGTAGAATTCATGTCCCGCCAATCTGTCTAGCATCTGGTCAATGAATGGTAGTGGAAAATGATCATTCCGTGTTGCCTTGTTTAGCTTCCTATAGTCCATGCATACTCTCCATCCAGTCACTATTCTTGTTGGAATCAACTTGTTCTTTTCATTGGTGACTACAGCCATTCCTCCTTTCTTGGGTACACATTGCATAGGACTCACTTAAGTGCTATCAGATATGGGGTAGATGATGTCGGCATCCAACCATTTGATGATTTCTTTCTTTACGACTTCTTTCATGATTGGATTCAATCTCCGTTGATGCTCCACTGTGGCTTTGTACTCATCGTTCTTCAGGATTTTATGCATGCAAAATGATGGACTAATGCCTCGAATGTCTGCTATAGTCCAGCCAATAACTATCTTGTGCTCGTGTAACACTCTCAATAACTTTTCTTCCTACACCCATGTTAGCGACGAAGAAATAATCACAGGTAAATTAGAATAATTTTCCAAGTATGCATACTTGAGATGGCTAGGAAGTGGTTTTAGTTCCAGTTGCGGTGGTTCTTCAATCGAGGGTTTGATTCACTTCTTTTTTGATAGTTCCAAACTTTCCACATGTGGTGTCGATCTGAAGCGAGAGGCTCCATCAAGATAGTTAATACATTCCAGAATCTCATCATCTAATTCTTTGTCGGTCATGTTGGTGATGCATGCTTCAAGTTTGTCAGTGGAAAGTTGTATTGCATTTGTGTTCTGGTTGATACTATTTATTACATCAAGTCTGAAACATTCCTCCTCATTTTCCTCATTCGAGAATTTCATGGTTTTGAAAACATTGAATGTTATTTCTTGGTCATGTACCCTCATGGTTAGTTCATCTTTTTGTACATAATAATGGTTCGAACTGTAGCCAAGAATGGTCTCCCGAGGATAATGGGTACGTCTTTGTCTTCCTTTATGTCAAGGACAATGAAATCTGCTGGGAAAATGAATTTAACAACTTTGACCAGCACATCTTCCACTATCCCTCTTGGAAACGTGAGTGATCTGTTAGCAAGTTACAGAGTGACTGAGGTGGGATTTGCTTCTCCAAGCTGCAGTTTTCTATAAATAGACAAAGGCATCAAGTTAATACTAGCACCTAAATCACACAAAGCCTTATCGAAGTAATGTTCTCTTATGGTGAAAGGGATGGTGAAACTGCCAGGATCTTTCAACTTTGGGGGAAGCTTCCTCTGAATGATGGCGCTGCATTCTTCTGTCAGTGCTACCGTCTCATAATCTCCCAATCTTTGCTTTCGTGACAGAATATCTTTCATGAATTTGACATAGCTGGGCATTTGTTCCAACGCTTCTGCAAATGGAATGTTCATATGCAGCTTTTTAAAGATCTCCAAGAATCGAGCAAACTGCTTGTCTAGTTTGTATTTCTGGAGACGTTGTGGAAAAGGTGGAGGTGGAGTAAATCTTTCTCGATTATTTTCTTCTGCCTCTTTTTCCTCCATTTGTGGATCTGCTTCGCTGCTTTCTTTTGGAACTTCCTCAGTAGATGCCTTGACTCCAACATCTTTGTTAATTTCAGTACTGCTTTTCAAAGTGATGGCTTGACATTGCTCATTCCCTCTATTCCTTAGATTTGTTTCATGTTGCTAGGAAGGGTACCTTGCAGTCTGTAACTCTAAGCATTAGCCAGTTGTTCCAATTGATTTTCCAATGTCTTTATAGAAGTTGATTGGCTTTGACTTAATGCTGCTTGATTTTGAACCAGAGCTGTTAAAGCGTCGTATTTTGCTTCTAGCTTTTTCAACTGGGCCAACACTTCTGTTATTCATGGTTTTTTTCATACTTCTGGCCTTTGTTTTGCTGTTGGAATCTGGGTGGTGGATTGTCCCTTTTCCCTGAAGTGTTGCTCCATACGAAATTGGGATGATTCCTCCAACCTAGGTTGTAGGTATTGGAATATTGATTGTTCCCTTGTCTGTTGAAATTGCTGACATAGTTCACAGTCTCATCATGTTGGTTGTAAGATTCTACCTCAGGTGCTCCTCCATATGGTGAACTTATGGATCCAACATTACCCTACATGCTAAGAGTTTCCATGAATTTGCATATCTGATCCAGCTTGGAATTCATTGCTGTGTTGGCTTCTACTTCGTAGATTCGTGCTATTTATTGGATCATGCTCATTTCTGTTGGCCACAAGGAATTATTGTTGGCCATTTCTTCAATTAAGTACCAGGCCTGATCTTTTCATTTTGCCATTAAAACTCCTCCAACAGCAGCATCTATTGTGATTCTCATTATTCCAAAAAATCCATTGTAAAGGTTTGGACTTGAAGCCATTTTACAATTTCATGGTGAAGACATTTCCGGAACAATTCCTTGTACATTTCTCATGCTTCACAGAGGGATTCTGAGTCATGTTGCACAAATGATGTAATGTCATTCCTCAGCTTTGCTGTTCTGTCTGGTGGAAAGTATTTTACAAGGAATTTGATGTCAATGGTGTTCCAAGTTGTGATGGAACCTGCTGGTAGTGAATGAAGCCAAGCCTTAGCTCTGTCTATCAAGGAATATGGAACACATGAAGGCGCGTTGCTTCTTCTACGGCTCGGTTGTAATTAAATGTGCCACAAACTTCCAAGAACTGACTGATGTGGGCATTATGATCTTCAATTGTACTTCCCCCAAACTGAACTGATTGATGTATCATCTGAATACATGTTTTGATGTCACACGTATTTGCTGGTAAGAGAGGAAGTACAATGCATGTTATGAAGCCGTCAACCACCAGAATTGTTCTGTCTCGAATGTGAATTGGTGGTGCAACTTCCAAAGGTTCAGGTTCTTGATTGTTCATGTTGATCAGTGCTTCTTGGCCTTCACACATTTCCCTTCTCAACTGTCTGATTGTTCTTTCAATTTTCGAGTCAAGTGAACGGATTTCAAAGCTTCTGGTTCTTCTCAAGTAGTGTCTGAGAACCTAAAACACGAGAAAATAAAAATAATAAGTAAAAATAAATTAGACACAAGTAAAGTATCTAACCCCAAAATTAAAAGTAAAAGATAAATAAGTCCCCGGCAACGGCGCTAAAAACTTGATCGGTGGTAAACACACACGTAACGTAAGCGCACGTATCGCTCAATTAGTATAAAATATATCGATCCCACGAGGACTTAATACCTATAATATCAATTTATGAATCTAAATGTCTATGAGTATCTAATTGATTTGATTGTTAGTTGGAAAGTGATTTAAACTAAAAACAAGTAATTAAAATAGTGCAAATGTGAATTAAAGGAAAAATCAATATTATAAAACTATTTAGGGTTGTGAATCCTTCTAATATCTTTTAAAGATGAAGTGATTATCTCATGTTTGTGTAATATGTCAGTTTATTAACCTGGAACACGGAAATATACAAAAGCCTCTATCGATGGTCAGATGCAAACACCCAAAGTAACCCAATTAACTATATGTCTATGTTAACCAAGAAACTCTAAATTCATTAAGATTAAATTCTAATTGTGGCTACCCACGCCCGACAGGTATATGTCTATCATGTAAGGAAATCTACCCTAAGGACATTTACCCTTAGGTAAGATCGTGAGCTATTGAGTCTAAGGCTGAAACCTAAAATCTCTTCGTCAAGTTCTTTTAAGTTTACCAAATCAATCTTATTAGTGCCTAATTAATAAGAAGCATTAAGTTTAAGACTCAATAAATAAACTAATAAATTACCCAAGACACAAAACAACTAACTTATAAACCAGTGATATTGGAATTCATCACAACCCTAGATAAGGTATTTAGTTACAACACATATCTAGGAACACTAAAGATAAAAATAAATAAAACATTAATAAACAAATTTGAAAACTAAAAAGGTAAAAATTACAACAATGAAATAAAATATTGGGGTTAGGGGATCCACTTTTATAATTTCAAATTTAGAAATCTCTCTTATTATAATACATAAATTTGTGTTATATTGCCAACCGACCATATAGGCGGTATGCTGATTTAGTCAGATTTTAATTAATTCCAACCGACCATGAACGTGATAGCCAATTAAGTCAGGTTTTAAGATAATTTATATATTATAAATAAGAGAGATTAATCTAAACTATCATAATGAAAGCTTCACTTTTTCACCCCAACAGAAAGAAGACACATACTCATGCTTTAAGTAAAACAAAGAAAGATTTATTACTTAAAATAAAAATTAAATACAAGAAAGCTGTAAATAAACAAGCAAGATACTCTCTTCTTAGTATTCTAAGAAATTCCCCAGAAGAAAGTATGAAAAAAATCAAATGAAATCAACCTCTATTTATAAGCACCAAAAACGGGCTGCGTCGCGACGTGTGAAAGCTACAGTGAATGGCAGCTGTCGGCAGACTCAATTATTAGCTCGGCATCGCGACTCGTGAAGGCTTGGCGTCGCGACACTAACGTCATGCTGACGCAAAGAATGACACGTGTCGGCGGCTGAATTATTATGCTGACATCATGATGATGTGATGATGATGCACGTGCTGATGTGGCGATGACGAGTGTCGGCAGTATAGTAACTGAGGTGCGTCGCGATGTAGAAGGTGTGCGCGTCGCGATGTGAATTTTCATTTTTGTCCGTTTTTCACCGTTTGGCCCCGATTCAATTCCAGTGAGTTCTGAAACTTTATTTATTTGCAAAATAACACAAAACACATAAAAACACAATACCCGATTCAATTAAGTAAAGGGACGGTAAATATTGATATATTTTTCACTTATCAACAATCACCGAAAACACGTGAGTATTGTTGCATCCTAGAGGAAATTCACCGGTAACCTGTTGTATTATCGGTTTAGTGGGGGCAAATTTATCCTTAAGGAAAGCGACATTTTAACGTGCCTTAATACTCTACTATTTTAGTCCATTTGATCCATATATTCCCCAATAAAAACATTTGACTGCCCTGGGCTCTTACAAAGAAATACACTATCTGGACTCAAACCCACGGCCTAACAAACAAGTCTTAAACATTTTACCATCAAACCACACCCCTTGACGACAGTGTAGTGTTAAGAACGGTAGAATGAATAATATGGAGTAAACCAAAAATTAGTTAGAATAAAGCTTGTTCAAGCTGAAATAGAACCCAAGTTTGTAGCTCAGTAGTACTCATGTGCTCAAAAAATTTTGAGGACGTGAGTTTGAGCCTCTACAAACTCGTGAAAACGCCAAGGATTAAGATGAACAAAGGTGAAGCTTGTAACTTTGTTATTCACTTTACTAATGAAATCTTTGAAGCCAAAGTTTTGACAAGTCATAAATGAGCACCCCTTCAAAAAATAAAAAGTAAATGAGCACAAATTCGGACATGATTATACTAAACTATTGAAGGAATAATTGAAAAAGGCAGAGCATTTCAATGATAAAAATGGAAAGGGTATTAAGAAAACTTAAATTACTAATGGAATAAAACCGGTGATATTAGAGAGAGAGCCGACCATGGCAATGCTAGCAAGTGAAAGTTTTCAAAGGTGTCCCACTATAATTGTTGATACAGCCGGCAAAAGGAACTGAAAAATAGTAACCCCAGCCTGCGGCGCTGCCAAAAAGCTCAACTTCTTCGGCTCTTCCACAAACGCCCGTCGCGACACCTCTATAATTTGCTTCTCTGTCACTGTTAAGTTTCTTCTTTTATACACAACTTTTCAAGTTTAACAACTTGGCTAACAAATTTTTAACTACCCTGCTAACTTTCTAACTAACTCTTAGAATAGCTGTAACTAACTCTAACTCACTCTAACAAACTTTGAAAGTTTAACAGCTTTAGCGCCAAAATTCTTGGTGGTTTTTCACCGCGAGGAAATTCACATACTGAGAAGGGGTAGTGGCCAATGGTTATACCCAGAAAAATTCTTGCCGATTTGATGCTACTAAACTTGTAGCTTTACCAATTAAACTTAGGTCAATTTTCTCAATTACAATATATCACCTAAATGCAAGTTTCTAAATAAGAAGAATATATAAAATAAAATTTGCGATAAGTAAAGAGTTTAGGGATAGAAAAAATTGACACCGATGATTTATAATGGTTCGGCCAACAATGCATTTGTCCACACCCTCAAGTCGCGCTTGAAGAGTTCCACTAAGTTGATTCACAAATTACACCGAGTTTTCCCTGGCTCACCCGCAACCAATAGTTTTGTTCATTAGGTTCACTTCAAACCTCTTACAATGAGTTTTCTCAATAGGCTCACTTACAAACCTTTACATATCACCTTTTTGAGTATATCAACTCACAAAAAGATTTCACAACCTCAAGTTTTTGAATATGAAGATTAAAACAATATCACTTAGGTACTCACAAAGATAATAAAGATTCAAGATGTGAGTTGCTTACATAAGTGTTCTAAGCTCACTATTAATAATATGAAGGTGTGGTATGTGAGCTCGATATATGAGAGTGTTTGATGATGAAGGTTTAGTAAACTCTCTCTTTCTGCCTTAGTAGAAATTGTATAAAGGATGAAGTTCTTGGAAAATTTGGGGCTCAATTTATAGTAAAGTGAAAACTGCCCCAACAGCTCTATCTGAGACCGGTTGGTCTCAAGACACCGGTAGGTCAGTCTCAAGACACCGGTATGTCGATCTGCAAAGCATAACAACTATATTACCATTTGAAGATTCTAGTGTGATACCGAATTACTGACCGGTATAAAGGCCGATATGCCGGTGGGCTAACCGGTATGATGACCGGTATGGTATGTGCCGATTTCCTAGAGCATATAGAACATTTGGTCTCACCGATATGGACACCAGTATGGTACATACCGGGTTCAGTAGCTATGAAAACCTCAGATAGACTGGTATCGTCCCTGACGGTTTCCGAGATGATGTAAATCTACTCAAAATAGAGCAGGGGCACCGGTATGCCGGTGTGGTGACGGGTATGTCGATCTCAGTATCAAAATACATGATTTGAAGGTTGAAAGCATTTTTCACATGACCCTAATGCATCTATATGAATGTGCATATGTCCTATGAGCTCAGAGACTTAAATAAACAACTCACTTTACAAAGAGAGCCATAAGCTAGGACTACACAAGATTTTCTCCGTTTTTCGCTCGAGTCTTCACATCCATTATTTTTCACCACCAATGTGCTTTGATATATTTTTGTAATGTCCGCTATCGCGCGTCGAAAACTTCCAGTGTTGCATCATCAAAATCCCTCTTGAGAATATGTCGTTAACCATATCCTCTTTTTTGATGATAGAAACCTTTAAAACTTGTGAAACTCTGAGCGTCCAAATTGTTGACGATTTTATTCCCCCTCAATATTAGCTCCTCCACAATGTGTCTTCAATATAACTCTATAAAATTTAGACAAATATATTAGTATAAATTTGCCCCCTTAATACAAGGGTGACTGTAACACAAGTTTTTAAATCTTATTCCTATTATTTCTCCCCCTTTGATATTATCAAAAAGGATGGAGAAGTAAAATTTTAGTTCTTTGAGATACCAAACAATATATGTTCATAAACATATCAAAATTTATTTATCATACACATTTATCATTTTCATGCAATTCTCTCATATGTCCATGTAATGTAGAAATCATGCAAGGATCATCAAAATCACCCAAGTTAAGCTAAGATCCATGCATTTCATTTTCAACCAATAATACTCAATGGCAAGGCATATTTAATTCTAAACAAAAAGAATCACATATATCATATAAATCAATAAGCTTTATGTGATACTAATTGATACTAAAAGAGATTAATAATATGAAAAATCAATTGAAATATAATTTGTCTAATCACTAGTATGTTTCACAGCCTGAGTCAAGTAGTTTGGCGGTGGGGCTTCCAACGTTTAAAAAAAAAAATACTCTACACTAATTTGAGAGAATTGCATATATTTCTTCATTATTTTAAAATGTTAAGATTAGGTTACAAAATGATATTTAATGTTGATAGTACCTTTAAATCTTGAGCAGTTCGGTTTTGCCTGTGTCTTAGAGACTCTATGTAGAAAAGCTTATGGAGCAGAGCAATATCAAAAGATTCGAACCTATACTTACTCTGCTATGTCTTTTGCTAGGCCAAAACCTATACTTAGAATGTGCCCCTTTTTTCCCCCCATAATTGAGTTCTTGAATACTGGTTCTATGAGATTATGATATTACTGTTTGGACTTTTACCAGATCCTAAACTTGAAAGATCAGTTTTTCGATATGGTACGCTTCTAAACTTGTTATTTGTTTTTGTTGAATTAATTGGGAGAGACTCTCGATAGGATTGATTTAATTTTATTTGATCTCCATATGCAACTTTACAATCCAATCAACACACTACTTGCTACCATTCGGAATTGATACTGCCGCAAGGAATCCACATCTTATTTCAAACGCGTATACTTGAGTTTAGGTGAACACCCTGATTATTTCTGTGTACTGAGATATATGGAATCCAACATTCTTCTGGGATTCCACAACCAGCTCGACTGGCTACCTGTGTGGTGATGGTTCTTGGAGTTGCAGAGGCAATGTTTTGCCATATGCATTTAAAATGACAAGGACATTGTGAATTATGTGTCTGAATTAGTTCCTCTGCTTAGCATAGGCATATTCATAGAAAGTATGAAATCAGTACTTTCCGATGAGAGAATCATGTCATTCAATCAGGATTTTACTTGTACTCATCTAATGCTCACTCAGACTATTATAATGTATAAATAAGTAGCTAAAAGAATTTAAATTTCACCAGTTTCTTTTCTCATCATGGGTAGCTAGAGGAATTAGGTGGCAGCACATAAGGGCTTACATAAATCTTGGTCCATTTTATCTCTTTGGAATTCCAGTAGCTTCTGTGTTATGTTTTGTTCTGCATCTTAGATCAAACTGCCTTATGATTGGCTTAATGTCTGGGTCAACTGTACAAGCTGTTGCGCTTGCCATTGTTACATTTTTAACAGATTGGCAAAAACAGGCATCTGATTCAGCTCAATCTTTCTGCTATTTATTTGTTTATTTTAATAATGAATTGACCTTTAATTTATTTGGAAGACATTTGTAGACGTTGAATTTCGCCTTCAGCCTACAATCGTGAAGTTTGTATGTTGGGGGTACTAATGATCCGGAAAAATAAAGTCAATGTGAGAGTGGAGCAACTACCTACTGATGTGGTGGATGCCGTAGGTATTCCGATGCTCAAGTTAGTGATGAAGACGAGTAGAAAGAAAGAGGAGAGCAAGGTAAAGGATTACCTTGATCTTCGTAGATTACATTGAGGACGGTAGGTCGATGTTAAAAAAATTATGTATGTGATGAGTGACCAATATGTATATATTTTACCGCCCCTCTAGATTAATTTTGTGTGTGTTATCTTGAGTTTTATGAATGCTTTGATGTATTTTGGGTATATATTATAGGTTAAAATTATTATTCGACTCATTCGAACAAAAAAAAAGGATGAATGGGAAAATCTGGAGAAGATTTGGGTCATATTTCAGAGTCAGCCAGCTCGTCGCGACATGCGGCTTAAGCAAAATTGAGGCAGAGAACAACCATGATAGACGCATCGCGACACGCAAATACTGACACCAATGTGTTGTTGTTGGGGCAATTGTGGAACCTCTAGGGTCGAATCGGTACCCCGTGCAGCAGAAGTGAGTCTAACCCAGTGATATCAAAGATAGGTGTATTTTAAATATTTTAAAAAATTTAAACGAAAACTACATTCCAATACGAGTCCTTAGGAAAAGAAAAATGGACCAAATTAAAGTCTGGAAACTCCGGAATATAGAAAATGAAGTTTTAGTGTTCATCAGCTCTCGAAGTCGCGAAGCAGAGACTTGGGAGTCGAGATGCTTCAAAGTACGAAAGCAACTGTGAGAGCTGAATGTCTTGGCTTCGCGACGTGGAAGAGTGAGAGTCGGGACTCTCTTAGGTCTGATGCTCAGTGTCGCAATGTTGGAAGGTCAGTGTCGCGATGCTCCCATAGGCAGTGAGCAATTTTAACCTTCAAATCAATCTTAACATATCCAATTTTCTCCTATCATTTCAATACACCTTAAAACCAATTTCAACATCAAAACCAACCACATCACATGTTTTACAACTAAAATACATGTATTCTAAATACATATATGTATTTGTTTGAATCAAAACACAAACCAATTTAGAATCCCACTATGAAATATCTCATGAACAATTCTAGTTCACCCAAAGGTGGTTAAGTGATAGAATGATAGCGATAGCTCTAAGCTTTAATCTAGAGTTCCAAAATCGTATTAATTGTTCCATGTCCAACATGAACATATTTGACCTAATTAACAAGCATATTGTGTTTATACTTCCAAAGCATCCTAACATAATTTATTAGCCTTATTTCAACTTTAAGTAATGTAATTATACATCCAATACATAATTCTTAACTACATATCTCACTAATGAAAACTCATTAATGAAGAACCTAACTTAAGAGAAGTTCAAATTTACATAGTAAGCTTGATGCAAAGATCCAATCTCTTTCCCTTTGTTGAAATGATTAGAGAACTTACAAGGTTTGCAAGCTTGACTCCAAGATCCAATCTTGATTCGAATGCTAGCAAGCTTCACTCCAAGATCCAATCTTGGTTTCTCCTTGTTGAAATGTTATAGAGATCTTCCAAAGCTTCTCTGGACATTTCTTTAACTAAGGCCAACTTCTCTTAGAATTACTTGTTTTAGTTTTCTTAAGCTTGATTAAAACCATTGCTCAAGATTGCTATTTATAGCAAAACATAGACAATTTTTAATCAATAAAAGTTCTAATCAACTTCTATGTGGGATTATTCTAATTTGTCCAAATATGTATAATTAGGTGTGACTAATCACCTTTGTCTACCACTTTGATTTAATCCAATTAAATCAAGACAAAGCTTAATTAATGGATTACTTACATTTCTTCCACTTTGATTTAATCCAATTAAATCAAGCCAAAAACACCTATAATTACATACTTGCAATTACCATAATATCCTAAAATGGTAAAGTCCTTGAGTAAATGTTGAATTAATCCAATTAATCTAATTAGGTCAAAATAAATCATCAATGTTATTCAATAACACTTGATTATCTTAGCTTATATTTATAATATCGAATATTATCTTTTATCAAAAATAATTGGCTACCTAGGTTTTCAACGAGTACACTTCATATTAGGACTCTCTAAGTTCAGACACGTTCGTCATATAAGCCTAGCTAATATGTTCGTCACACGAGTGCATCAGTCCACACCCAACGAACATCTAGATGCCGGACCATGAAAGGTTTCTAACATACATGACATTAAAGTGTGGAGGATCTCACACAAAATCAATGTTATCCTATAGTCAAAGAATAACATATATTACTCGACTCGAAGAAATTCCTATTGACGGTGGTGTGTACTTCAACCTATTAGGAATCACTTGTGAGTCATTCCGTATTCGATCCAACCAATACCCACAGGTCTATATGAGCTTCCAAAGCTCATGGTACATCGAGTTTAAACAATTGAAACTCCAATTTCAATATACGTCATGTGCTAGTCTTCTAGGTTATAGGAATTCGACCATAATCTAAATCCAATTACTAGGAATATTTAATTTAAGAATAGTTTATAATAGTATTATTTATCCCAATGTCGGACCACCTAGTGTCCCATATTACTACACGACTAAGGTCGATGTCATTCTTAGCATATTTATACATCAATCTAATATGTATAATGATAATACCATTAATAAGGTATGAAATGAAAATATAGTTTTTTTATAAATAATAATAAAATATACAATATATTATTCGGATTGACACTCCAAGTACCAACTCCAACAAACTGCCACTTGCTTACTGTCAATCTAGATGGTACCGTAGTCCCATTTCCTCCACTTATTTATCAAATAACTTAGGAGGTAAGGCCTTTGTAACTGGGTCTGCTATATTGTCTAGTCCTTGAACCTTCAAGACCATTATGTCTTTTCATTCATTAATCTCTCTAATTACGCGGAATTTTCTTTCCCCGTACTTAGACTTGGAATACGCCCAAGTCTCCTTAGCCTGTCCAATGGCTCCACTATTGTCACAGTACAATAAGATTGAATCCGCAATACTAGGCATAAAGCCAAGTTCTTTGATAAAATTTCTTATCCATACATCTTCATTAGTAGCTTCTGAAGCCGCTATAGATTCTGCCTCAGTGGTGGAATTAACTGTTGAGCCTTGCTTTGAACATCGTCAACTAACCGCACCACACTGACGCTGAAACTGATGTCAGGTCTTGTACATAACATAGAATACATTATGACTCCAATACAAGAAGCATATGGCATGTTATAAATTCTAACTCTCTATTTCTCAGTCTGATGTGTCATTTTCTTCGAAAGATATATGTCATAACAGAAAGATACATTTGTTACTTTACAGTTGATAAACCGTACCTTTCTAATATTTTATCTATGTACGTAAATTGCGACAACCCTATAATCTTCCTAAATCTATCTCGGTAGTGCCTTATACCTAGTATATAGGAAGACTCACCTATATCTTTCATGGAAAAGTTCTTACAAAGGTAAGCTTTCACACTTTGCATCAATCATATATCATTTCCAATGATAAGGATGTCATCTATATACAAGACTAAGAAAATTATCATGCTCCTTCTCACTTTCTTTTAAAAACACGGTTCTTCCTCATTCTTAATGAATCCCGATAATCTAATTATCTCATTAAAATGATGATTCCAACTTCGAAATGTCTGTTTAAGTCTATAAATAGACTTTTGGAGCTTACAAATCAAGTTTGAAGTCTCAATGGATACAAAACACTATGGTTTTTCTATATAGATATCATTCTTAATGAATCCATTTAGAAATGTGATTTTCACATCCATCTGCCATATCTCATAGTCGTGATATACAACAATGGTTAAACGAATCTTAATGGATTTTAACATGGCTACTGATGAAAATGTTTCCTCATAGTTAATCCCAGAATGTTGAGTGTAACATTTCGCTACTAGTCGGGCCTTAAAGGTTTCCACCTTTCCATCGGGTGCTCACTTACTTTTGTAAACTCATTTACAACCAACAGGTTTAACTCCTTCAGGAAGTTCAACTAAGTCCCAGACTTGATTGTCATGCATAAAATCCATCTCTGATTTCATGGCTTCCTGTCATTTTCTCGAATCAATATCCAATATCACTTCTTTATACGTAGTCAGATCTATTTCCTTCAAGAAGTGAACATCAAGGCTCACATCAGATGTTAAAAATAATCTCTTGGGAGGTATTGATATTCTATTCGACTTACGTAGAATCTGTGTTACAGATTCTTCACCTAGTTCGATCTTTAGTTCCATATCAGGTTCTTTAATGTTGGGACCAAACTCATCAAGTTCAATCTTTCTACAATTTTCACTTTCTCTCCAAAAATCATTTTCAAGCAAAGAAGCAAAATGAACAACAAATACATTTCGTTGCTCAAAATCAGAGAATTTATATCCCATGGAATTATATAGATATCCAACGAAACCTATATTCATACCTATGGGTGCTAGTTTATCCCGTTGTGTAACTCTAACATATATAGGACAACCTCAAATCTTTAAATGCCTAAGATTTGGATTTCTACCGAACCATATCTGATAGGGGGTCGTAGAAACACCTTTTGATGGAACCCTATAAGGTATGTGGGCAATAATAAGTAAAGCGTAACCCATAAGTAATAAGGAAGATCAGTATAGCTCATCACAGATCGTACCATATCCAATAAAGTATGATTTCTACTCTAAGACACACCATTACGTTAAGGTGTTCCTGGTGGGCTATATTGGGCAAGAATTCCATTCTCACTTAAGTAATTTCTGAATTATTCACTCATGTATTTACCACCTCGATCTGAAAAAAGGCATTTGATTAATTTACATGTTTGTTTTTCTATTTCATTTCAGAATATTTTGAACTTGTCAAATTTTTATGACTTATGTCTCATCAAATAGACATATCCATATCTAGAATTATCATCCGTGAAAGTCACAAAGTATGTTAAACCATCATTAGCGGCATGATTTAAGGGACCACACATATCGCTGTGTATTAGCTCCAATAAATCTCCATCACGATTTCCAACACTAAAAAATGGGGCCTCTGTCATCTTCCCTTGGATACATGACTGACAAATTGGATAAATATCTAAGGTAAAATTTTTAGGAAACGCTTTCCTAGCGCAGTGGAAACGTCTTAGGCACACAGATCAAAGTTGAAAATTTTTGCTGCCCTTCTCCTCTAAACATCGAATGCTACTACCACCACCACTGAAATTTTGCTTCAATTTTAGACAAAATTCCAGCCCCGAAACAACCCCGGAATTGTCCCCAAATAGCCCTGAATAGTTGGACAAAAAATGGACTGTTTTGGACTCGATTCACGCCCAACGCACTGTAGAAACAACATCTGAAATGCATGGAAGCAGTTATGTTTTGGTTTTGATTTTTCACTTGAAAACAGCCCCAACACAGCCCCAAAACATCACAAAATATTCCCCAAAAAATTTGGATTAAAACGAAACTAAACGGAGTTTTGTTTTCACCTAGAAAGGGGCGGTGATAAGAAAAATAATGCTCAATGCCGTGTACAATTAGAAAGAGATGAAAAGGATGACTTGTTCAACACCACAAAGTCTTCCGAACTATATCTCGTTACCAACGGAAGCTTGTGTGGGCAAGACTCAAAAATCAATCCCTAAACATTTTAGAGATATAAACACACTTGTATACTTTTATTATATTTTTCTTCTTTTCTTAGTTAAGCTTTACTTAGTTAAGTTTTTTCTACTCTCTTGTGTTTGTGTTTGTGTTTTTGATGGTTGGAAGTTTAATGAAAGATGTATTCATGTATGATTAACAAAGTAAGCTTATTAAAGGTGTATAAGTTTTTTTTTGGTCATTTGTGACCTATAATTGTTCTTGAGTTGTTTTAAAGTGGTGAGGCTTGTTTGGTGTTGGAGAGACTAAATTAAAGTGTTGAATTTGCTTAATTTTGGCTAATTTTATTAATTGGATTAATTTGAGAAATTAGGGCTTATACCTCCACCAAAATTGGAGCTTTTCATATATGTGTTGAATAATGATGTATATAAGATGTACAATTATTTTGGTGTTGATTGGAAATCATTCAAAGTAGTTTTGAATGAATTTGGACCAAATTGCACAAAATTAGAAATGTTGGCCACATTCGGCAATTCGTAGAAAATTGGGATTTTGTGTTGTGAGTTGTATTTTGATGTATATGATATGTATAAATCATTTTGTTAGTGATTTGAAATCATTTAATTTGTATTTAACAAATTATGACCAAAACGAATAAAATACAAAGTTTTGGGGTCTCACGGTAATTAGTGATAAATTTGATTTTTGGGATAAAAATATGTTTTTGAGTATTGTGTAATTAGAATAAATTAGTTTATTTTAATTTCCCAAGAAAAATAATTATTGGAAATTGTTTCGGAGTGAAAATACGTGAAAACGTTGAAAAACGACGTTACTGGGTAACGGCTGCCCAAACAGTGAATTGGTCACTGTTCGGTAGCCCACGAACTGTCCAAATGATATTGGGGGTGACCTAGGCACTCCCCATGTGCATTGGTCGGTCGGAAACTTATTTTATGCTATTTTATGGAAAAAAAATTTGTAAAAGTTTCGCGATTTTTCTATATTATTTATGTCGTTATTTGATATCGAGTAAATACATTATATGAAATATGAATGAATTATTAATACTGGATATTGAATAATTTATTTGTAAGTTTAAAAATTTTAAACTTCGATTTCGCCTGAATCGCGCTTCTTCCGCTGCGCCGCCCTGATGATAAAATCCTAACAAAAAATCGGTGCGACCAGCCTGAGGGGTGCGCCGGCCACCCTTCCACCTTGTGGTGGTTGGCAGAAGCCCCTTATCACCGTCGAACGGTAAGAAAAGAGGGAGACACACATGCATATGGGTTTCGCGATCCCGGCTTGTCTCTTCATTTCACGGCCTGAGCCACTCGTCAAATCGAAGCTCTCAGAGAGTACTACAATATGGCAATGATGATATTTCCGATTTGTGCTCGGTTACACGCGAAACGAGATAGGAAGATTCAGATGAATAGTGATCCACAGTGAAAAGTAGCTCCGATCAAAATTTTGTTGATTCCAATGCGTTTGTAGGATCGTTTGGAGTCCGTATATGCCCTCGAAATCTCAATAAGACCTCCTGGTAAATATCCATAAATTTCGAGTTCATAGGTAAATGTCCGGATGTATATAGTAGCTTTGTATAGCAACGTAATGATATAAAATGAATTGTTTGAGTATTAGTATATTGAATATGAGAATTTGGTAGAATCCAAGTGAAAAGGGAACGAGTTTGATTGATCCGATAGAATATGCAAGTTTCTGGTGAAAGTGAATTTTTGCATATAATGATGTGCTTTAATTTTAACGATAGTTATGAGTTATATATGATATTATAAATATATTTGAATAAATCCCGGTAGGTTCAAGACTTTGGGACCATTTCGTAGCGTTTGCGGAAACATTTTCGGAAGATTTTTCAAAAAATACGTAAACCGAGAATTTAAGTTAACTGATTACTTCAGTTATTTTATAATGATGTTTTAAGACTACTGAATCTGAAAGTGTTGAAATCAAACTTGTTTGGGTCATCCTGAAAAGATCTAGCACTTTTTCAAAGTTAAGTCGAGAATTTCATAAGTTGCGATTCTAACGAAGTTTCGCCATTTATTTTGGCAGACTTGACTAGGACCTGGAGTGCTCGTGAAGCCAGATATGTAATCAATGCGACGAGATCTTGAATTTTTGAATTTGTGTTTTAAATATTTATATATACACATAAATATATACATAAATATAGATGACTGACGTGTTAGGATAAAAAAGAACAGTTAAAAGGTGATTTTGAGTACGAGGTATAAGATTTCGTATAGTTTAGTTTATCAACCGCCACTTATATGAATTTTTATTAATGCTTTGATGTGAAGTGAAATGTTTGATGAGCATAATGTCTATGTGTATGTATAGATGAACGGAAGGGTATGAAACTGTAATGATATAATTACGTGTAAGTAAATGAATAGGTAAATGTACAAGTATATGAACATATATTTGTATATGCGTTTGATGATAAGGTATGTATAGGTTTGTTATATGGAATCGAAAAATGGGGCAAACCATGATTTCTGATTTGAAATTAATTATGTATGAATACGATATATGAATAAGTAGTTATTGTTTACATATGTGATTTATTTGTATAGAGATTGAAGAGGTTAAGCATGATCAGGAATGGGTATAACCCAAACGCTTTTTAAATGAATACGTGTACTTAATGAGTTTTGTATCAAAGGTTTCCAGATAGAAAATATGAAACTAAGTATGTTTGTTTGATAGATGAAAGATATAAGGATTGTTAAAGTTAGGTATTGGCATTCGTAATAATATGTATATTCATATGTTTGAACATATGTATTAAGTGAGTGTTTGAATGATAGCTTAGAGTGTTGTCATGGATGTGCTTGTGTATGAAATATTGTGTAATGAGTTTGCGTTCTGTGATATGTGTGTTTGTTTAATAGGTCAATGTTCTTGTAGTATATTAGTCGAGCTGATTAGGGATCCGTTCGGACGAAATTCATCTCATACCTATTATAAAATAGGTAATGGGTCCCGTAAGAGCATTATATGTGTCTTGTTTGATTATATATTTTGTGATGTATTGGTTGTTATGCGTTCTTCGTGATTGGTTGCACTATGTTTGTATGTATGTCTCTATATATGTATGTGTATGATGGAACTCGTAACACATATGGATAGTGTATGCTTATGTGAAATGAATGAATGATTTGAAACTGATGTGAATATTATATGTTTTAAGGCGTGTTTTCTACGTTGTGTTGGTATATAAATGTAGGTGTAAGAATCATAAAATTGTGTTTTCATGAATATAAGAGAAATATGCTATGATATTGTAAGTACATGTGAATCTCGAATATCAAGCTATGGTAAGATTATCGTAATTAAATAAAGTTAAAGCAATTATGTTTTGGTGTAAAAGATGGATTGTAATTGAATAGAATGAAGTATAATTGTTTTATCGATTTGATGTTACTTTGTGAGCTTTGAATTTTGGCTAATAAATCAGCATATATGAGAACTTGTCATGATAAAGTATAAAGGATAACAAGTATTGATAACTCTGAATGTGTCATAACTTAGTAAATTTGAAAAGAACTTCTAATGTGATTGATTTAAATATTTTGTCTGTAGTAATAGCATGGTTACTTACTGAGTTTTTATTACTCACACCAAACCAGTTTGCTAGTTTTGCAAATTGGCTTCCAGATTGGTCAACCACGATAGCTTTGGAAGTCATGTTCGAGACGCATATCACCCAGGGGCAATCCCCCTCGCAAGTGTCCTGGGAGAAGTTTAGAAATTTAGAAATTTAAGAAGTTTAAGATATTTATATTACTTTATTTATCGTGCTGAGCACGCTGTTTGTATATATATTTTAGTAAATGTTTTGATTTTTTATCATGTGGTTGGCACAGAGCCCTTGAGTGTTGATAGATGATGTGGGTGGAACCCTATATGATATGATTTTAATGAGATTTGTGTGGACTTGAGGTCCTTTTATTTGTTTGAAGTCTTCTTAGATTCCTTTTGATGCTGGATTGTGATCCAGGCTATTCAGTTTCAGGATACTTTATGCCGAATTTTTGGTAAACTCAAAGGCTTATGAAGATGGGTCTATCATGTCTCTTGCCGATAACATCTTGCCTCTGACGGGGTGTTACTGATGGTTTAGGATTCCTTGGAAGTGTCGTATTCCAATCCTATTTTAGAAATAGTAGTAGAGTAGGGACTAAATTAATAGTGCTTAGATATACGTGATTAGGTGTAATTAATATTTTACTTGGATTATACTATTGTGTTTGTAGACAGTTTATCTTGATCTAAATACCTAGTTTTCTTATTAAAAATGAATCTAGTTGTGTGTAGAATGACAGATAATGTCTATTGGGACAGTATATAATATGAGACTGTCAGTTGGGATAATGATCAAGCAATGTCGGTTGAGACATCAAGTAGCATGATTATGGTTTGTTGAAGACCTTTGAGTTATGCGAGCTCTTGGAAGTCTTTAGGCCCTATGGGCCTCTTTCCCTTGGGGGTGTATGGGCTCATGGGTCATGTATGTGAGTCATTTGTGTAGACTTAGGGATGTTGATAACCTTGAATTGGTTCCTATTTAACTGAAAAGACTTGATGTTGTTTGGGATTAGTGTCGACTAGAATGTCCATGTTGAGTGGGGCTATGACACCTGGAAGCCATGCTAATTGAGCCTTGTTGGCAGCCCATAATGCTAATACGGTCAGATGAAGGCCAGGAGAAATGATCTTATGCGAGCTTATCGCGTGGGATCATTGATGAGTGGAAAATATATCAATATTTACCGCCCCTTTTACTTAATATTTGGTTTAGTTTCTCGGGTTTGATGAACGTTTTGATATGTTTTAGTTTATTTTGCAGATAAAATAATATTGGGACTCAATGAAATCATTTAGGACGGAATGTGAGTCAAATAAGGGCAATTATTGGACTTGACATACTAATTTTGGAGATTGGAAACTTGGAAGGGCGTTTTTGACAAGTGCAGTATTGGAAATTCCAGTTTTGCGCATATGTTGTATTTTGAGCATAACGTTTTACTCCGATATCGGATTGAGCTAATTCAAGTGCCATATTAACGAAGACTCAAAGATCTACAACGTTTAAAGCAAAATAATTTCGAATATGAAGATTTCATGACCGAAAGTGATGAACCATCCAGATGTGTGTTGTGTGTAATTATTAAAGTCATTTTCAATCACTTTCAAAGCAAAAAAATAAATTAATAAATAAATAATAAAAATTATCAAATCACCACCAAACATGATAAGAAATTAGTGGAGTAATTAATAATAGATTTGGTGGAGTAATTAGTGGAGAAATTAATAATGGATTTGGTGGAGAATTTGATGGATGATTTGATGGAGGCAAAATTTTGCCTATAAATACCAAGTCATTTCATTTGTAAAATTCATACTTTCTTCTTTGGAATTCCTTAAAGAATAAATAATAAGATTGTATTTTGTTTGTTATTTACAGCTTTCAGTAATTAATTTCCGCTTTCGCACTTTCTTTTCTTTACTTTTTCAGTTTTTACTTTCCGTAATTTACTTTTACGCACAATACTTTCCTTTCTTTACTTTTTCAGTTTTTACGTTTCAAGCAATGAGGAGGTAACTCCCCCTTGCTGGGGTGAAAGGTAAAGCTTTTATTATTGCTATTTAGATTAATCTCTCTTAATTATAATATACAAACTATTTAAAACCTGACTTAATGAGGATACCGCTATATTGGCCGGTTGGTAATTAATTATAAATTGGTTTTAACCTGACTAAGTATGGATGCCGCCTAGTTGGTGTTGGACAATTATGACCCATAGCATCACTATTTGTACAGATCATGGTGTTGTTGTAAAAATTAACTATTTGACAAAGGAAATTGCCATTTTATCATTTGTAATTAGATTACCAAGAAGTATAAATGATAGAAGGTCCATATGATTAGTTCCGGATTGAGATGATATGAGACAGTATCAATCCACGAAGGTTTAATCATTAAATATCCCTAGTCAGAGTATTATCGAGATTGGACATCGATAATGCGTAAAAGAATAGTATTACACTTGTGCGCGTTGTGGGAGCATAACGACATAGTTCTCATATATTTGGGTATATGATACTCATGCAAGTGTAATAGGAGGTTGTGTTTACCGATGGTACGGAAACAGCTTCGCTCTGGATAGACCCCTCGGAATTCCATTGGTAGTATGACTATGTGTCTATGGAAGTCCAAATCAGGGTAGGTGTATTTGGTCTTAACCTGAGACTTACACCGCTAATACTTGCGACAATCAATATACTTTGGTTTTGGTCGTCCAGGGCTTTAACCGGTTCTGTGTACGCCTTTTCTGGGTATATTGAGAATCGTAGTGTATTGGGTGTGATGTCGAGATGGAAGTATCACTCCAGTCATAGTGGAGATGATGATCACGTAGGATACGAAACTTGTTCTCTTATATGCAGCAGCTATCGGGATATTATGACTAGGTCATGTTTATCCGATTATAGAGACTAGTTACCAGAGATCCGATATGTGCTTCGTATGGGGCAGACACATTTCCAGCCCCAGGCCTTGCACGTGACATCCGTTGCTGGATCAAAATACGCAATACTACGTATACTACGCTTGATATAGATCACATATTCCAATAAGAATATTTCTGGAGAATTGGGTAGGCATGATGCTTTGCTAGAAGCCAACCATGTCTTGTAAATCGGTAAAAACGTAGTACTAGGTACTTACGTCTTCGGATAGTCCGACGACCGAATTTACTGCCAACATATTCGGGGATCTCATGGGTCGCTTCTCGAAGATTCACCGATGACGTATGACTCACACATTATTAATCTTGGATTAATTAGATGAGAGAGAAAATTAATCTGGGATTAATTACGGAGATATTTTATCTGGGATAAAATATTAATTAAAGAGAGAGAACGATTAATTTGGAATTAATCGAGAAAATAATATTATACGAAATTGGATTTCGACGCAGAATTAAATTTAGAATTAATTCGGGCGAACGAGTTAATTTAGAATTAATTCGTTAGCGACGTGAATAGTAATTTTGCTAGGCATAATATTAATTACGTCGCAACGGAAAATTCGTTAATTTGGAATTAGCGAACCCGAGCCCGAGAGTGTTTGCGGGCGCACTCGCATTGCGAATTAAAGTGCGGTCCGTAAGTCACATCAAGCGTCAAATCACTAGTCACATCAAGCGTCAAATCACTTGTCACTTTGAGTGATGTGATGTCTAGTCACTTGTGATGTGAATAGTGATGGAAATGGTTGTGGCTTTAATGCTTTGACTTTTTGAAAGCAAAAATGGTATATCTTTATTTGTTTTTAGGAAAATCAAATAAGTGTATTGGATACACAAACCAACTTCCTCTCTCTCACTCTTTCCTTCTCACGCCCAAGAGGCAATTCTTCTTCCTTCTTTTCTGTCAAAGCCGAGAATGAAGGAGAAGCAAAGGGAAATTTTGCGGCAAAATTTCCGGAGTGCTAGCACACTTTAAGGGTCTTGCGAATGTGATAGGGAAACCGACTTGTGAGCTTGGAATCACAACACAAAGCTTGGAGCTTGGAGGACCAAGATGGCCGAATTTTTTGAGCACAAAATCAGTCCACTACCGAGAACCTTGGAGGGAAAAGCTTGAAGAAGTTTGATGTTCCTCGCGTCGCAAAATCCGATCGTTTTAAGTATGATTCCGCCATGCTTTTAAGAGTATTCATACATATATGTTTCATTGCTTGATTTGATCCTTGGGACTTAATAGAAACCCAACAATGGTATCAAAGCCATTTTGAGCATGTAACTTGAATTAGGGTAAAATTGGGTAAATTGAATTGAGCATGTTTAAGTGAAATTTATTGTTTGAGCATGCTTGTAAATGAAATGACTTGGAGTTATTTGTGATCAATTTTGTGAAAATTGGATTGGATCAATTTTTCCCCAAAAATCTAGGCTTGGCCGAGAGAGTCATATTGCCCTAAATGTCATGGTATTTTTTGTTTCTTTGATCATTGGATGACTTGAAACAATTGGGTAATGTGATTGTGGATTTAATTTGATTAAAACCGAATCGGACATGAAAAACCCCATATTGCCGTGACTTGAAGCATGTAAAATGATTGATTTTTGATTAAAATGTGTTGGACATGTTTTGATGTTAATGAGCATAATTAATTGAGTGAATTAGTATTTTGGAAATGTTAATTTGGGTAATTAATTATGGCTATACACTTAGGTTAATTAAGTTATGAAATTTGGAATGGTTTAATTTAATTAATTGGGCCTATTTTGGAAATTGGGCTTGAAAATTATAATTGGGGGCTTAATGGGCTTGGTTGTACCAAGTTAGGTTTAGGCTAAATTGGTTGTATCCATTGGGCCCAAAACCATCTCCAAAAGTCCAATTATGACTTAATGGACCTTTAATTTTAATTGGGCCTAAATTGGTTTCTTGGCAAATAAGGGCGATTCCTTAAATGGGCTTTGGTATTTGGGTTTGACCCATATTGACCAAAAGTCCATGCCTTAGAAATTAATTAAAAGCCCATTGGACTTTAATTAAATTGACATTGGATGTTAATCGGGCTTTGAGACCCGTAACGATTAGATTAGAATCTAAGTCGTAAAGGTTCGTTAATAAAGTGTAATATTTAATTTGGAATTAAATAAAGAATTAGTCTTAAATGCAAATTAAATTGGATTTAATGTTGTAGTTTAATTTAATTCAAGAATTCGTACTTTGAGTACTTATTCGCAAAACGAGTTTGACTCGCGCAAAATCAAATCGTTGTTTGAACATTGGATGGTCATTAATATTCAGATTTATTAATTGGATTAGATTGATTGATAACACGCTTGTGTGAATACATGGTTGTGATGTATGAATAATGTATATCGGATGGATATTAGATGGGTGGGAGGGCATTTTGGAAATTGTTGTAATAAATTTAGAATTTATTAATTGGACCTGCGTGTCCAGCCTATTACCTCCTTACTCTGTGTATTTCTCTTCTCACCTATTCCCCTCAATGTAAATGAGTTTCTTTAGAAGTGTTATGTAATTGGTAGAAGTAATACTTGTGCTGCAGCGAGAGAGAGGAGAAGGAGAGAGATTTGTTCTAGGAACAATGTGTTAAGTATCCATCCGCATATCATTATTATTTTATTATTATATGCTCCTTATTATGGTTTAGAATGCATGTTTAAGGGTGTATGATGATGAGACCTTAACAAAGATAATTAATTAGTTGCCAATTGCACGCGAAAAAACCCTCAAAACATATTAAGAGTTTTTCCTTCCATTGAGTGATTCTTACTCAAGATCCAAGACTGGCATGGTTTGTTGGCCAAAGTCAAGACCTTTGTCCATCGAGGATGATGTGTTTGAATCATGAAGGCTTTTTCCATATCGATCTTGTCCAAGTTGTGATTTGTTGGCCAAAGTCAAGATCACTTCTTGTCCATCGACATTGATTACGAAGCTTTCCAAGGTCAATGGGTTCCGCTTAACTGGGATCACTAAGTTTGTTGTGCCAAAGCCAAGGCTTAGTTGATTCAGAGGAAAAAGGTTAGGCAATATATTGGATATATTGGCATATATAAGATATATGTTTCGGACTTGGATGTCCACCTACTGGATCTAGGAATTGGATGGGATCCAATTGATCTTAGAGATCTTCCTAGTTAATTATCATACAATTTGTTGGCCAAGTCAAGATTGTGTGTTATTTAACGGGATCATACCACTAGGAAACAAGGTTTCCCGAGTACTCCACAGAGGGTTAGAGGCTCGTCGAAAAATAGTGGGAGGCAAGTATTAAATTTGCAATATTCGTTTAGTTCTTGCCATACGCGCTCATTCATTTTTTTTCGTCATATAAATTTATATATTAGTTGGACTAATATTTAATCGTTGTTTTAATAAACAGTTGGACTGTATTCAAACTATTTCATTAATAGTTGATTTTATAATTGGATTATAGTAATCAATGTAATTGAATTTAATCAATTAAATTATAGTTGATTATATAGTTGGACTATAGTAATCATTATAATAAATTGTACCTAAAATCGTTGATTGATTAATAGTTGGACTATAGAATCAAGATAATTGAAAGATTAATGTTTAAAACATAATCATGGGTGAAAATGTATTTAAACGACTTTAATTTTCAAATTGGGAATAAAATCTCAGGATAGTCCTGGAAACCGAGAAGTTACTTTACTTGATATAGTGACATCTCGAGCCTAAGCCCGGAGTTGAGCAAATAGTAGAGCATGATCTTTGGAAGATTCATGTGATGATAACTTAAGTGCTTAATCCATTATGCTTGTCGTAAAGACTCCTTAATTTCTTAGTCAGAACTAAGGATTAGATCCTTATAGTATGATATTGAAATTGAAGGATCTTCATAGATCTATCCTTAGATCTTAGAAGTACTAAATTGCAATAGTAAGCTCTTGGAGAGTTAATGGCTATACTCAAGGAGACAAAGCCAGAGTTTGCAATAGGCAAGAAGCGCAAGACGCATCTTACTTCGACATTCCGGAAGGCCAAGGCTTGACCAAAGGCTTCTAGGGTGTGGAAAAGGGCAAAGACAAATTCATTATAATCTTCTGGGAAGACAAAGGACATATCCCAAGATGTCTGCCTAAACTGTGGCAAACGGGGTCACTGGAAGCGTGACTACCGTAAGGACAAGGCAGACATGAAGGAATTGAAGACGGGGCAAGGCTGACTTGAAATATGTTTGTCATAAATATGTTCACTGCTAGTATTAAATTGGATTTTAGTTACTGGATGTGGTACATATATATATGTGCTGATGTGCAGAATCTGCTATGAGCAGGATACTGACTTTGGTTGAGATTAATCAACGAATTGGAAATGGGACGAAAGTCGCTGTTTTAACCGTAGAAACCTAAGTTTAGGAACTACCCTTCAGGTATGTACTTAAATTAGAAAATTGTTACAATATAACTAGTTTGACTAGATACATTTCTCTATATCAGGGTTTAACCCGTTGGGGTATACCTTTATATTTTAGAACATTAAAGTGTTTATTTTATAAAGATGATATTGAGATAAACACATTAGATGTGAATAAAAGTATTTATATTTTGAATATAAATAAATCTCAAACATATGACATGACAAACAAATAGCTCAAACTGAGTAAATGAGTTGAGACTTATATGTGTCATTGTTGTCTGGGACACAATTAAACAAGACTCGTATATCCACACTTTCGAAGAGTGGGTACTAGGACAAATTTGATTTTATTCAAATGATGTCTACGAATCTAGTTTATTAGGCAAAATGCCTAAAACATATTTTACTTGCTAAAAGTGTAAGTGCCACCGATCTGTTAGCCCTCATTCATAGTGACATAAGTGGGCCCATGTCTAGCTAGGCTAGAGGTGGATATTAATGTTTCGTGACCTTTACGGATGTGGCATCGCGTTATGGTTATGTGTTTCTTATGAAACACGGATCGAAAACTTTTGATAAATTCAAAGTGTTTCGACACGAAGTAGACAAACAAATCGGCTAAAGTATTAACCATCACGGTTACACTATGATGAAAATACTTAAGCAATAAGTTTTTCAATACTTGAAAGAGTATAGTATTCTTTCAATGAGGACTCCTCCCGGAACACGTCAGTTTGACGATGTGTCCGAACTGAGAAACCGAATTTTGTTGGACATGATAAGGTTAATCATGAGTCGCTCTGAGCTACCATTTCCTTCAACGGATACGCATTAACAGTACAATACTTATTTTGAATAAGATTCCATAAAAATCTGTTTGACAGACCTCATATTAGATATGAACAAGAAAGAAACTAGGTTTTCTCATTCCTAAGATTTGGGTATGCTAGGCATATGTTTGGATGATACCAAACTAGAACCCAAATCGGATAAGTGCCTAATTGTTGGTTATCCTAGGGAAACCAAAGTATAGTACTTATATAACTCACAAGAGAACAATGTAATTGTTGCTCACCATGCGGTTTTCCTAAGAGGAATACCTATATGCAGTGGTAAGTGGGAGGGAAGTAAAACTCGATGAAAATCGGAGTAATACTATTCCAGGCACCAATTTCTTAATGGAACACAAATAGTTCATCAAGGATGAAACTATACCAATAATCTTCGAATACACAAGAACCGCGATAGTCGGAGAGAGTCAGAAAACAACCTGGGAGGTATGGGTTTCTGATCTCACCTCATAAAGATGTCAATCTTATTGAGGAATACCAACTGACTACGTATGAGGAAGTGATACAAGGTATCAACTCCCTACTATGGCAAAGTGCCATGAAGTCCTAAATGGATTCCATGTATAACAACTATGTTTAGATACTAGTTGTTGTACCGAATGGCTTTGTGCCTATTGGTACTTATAAGTCTTCAAGGAAGACATACATGGAAGGCAACATACCAACGTACTAAGCTAGGCTTGTAGCGAAAAGGTATCATTATCAACATTGTGTCGATTATGATGAAACCTTTTACTAGTTGCAATGGTAAATCCATTTGGATAATGCTTGCTGAAGCTGCATGTTTCATTTATGAAATGTGGCAGCTAAATGCCAAAACTGCTTTCCTTAACGGAAACCTTTTGGAGGATGTTTACAACATCCTGATGGTTTTGTCGTACCAAAACGAGCAAACAAGGTTTGCAAGTTATTCGATCCATGGATGGATTGAAGCAAGCATTGTGTTCTTGGAATTATCGTTTTGATGTAATCATAATGGTGTATGATTTAATTCAAAACGGAAAATGATTCTTGTGTATATAAGGAGGTTAGTGGGAGCGCAGTGATAATACTGTCCTAAGTAATGATGACATATCATTTCTTGGAAATGATATTCCCATAAGACAATCGGTGAAAGCTTGGATTTCATGAAAATTCTCCATAGAATTCTTGGGAGAGACAACCTTTATTCTAGGAATAAAGATCTACTGGGATAGATTTAAAGTTGTTAGAACTCTCCGAGAAATCGTACATTGAAAAATGTACGTGACCTGGTGTCTCATATGCTTTGAGCATATGGAGTCACAATCGGGCCAATCCAAGTGATAGTCATTGGATTGATATTAAGAACATCCTTGAGTATCTTAGAGGAACTAAGGATTCTTTCTTATACTATGGAGAAGGAGAACTTGAAGTGACTGGGTTCACAGCTGCAAGTTTCCTAACCGATAAAAATGACTATAAGTCGTAACAAAGGTACTATAAAGTTTGAATAACGGAACAGTGAGCTGGAAATCTTCCAAGCAAGATACTGTTACCGAATAAACAACAAAGTGGATTATTGCTGCAGCTAAGGCAGCAATAGAAGCCTTCTGGATTGATAATAATCTAATTAGATTAGATATAGTTCGGTTAGCAGCTGAGCTAGGCTACAGCACAGGCTAAAGAATTAATGGTCTCATCAACGATCCAGATATATACTTCAATATTCATCTGATTCGTTCGGATCATACATCGTGGCGATGTGATGATCAAATAAATCGTATCAGATGATAACAATGCAAATCCGCTGACGAAAGCCTTTCCTCAACAGAAGTTTGAGCGAACCGTACATAGTTCGGGTGTAGGAAACTTGAGTGATTGGCTATAGGCCAAGTGGGAGATTGTTGGACAATTATGACCCATAGCATCACTATTTGTACAGATCATGGTGTTGTTGTACAAATCAACTATGTGACAAAGGAAATTGCCCTTTTATCATTTGTAATTAGATTACCAAGATGTATAAATGATAGAAGGTCCATATGATTAGTTCCGGATTGAGATGATATGAGACAATATCAATCGACGAAGGTTTAATCATTAAATATCCCTAGTCAGTAAATTATCGAGATTGGACATCGGTAATGCGTAAAAGACTAGTATTACACTTGTGCGCGTTGTGGGAGCATAACGACATAGTTCTCATATATTTGGGTATATGATACTCATGCAAGTGTAATAGGAGGTTGTGTTTACCGATGGTAGGGAAACATATTCGCTCTGGATATACCCCTCGGAATTCCATTGGTAGTGTGACTATGTGTCTATGGAAGTCCAAATTAGGGTAGGTGTATTTGGTCTTAACCTGAGACTTACACCGCTAATACTTGCGACAATCAATATACTTTGGTTTTGATCTTCCAGGGCTTTAACCGGTTCTACGTACGCCTCTTCTGGGTATATTAAGAATCATAGTGTATTGGGTGTGATGTCGAGATGGAAGTATCACTCTAGTCATAGTAAAGATAATGATCACGTAGGATAGGATACGAAACTCGTTCTCTTATATGCTGCAACTATCGGGATTTTATGACTAGGTCATGTTTATCCGATTATAGAGACTAGTTACCAGAGATCTGATATGTGCTTCGTACGGGGCAGACACATTTCCAGCCATAGGCCTTGCACGTGACATCCGATGCTGGATCGAAATACGCAATACTACGTATACTACGCCTGATATAGATCACATATTCCAGTAAGAATATTTCTGGAGAATTGGGTAGGCATGATGTTTTGCTAGAAGCCAACCAAGTCTTGTAAATCGGTAAAAACGTCGTACTATGTACTTACGTGTTCGGATAGTCCGACGACCGGATTTACTGCCAACATATCTGAGGATCTCATGGGTCGCTTCTCGAAGATTCACCGATGACGTATGACTCGCACATTATTAATCTGGGATTAATTAGATGAGAGAGAAAATTAATCTGGGATTAATTACAGAGATATTTTATCTGGGATAAAATATTAATTAAAGAGAGAGAACGATTAATTTGGAATTAATCGATAAAATAATATTATACGAAATTGGATTTCGACGCGGAATTAAATTTAGAATTAATTCGGGAGAACTAGTTAATTTAGAATTAATTCGTTAGCGACGTGAATAGTAATTTTACTAGGCATAATTATTTAATTACGTCGCAATGGAAAATTCGTTAATTTGGAATTAGCGAACCTGAGCCCGAGAGTGTTTACGGGCGCACTCGCATTGTGAATTAAAGTGCGGTCCGCAAGTCACATCAAGCATCAAATCACTAGTCATATCAAGCGTCAAATCACTTGTCACTTTGAGTGATGTGATGTCTAGTCACTTGTGATGTGAATAGTGATGGAAGTGGTTTTGGCTTTACTGCTTTGACTTTTTGAAAGCAAAAATGGTATATCTTTATTTGTTTTTTGGAAAATCAGATAAGTGTATTGGATACACAAACCAACTTCCTCTCTCTCACTCTTTCCTTCTCACGCCCAAGTAGCCATTCTTCTTCCTTCTTTTCTGTCAAAGCCGAGAATGAAGGAGAAGCAAAGGGAAATTTTGCGGCAAAATTTTCGGATTGCTAGCACACTTTAAGGGTCTTGCGAAGGTGATAGGGAAACCGACTTGTGAGCTTGGAATCACAACACAAAGCTTGGAGCTTGGAGGACCAAGATGGCTGAATTTTTGGAGCACAAAATCAGTCCACTGCCGAGAACCTTGGAGGGAAAAGCTTGAAGATTTTGATGTTCCTCGCGTCGCAAAAGCCGATCGTTGTAAGTATGATTCTGCCATGATTTTACGAGTATTCATACATATATGTTTCATTGCTTGATTTGATCCTTGGGACTTAATAGAAACCCAACAGTTGGTCAGTTGGTAATTAATTATTAATTTGACTTAATCAGGATACCGCCAATATGGCTGGTTGGTAATTATCACGCAAAGTTAATATATTATATTAAGGGAGATATCTAAAATAGTATTAATAAAGTTGATCTTCTAACCCCAACATTTTCTTTTATTGTACTTTTACTTTATTTACTTTCATCAATTTACTTTTTAGCAATTTACTTTTCAGAAATTTACTTTCAGTAATTTACTTTTATTTTTTTTACTTTTTACTTTTTACTTTTACTTTATTTACTTTTCAGCAATTTACTTTTCAGTATTTAATTTTCAGTATTGTACTTTATATCTTTTATTTTATTTAAGTTTTTACTACCTGTAAATATGTGTCGTAACTAAGCTAGTTATCTGGGGTTGTGATGAAATCTAATATCACCGGTTTATAAGGGGTTAAATTATAGTTTGGGTAATATAAAGGTTTATTTATTGAGCCTTAATCCTAATGCTTTTTATTAATTGGCCATTAATAAAATTGAACTGGTAAACTTAAAATGAACTTGTAAAATAGATTTTACGTTAAAGACCTTAGACTCAATAGCCACGATCTTCCTTGAGGATAGATAACCCTTTAATAGATTTCCTTACATGATAGGAATATACCTGTCGGGCGGGGGTAGCCATAATTGGAACTTAATCTTAATGAATTCAGATAATTTGGTTAACATAGGAATATGATTAATTGAGTTATACTGTGTATTTGTATTTGACCATCGGAAGAGGCTTTTACATAATTTCGTGTTCTAGGTTAATAAACCAATATATTACTCAAATGTAAAATAACCACTTCATCGTTTAAAAAGATATTGGAAGGATTCACAACCCTGGATAGTTTTATAAAATTGAATTTTCTTCAATCTACTTTCAAGCAATTTTATTTACTTGTTTTAAGTTTTAAAGTCACCACCCAATCAAACAATCAATCTATTAGATACTTGTAAATAGTTAACTTCATAAATTTATAACAAAAGGTTTTAAGTCCTCGTGGGATCGATATTTTTTATACTACTTGAACGATACGTGCGCTTGCGTTATATGAGTGTGATTACGCCGGTCAAGTTTTTGGCGCCGTTGCCAGGGACTTAGTTATCTTTTACTATAAGTTTATGGGTTAAATACCGTTACTTGTATCTAATTTATTTTTTCTTATTATTTTTGTTTTCACTTGTTTCAGGTTCTCAGACACTTCATGAGACGATCCAGAAGCTTTGAACTCCGTCCGCTTGACCCAGAAATTGAAAGAACTATCATACAGTTGAGAAGGGAAAGGCGAGAAGGCCAAGAAGCAATCGTTAACATGGAACCTGAATCTTTGAACGTTGCACCACCAATTCCCATTCGAGATAAAACCATTCCGGTGGTTGACAGACTCATTTCCTGTATTGTACTTCCTCCCTTACCAACAAATGCGGGTGACATCAAAACATGCATTCAGATGATTCAGCAATCAGTTTAGTTTGGGGGGAATGCAATTGAAGATCTTAATGCCCACATCAGTAACTTTCTGGAAGTTTGTGGCACTTTCAATTACAACCGAGGAGCTGAATAAGCTATGAGACTGCGGGTTTTTCAATATTCCCAGAAAGATAGAGCTAAAGTTTGGATACATTCACTACCAGCAGGTTCCATCACAACTTGAAACACTTTAGCCACCACATTTCTTGCAAAGTACTTTCCACCAGCCAGAACTGGAAAACTGAGGAATGACATCACATCCTTTGTGCAACAGGACTCAAAAACTTTCTACGAAGCTTGGGAAAGGTACAAAGATTTACTCCGGAAATGTCATCACCATGAGATTCCAAAATGGCTTCAAGTCCAAACTTTCTATAATGGATTTTCTGGACTGATGAGAACCACAATCGATGCTACTACTGGAGGAGCTTTAATGGCAAAATGAGAATATCAAGCCTGAGACCTAATCGAAGAAATGGCCAACAACAATTCCTTGTGGCCAAGGGAAATGAGCATGATCCAAAGAATTGCAGGAATTTATGAAGTTGGAGCCAATACAGCAGTGAACGCCAAGCTGGATCAGATATGCAAATTCATGGAGACTCTTACCACTGGATCCACAAGTTCACCATATGGAGGAGCACCAGAACCAAACCAACTTGAAGAAACGGTGAATTATGACAACAATTTCAACAGACAAGGGAACAATCCATATTCCAACACCTAAAACCAATGGTGGAGGAATCATCCCAATTTTTCATGGAGCAACAATTCAGGGCAAAAGAACAATCCACCACCTGGATTCCAACAGCAGAACTATCCACCACCTACATTCCAGCAACAGAACAAAGGCCAGGAGCAGGCAAATGAACCAGGAATAACAGAAGTGCTGGCTCAGTTAAAAAAGTACGATGTTATGATTCAGAACCAATCAGCTTCTATCAAAGCACTGGATAATCAGATTGAACAACTGGCCAATGCTCAGAGTTACAGACCGCCAGGAAATCTTCCCAGCAACACAAAACCAAATCCAAGGAACCGAGGGAAGGAGCAATGTCAAGCCATCACCTTGAAAAGAGGTACTGAAATCAATAAAGATGTTAGAATCAAGGCATCGAAAGAAGAAGTTCCAAAAGAAGCAGAGCAACAGATGGAGGAAAAAGAAGCTAAGGAAAAAGAAAAAGAACAGATCACTCCACCTCCACCTTTTCCTCAGCGTCTTCAAAAAAAAATTGGACAAGCAGTTTGCTCGATTCATGGAGGTGTTCAAAAAGCTGCACATCAACATCCCATTTGCATAAGCATTGGAAGAAATGCTCAGCTACGTTAAATTCATGAAAGACATTCTTTCACGAAAACGGAGATTGGGAGACTACGAGATAGTAGCATTAACGGAAGAATGCAGTGCCATCATTCAGAGGAAACTTCCCCCAAAGTTGAAAGATCCTAGCAGTTTCACAGTCCCGTGCACCATTGGAGAACATTATATCGGTAAGGCTTTATGTGATTTAGGTGCTAGTGTTAACTTAATGCCTTTTTATATTTACAGGAAACTGTAAATTGGAGAAGCAATGCCTACCTCAGTCTCACTACAACTTGATGATCGTTCGCTCGCATTTCTGAGAGGAGTCGTTGAAGATGTGCTGGTCAAAGTTGACAAATTCATCCTTCCAGCAGATTTCATTATCCTTGACATGGAAGAAGACAAAGACGTTCCTTTCATTCTTGGGAGACCATTCTTGGCGACAGGTCGAACTATGATTGATGTACAAAAAGGAGAACTAACCATGAAAGTTCAGGACTAAGAAGTTACCTTCAATGTTTTCAAAGCCATGAAATTTCCGAGCGATGAAAGAGAAGAATAATGTTTCAGAATTGATGTTGTTGATAGTATTATCCAGGATACTGATACAATTCCCACGGAAAAACTTGAAGCTTGCATCACTAACATGACTGATAGCGAGTTAGATGCTGAAATCATGGAATGTATCAACTATCTTGACAAGCCATTTCGTTTCAAAGCGACAACACTAGTTGAAAGTCTGGAACTCCCGAAGAAAGATCGAATCAAGCCCTTAATTGAAGAACCACCACAGTTGGAGCTGAAGTTACTTCCGAACCATCTCAGGTATGCATTTCTTGGAAACTCTTCTGAATTACATGTTATTATTTCTTCTTCTCTAACAATGGAGCTGGAAGAAAAGTTACTGAGAGTGTTACAAGAGCACAAGAAAGCCATTGGCTGGACTATAGCTGACATTCGAGGCATTAGTCCATCATTTTGTATGCACAAGATTCTGATGAATGATGAATACAAACCCACAGTGGAGCATCAACGGAGACTCAATCCAATTATGAAGGAGGTCGTGAAGAAAGAAATCATCAAATGGTTGGATGCTGACATCATTTACCCCATCTCAGACAGTACTTGGGTAAGTCTTATGCAGTGTGTGCCGAAGAAATGAGGAATTACTATGGTCACCAATGAAAAGAACGAGCTGATTCCAACAAGAACAGTGACTCGATGGAGAGTATGCATGGACTACCGAAAACTGAACAAAGCCACGAGGAATGACCATTTTCCGCTGCCATTCATTGATCAGATGCTGGACAGACTGGTAGGACATGACTACTACTATTTTCTGGATGGATATTCGGGATATAATCAGATTGCCATCACCCTATAAGACCAGGAGAAAACCACTTTTACATGTCCCTATGGTACTTTTGCTTTTCGCAGGATGCCATTTGGATTATATAATGCCTCAGCCACATTTCAACGTTGCATGATGGCCATTTTCTCAGACATGTTAGAACAGAGTATGGAGGTATTCATGGATGATTTCTCTGTGTTTGGAGACTCTTTTGACTACTGCTTGCAAAATCTGGAACACGTGTTACAAAGGTGCGAAGACACAAACCTGGTTTCCTAATTGGGAGAAATATCACTTCATGGTGCATGAAGGCATTGTTCTTGGACACCGGATCTCACAAAAAGGTATCGAGGTAGACAAAGCAAAGATTGAAACAATTGAGAAACTACCTCCACCAACATTTGTCAAAGGAATCCGAAGTTTTCTTGGTCATGCTGGTTTTTACAGGAGATTTATCAAAGACTTTTCCAAGATTGCAAAACCTCTTTGCAATCTTCTGGAGAAGGATGTGCCTTTCAACTTTACCAAAGAATTCCAGGAAGCTTTTGAGATCTTGAAACAAAAGCTGGTCTCTGCCCCCATCATAGTAGCACCAGATTGGACCCTTCCATTTGAGGTGATGTGCGATGCTAGTGATTTTGATGTAGGTGCAGTTTTGGGACAACGCAAAGCAAAAATTTTCCACAACATTTATTATTCCAGCATAACTCTGAATGAAGCTCACTCAACTACAAAACCACTGAAAAAGAGTTGCTTGCAGTTGTGTTTACTTTTGAAAAATTCCGCTCCTATCTGCTGGGTCCCAAAGTGGTGGTCTACACAGATCATTCAGCAATCAAATATCTAATAGCGAAGAAAGATGCCAAACCTAGATTGATCCGTTGGATACTTCTTCTGCAAGAATTCGATGTGGAGATTCGAGACAGGAAAGTGACAGAAAACCAAGTGGCAGATCATCTATCGAGGCTCGAGAATGGAGAAACAACTAGCAAAGAACTGTCAATCAAAAAAACTTTTCCAGATGAGCAGCTATTTTCCATGAAACATCAGGAAGTCCATTGGTATGCTGACTATGTCAACTACATTGTGTCAGGAAAATGACCGTTGGAATGGACAACTCAGCAACGGAAGAAGTTCTTCAAAGAAGTCAAGCAATATGTCTGGGATGAACCGTACCTGTTTAAACGATGTGCTGATCAATTATTGAGACGATGTGTTCCAAATGAGGAGGTTAACAGTGTTTTGCAGTACTGTCATTCATCACCATATGACGGACACTTCAGCAAGGACAAAACTGCAGCAAAAGTTCTTCAATCAGGTTTGTCCTGGCCCATTCTTTTTAAAGATGCTTATCTTTTTCCTATTCAATGTGACAGGTGCCAGAGAACGGGGTATATTTCGAGGAGAAATGAAGGACCATTGTAAAATATTCTGGAAGTGGAGATATTCGATGTGTGGGTTATTGATTTTATGGGACCTTTTGTTCCATCATTCGATAACCTATACATCCTGGTTGCTGTAGACTACGTCTCCAAATGGGTTGAAGCAATTGCACTGCCATTCAACGATGCAAAAATGGTGATCAAATTCCTTAAAAAGAATATTTTCACTCGGTTCGGAACACCTCAGGCAATTATAAGTGATGGTGGCACTCATTTCTGCAACAGATACATTGATGCACTCTTATCCAAATATGGAGTTACTCACAAGGTTGCCACAGCCTACCATCCGAGTCAAATGGACATGTTGAGGTTTCAAACAGGGAAATCAAAAGAATCTTGGAGAGAACCGTTGGATCAACAAGGAGGGATTGGTCTACAAAATTGGATGACGCATTATGGGCCTACCGAACAGCTTACAAGACACCCATTGGTATGTTACCATATCGATTGGTGTTTGGGAAAGCATGCCATCAGCCAGTTGAGCTTGAACACAAGGCGTACTGGGCACTAAAGAAGTTGAATCTTGATTCACAAGCTGCAGGAGAGAAAAGACTTCACCAACTCAATGAATTGGAGGAATTTCGCCTACAGGCTTATGAGAATGCCAAATTGTACAAAGAAAATACCAAGAAATGGCATGACCAAAAAATAATGCACAGACAGTTGGAACCAATGCAGCTGTGTTGTTGTACAACTCGAGGTTGAAACTTTTCCCTGGAAAGTTGAAATCAAGGTGGTCAAGTATATTTGTGATCACTCAGGTTTTACCATATGGAGCTGTTGAGTTACTGGATCCCAACACCAATAACACATTCAAGGTTAACAGTCAGCGTGTCAAGTACTACTGGGCAGAATCATTTGAGCCACAAAAAAAAAGTGTCACACTTTCAGATCCAGCCTAACGTTCGAGCAGTCATGTCTAGCTGACGACTTTAAACTTAGCGCTAGCTAGGAGGCAACCCATGCAATTTGTGAATATATTGTGATTTGGTGTGATTTTATTTGGTATGTTTAGTTTTTGCAGGTTAAGTCATTTCAAAATGGAAGAAGTTCTCGTAAATCTTCAAGCAATTTCCTTCTCTCCCTCAAAAATCTCTGATGAAAGTTTACAAAGCTCGCTTGGAACGGATGAGACTACTGACGATCCATGATATTCCTAATGACATTTGTTGGGTAATCGAAGCACGGATCCGATTAGCAGGTGAGTATTCTGATTCTTGTAATTCTTATCTGCCTGGTTTTGGAAGAAGCACCTATGAAAAAAAACGAAGAGCTAAGGAAATGGGTGTTTGTTACAAATGTGCACGCTGGAATTGTAATACTCGTTGTCGTTCTTTAGGAATGGTGTCTGAAAATCGTGAAGAAAAAATTAAATTCATTAGGGATGGCTTTAGTAAGGAGTCTTTAGATGATATATCTTCCATTCTTGAGACGTATCCCAGTGGATTGTTGGACAATTATGACCCATAGCGTCACTATTTGTACAGATCATGGTGTTGTTGTACAAATTAACTATGTGACAAAGGAGATTGCGCTCTTATCATTTGTGATTAGATCACCAAGATATATAAATGATAGGAGGTCCCTATGATTTGTTCCTGGATTGAGATGATATGAGACAGTATCAATCCATGAAGGATAAATCATTAAATATCCATAGTCAAGAGTGTTATCGAGATTGGACATCGATAATCCGTAAAAGACTAGTATTACACTTGTGCGCATTGTGAGGGCACAATTGTTGGTTTCTATTGATGTCCCAAGATCATTTAAGCCACGAAATTGAATGAATACTATAAAGAAATATGGCAGAAACACACTTACATTGAACGAATTGGATGTGATGCTCAACAAAATTTTCCTTCCCTTCAAGCTTCAAATTCGGCCAAGGTTGTATGTTGAAGAAGATGATGAAGCTCCAAGCTTTAATGGAAATCCATGCTCTAAGATAAGCTTCTCTATCACCTTGTTTGATCCTTGTTTTTCTAGCAAAAGATGAAAGAAAAAATCCAATTTTTCCCTCCAATGGAGCTCACGGTTTCACTGTATTTTGGGAGAGAGAAATGAGTTCTGTTTTTCTTCTTCTATTTAGATTCTCAAAACGGTAAATGATGAATGGAAAAACAATTACCAAATATTGGTAAATGGTTTACAAAAGTCAAAGAGCATTTTGGCTCCAATTTTGCATTTAATGCCCAAACATTCTATCACACACATAAATGACAAGTGATGTGACTCGCGATGTGACTTGTGGGCCCCACTCGAATTTGAAATGCGAGTGGCCCCGCAAACACTTTCGGGCTCGGTTTCGCTAATTCTGAATTAACGAACTTCTGTCGCGACGTAATTAAATAATTATGCCTAGCGAAATTACTATTCACGTCGCTAACGAATTAATTCTAAATTAACTCGTTTGCCCGAATTAAAATCTATTTCAATCCGCGTCGAAATCCAATTTCGTTTAATATATCGAATATATTATTTTGTCGATTAATTCCAAATTAATCTTTCTCTCTCTTCAAATAGTACTTTATCCAAGATAAAATGTCTCCGCGATTAATCCTAGATTAATCATGCTCGAATCATACGTCATCGGTGAATCTTGGGAAACGCGACCTAAGAGATCCCTGGATATGTTAGCAGTAAATACGGTCGTCGGACTATCCGAACACGTACGTACCTCGTACTACGTTTTTACCGATTTACGAGACAAGGTTGGCTTCTAGCAGAGCGCCATGCCTACCCAATTCTCTAGAAATATTCTTACTGGAATATACGATCTATGTCAGGCGTAGTATACCTAGTATTGTGTATTATGATCCAGTATCAGATGTCAGGTGCAAGTCCTGAGGCTGGAATAATGTCTGCCCCGTACGAAGCACATATCGGATATCAAGGAACTAGTATCTTTGAATCGATAATCATGACCTTGTCATATTATCCCGATGGTTGCAACACAATAGAGAACAAGTTCTGAATCCCTGCGTGATCATCATCTCCATATGTCTGAAGTGATACTTCCATCTTGACATCACATCCAATACACTACGATTCTCAATAAACCCAGAAGAGGCGTACACAGAACCTGTTAAAGCCCGGACGACCAAAACCAAAGTTTACCGATTGTCGCAAGTACTAGCGATGCAAGTCTCAGGTTAAGACCAAATACATCTACCCTGAAGCGGACTCCCATAGACACATATACATACTACCAATGGGATTCCGCGGGGTCTATCCAGAGCGAAGCTATTTTTCATACCATCGGTAAAACACAACCTCCTATTGCACTTGCATAAGTATCCAATACTTAAATATATGAGAACTATGCCGTTATGCCCTCACAACGCGCACAAGTGCAATACTAGTCTATTCCGCATTATCGATGTCCAATCTCGATAATACTACGACTAGGGATATTTAATGATTAAACCTATATGGATTGATACTGTCTCATATCATCTCAATCTGGAATTAATCATAAGGACTTTTACCATTTATATATCAAAGTAAATAAATTACAAAACGGTAAAAGTTAATTTCATTACAACATAGTTAATTTTGTAAAAAAACACAATGTCTTTTACAAACAGTGACGCTATGGGTCATAACTGTCCAACAATCTCCCACTTGGCCTATAGCCAGTCACTCAAGCATCTAATACCTGAACTATGTACATGTCGCTCAAACTTTTGCTGAGGAATAGCTTTCGTCAGCGGATCTGCCATGTTGTCATCTGATGTGACCTTCTCGACCTTCACATCGCCACGATGTATGATCTCTCGAATCAGATGGAAATGTCGAAGAACATGCTTGGATCGTTGATGAGACCAAGGTTCCTTGGCATGTGCTATAGCCCCGTTATTGTCACATTACAATGGAACAGGCTCAGCTGCTAACGGAACTACTCCTAATCCAATTAGGAATTTTCGAATCCAAACTGCTTCCTTTGCTGCTTCAGGTGCAGCAATGTACTCCGCTTCTATTGTTGAATCGGAAACAGTCTCTTGCTTGGAAGATTTCCAGCTCACTGCTCCGTTATTCAAACAAAATATGTACCCGAATTGTGACTTACAGTCATCTTTGTCGGTTTGGAAACTTGCATCGGTATACCCAGTTACCTCAAGTTCTCCATCTCCATAGATTAAGAAAGCATCCTTAGTTCGTCTAAGATACTTAAGGATATTCTTAACCGCCATCCAGTGACCTTCACCTGGATCGGCCTGATAGCGACTACACATTCTCAAAGCATATGAGACATCATGTCGCGTACATATCATGGCATACATGATCGATCCCACTACCGAGGCGAACGGTATCTGACTCATGTTATCTCTCTCATCTTGATTTTTAGGACACATGTCTTTAGATAGATAGACGCCATGTAACACTGGCAACAGTCCTCTCTTAGACTGATCCATGTTGAATCTCTTCAACACTTTGTCAATGTACGTACTCTGGGAGAGTCCAAGCAGCTTTCTAGATCTATCCCAGTAGATCTTTATTCCCAGAATAAAGGCTGCTTCTCCCAGATCTTTCATGGAGAATTTCAATGAAAGAAAAGCTTTCACCGACTTAGTTAGCATGGGAATGTCATTGCCTATAAGCAATACATCGTCAACATAAAGGACAATAAAAGTCAGTGCTATCCCACTAACCTTCTTGTATACACAAGGATCATCTTCATTTTGAATGAAATCATATTCTTTTATGATCTCATCAAAACGTTGGTTCCATGACCGCGATGCTTACTTCAGTCCATAAATGGACCGATTTAACTTACAAACCTTGTTTGCAAGTCTAGGAACGACAAAAACCGTCAGGCTGTTGCATATAAACATCCTCCAAAAGGTTTCCGTTAAGGAAAGCGGTTATAACGTCCATCTGCCATATCTCGTAATCGAAATATGCAGCAATTGCAAGCATTATCCGAATGGATTTAATCATGGCAATGGGTGAGAAAGTTTCGTCGTAATCGACACCATGTCATTGACGATACCCCTTCCTACAAGCCTAGCTTTGTACGTTTGTACGTTGCCATCCATGTCGGTCTTCTTCTTGAAGACCCATTTGCATCCAATAGGCTTTACGCCTTCTGGTGCATCAACCAGTGTCCAAACTTGGTTGGTGTACATGGAATCCATTTCGGACTTCATGGCTTCTTGCCATAAAGCGGAATCGATATCTTGTATTGCTTCCTCATACGTAGTCGGTTCGTTATCCATAATGAGATTAATATCTACATGATGTGAGATCAGAAACCCATACCTCTCAGGTTGTTTCCTGACTCTCTCAGACCTACGCGGTCCTTGTGTAATAGAAGATTATTGTACAGTCTCATCCCGGATGACTGTTCTTGTTCCGTTGAGGATTCTATGCCAGGAACAGTATCACTCCGATTTTCATCGAGTTCTACTTTCCTCCCACTAACCACTGCATTTAGGAATTCCTTCTCAAGGAAGACCGCATGTAGAGCAACAAATACTTTGTTCTCTCGTGGGTGATAAAAGTAATATCCTTTTGTTTCCCTAGGATATCCTACGAATAGGCATTTATCCGATTTGGGTTCAAGTTTGGTACCTTTCCAAACGTTTGACGTATGCCCAGCATCCCCAAATCTTCAAGAATGAGAAACCCGGTTTCTTTCCTGTTCATATCTCATATGGTGTCTGTTGTACAGACTTTGACGGAACCTTATTCAAAATAAGAATTGCACTGTTTAATGTATATCCCCAGAAGGAAAAAGGTAGCCCAGTGCGACTCATCATAGACCTACCATGTCCAACAAAGTTCGGTTTCTCCTTCAGACACACCGTTTAATTGATGTGTTCCAGGAGGAGTCCACTGTGAAAGAATACCATATTCTTTCAAGTAATCTAGAAACTCATTGCTCAAGTATTCGCCACCACGGTCCGACCTTAATGTCTTTATACTCTTACCGGTCTGTTTTTCAACTTCGTGTCGAAACTCTTTGAATTTCTCAAAAGTTTCCGACTTGTGTCTCATAAGATACACATAACCATAACGTGATGCATCATCCGTAAAGGATACGAAGTATTCGTATCCACCTCTAGCCTGGCTAGACATGGGCCCACATACGTCACTATGAACGAGGGCTAACAGTTCGATGGGTCGTTCACCCTTACCGCTAAAAGGTGATTTAGGCATTTTGCCTAATAAGCAAGATTCGCAGACGTCATATGAATTTGGATCAAATCCGTCCAAGTACCCACTCTTCGAATGTGTGGATATGCGAGTCTTGTTTATGTGTCCCAGACGACAGTGCCACATGTAAGTTTCATCTTTATTACTCATTTTAAGCCTTTTGTTTGTTACATTATATGTTTGAGATTGATTTATATTCAAAATATAAGGACCATTATTTGCAACAGCAGTGCAAATTTCTACATCATTTTTATACACAAAACACCCGGTGTTCCTAAATATAAAAGTATACCCACATTGGGTTAACATAGATACAGAAATAATATTCCTAGTCAAACTAGGTATATAATAACAGTCATTAAGTTCAAGTACATGCCCCGAGGGCAGTTCTAAAATAAAAGTGCCAATGGCCAAAACGGTGACTGGTGCCCCATTTCCAATGCGTAGATCAATCTCCCCTGAGGCCAGTCTCCTGCTAATCCGCAGATCCTGCACATCAGTACATATGTGAGTACCACAACCAGAATCAAAATCTAATTTTTAAAACTAGAAATAGTCATTTTTATCTCAATAACAAATTTACCTGAAGCTGGTGCCTTGCCCGCTTTAATCTCCTTCTGGAGCGCCTTGTACTCGCGGCAGTCACGCTTCCAGTGACCCCGCTTGCCGTACTAGAGGCAAACATCCTGAGATTTGTCCATAGGCTTCCCAGAAGCCTTTGACGATTCGGCCTTGCCCTTTCTTTTATGCTTCTTTTTCTTCACACCTCCAGTCGCCTTGGGCCCAGCCCTCGGTGTCTGAGATGTCGAAGCAAAGTGCGCCTCGCGCTTGTTGCCCTTAAGCATCTCCTTTTCAACTTCCTTGAGAATTGACAACAACTCTCCAAGAGTATCATCAGTGTTCATCAGGTTATAGCTTATGATGAACTGTTTCCAAGTTTCGGGGAGAGATTGCAAGATCATATCTATGGTAATCTCAGCCTCTAAGAGTATCCCCATCTTAGCCAGCTCTTCTATGTCAGCAATCATCTGTACCACATGGGATTCAACAGACATGCCTTCTGACAAACGTGAACGGAAGAGCTTCTTCACTAACTCATATCTCTGCGACCTTCGGTTAGATCAGTGAAGATCGTGCAACCTCGCCAACATGTTATAGGGATCCAAGTCCCTGTTCTGTCGACGGAAATGCTGAGTCATAGCAGCAAGCATAATTGACTGAGCAGTTTCACAATCATCGCTGTGAGTTTTCCGAAGCTCCAGCTCAAGTAGCTCATCAGGTTTGGGCTTAGGCCCAAAAGGTCTCTGTATGGTATATAGCAGCCTCTCGGCTCCAAGGACAATCCTCAGATTCATTTCCCAATCGGAAAAGTTCGTGCCCTTGAAGACATTTTCGCCAATGATAATGTCTCGGACATTTCCCTTTCCTGTCATCTTGATTACGATAGTCCAACTATCTAATCAACAATATTTGGGTACAGTCTAACTGTTACAAGAAAAATAACATTATATTAGTCCAACTAATAAAATAATTTTGACGAAATAATTATGAAAATGCGTAAAGCTAAGTATCTGAATGAAATTGCAAATTCAATACTAGCCTCCCACTATTTTTCGGTGAGCCTCTAACCCTCTGTCGAGTACTCGGGAAACTCAGTTTCCTAGTGGGCTAGGATCCCGTTAAATACACACAACCTTGACTTTGGCTAACAAGCTGTATGATATTTAACTAGGTAGATCTCGAATATCAATTGGATCTAATCCAATTCCTAGATCCGGTAGGTGGATATCCAAGTCCGAAACATATATACAATATATATGCCAATATATCCAATATATTTTCCTAACCTTTTTCCTCTGAATCAACTAAGCCTTGGCTTTGGCACAACAAGCTTAATGATTCCAGTTAAGCGGGACCCATTGACATGGAAAGTTTCGTAATCAATGTCGATGGACAAGAAGTGATCTTGACTTTGGCCAAAAAATCACGACTTGGACAAGACACCGATATGGAACAAAACTCTCATGATTCAAACACATCCGCAATTGACAAAGGTCTTGAATTGGCCAACAAACCAATGCCAACTTTGGATCTTGAGTAAGAATCACTCAACGGAAGGAAAAATGTTTAATATGATTTGAGGGTTTTTCGCGTAAATTAGCAACCAATTTATTATCTTTGTTAAGGTCTCATCATACACCCTTAAGCATGCTTCTAAAACATCATATGGCGCGAAAAGTAAATTAATAACGATATGCGGATGGATATTTAAACAGATTGTTCCTAGAACAAATCACTCACTTTCCACTCCCCGTCTAGCACTATTCTACTTCTACCCAATTACATAATACAATAATAGAAACCTCATTAACATTGAGGGGAATTAGGTGAGAAGAGAATACAAAGAATCATCAATAGAGAGAAGGCTGGACACGCAGGTCCAATTTATAAATTCCGAATTTACAATAATTTCTAAAATTGCCCTTTCCCTTCTAATATCCATCCGATATACGCTATTCATACATCACATCCATGTATTCATTCAAGCATGTTTTCAATCAACTAATCAAATTAATTATCTTTGAATATTAGTGATCATCCAATGTTCAAACAATGATTTGATTTGCGCGAGTCCAACTCGTTTGAGAATAAGTACTTAAAGTACGAATTCTTGAATTATATCGAACTACTTGTTAAATATAATTTATTCGTATTCAATACTAATTCATGTATTTAATTCCAAATTAAATATTTACACTTTTAATGCGCTTTAACGACTAAGATTCCAAATATAATCTTATCGGGTCTCAAAGCCCAACTAACATCCAATGTTCATTTAATTAAAGTCCGATGGGCTTTCAATTGATTTTATAAGGCATGGGCTTTGGTCAATGGGGTCAAACCCAATTACCAAGCCCAATTGAGGAATCACCCTCATATGCCAAAAAACAATTTTAGCCCATAAGGCCCAATTAAACTTTTAAAGCCCATTTATTACATTTGGACTTAATGGAATGATTTAGGCCCAATTTGGATCCAATCCAATTTGCCTAAACCAATTTGGCCCAACCAAGCCCATTATGCCCAAATATAATAATTTCAAGCCCAATTCAAAAATAAGCCCATTAACCAAATTTTAAAATTCCAAATTTTATAACTTAATTAATTAAAGTTAATACATCAATTAATTATCTAAATCCATATTTCCAAAATACAATTTAATTAATTAATCATGTTCTCATTTGTTCAACTTATGTCCAACAATTTTTGAATCAAAAATCATCTCATTACATGCAAGGAAGCTCTCGGCCAGGTAAGGAATTTAGTCCGATTTCATTTTCAATCCGATCGAATTACAAATCGACATTTCCATTTCATTTCAAGTCATCCAATGATCATCAAAACAAAAAATACCAAGACTAGCAAGGGTAAGGAGTATTCGGCCAAGCCAAGTTTTGGGGGAAAAATTGATCACAATCCATTTTTCTCAAAATTGATTACAAATAACTCAAATTCATCCATCTAAAAAATGCCCAAACAAGTAATTTATTCAAAACATGCACAAAATAATTTACCCAAATTTTACCCTAAAATATTTCATGTTTAAACAAGGCTCATTGATACCATTGTTGGTTTTATTGATGTCCAAGATCATTTAAGCCACGAAATTGAATGAATACTGTACGGGCCAAATTGGGACCAAGGGTAAAATCGTCTCTTTCACCTTAAACCCAACAATATACAAGGCTCGAAAGAACCAGGGCCCAAAGAATTCTGTATTATGGGATTACAATGAGCCATAAGCTTAAGGAAAAACCTCTTAATTATATCAACCACTTTTCCCAACTTTGCCTAACACAAGGCATATTCTCACATGCTCAACTTTTATCAAATGTCGGGGCACGTTGTGGGACTTATGCCAGCTGCCAAAGACGATCATTTTCATCTATAAATAGCAACGCAATTCAAGAAACAATGGAGGAAGCAAGACTTCTTTCTTACAAGTCTCTGCTCTCTGACACCAACTCTCTCAGAGTTACTCCATCCCCTTATACAATTTTCACCGCCCTCACGGCTACCAAAAGAGTCTAAGGTAACATCAAACCTTGCTTTCACATTTTACATATTTACTGCTCATTTCATACTACTGACTTGAGCGTCGGAGTGCCCCCGGCACCCACCACACCGGTGGGCAGTCTGCTCCCGCTCACTCTACCTTTTTTTTGCAGGATCGCTAATGCCCCCAACCTACAAATTCTGATTGTGGACCTCAGACGAAATCCAGCGTCCACAAATACTATAAAGAAATGTGGCGGAAACACACTTACATTGAACGGATTGGATGTGATGCTCAACAAAATTTTCCTTCCCTTCAAGCTTCAAATTCGGCCAAGGTTGTATTGAAGAAGAAGATGATGAAGCTCCAAGCTTTAATGGAAATCCATGCTCTAAGATAAGCTTCCCTATCACCTTGTTTGATCCTTGTTATGCTAGCAAAAGATGAAAGAAAAAGATCCAATTTTTCCCTCCAATGGAGCTCACGGTGTCACTGTATTTTGGGAGAGAGAATGAGTTCTGTTTTTCTTCTTCTATTTGGCTTCTAAAACCGTAAATGATGAATGGAAAAACAATTACCAAATATTGGTAAATGGTTTACAAAAGTCAAAGAGCATTTTGGCTCCAATTTTGCATTTAATGCCCACACCTAACTCCATCATAAATAGTGACAACATGTCACTCACCAAAAAGTGACTTAGACATCTTTCACACATAAATGACAAGTGATGTGACTCGCGATGTGACTTGTGGGCCCCACTCGAATTCGAAATGCGAGTGGCCCCGCAAACACTTCCGGGCTCGGTTTCGCTAATTCTGAATTAACGAACTTCTGTCGCGACGTAATTAAATAATTATGTCTAGCGAAATTACTATTCACGTCGCTAACGAATTAATTCTAATTAACTCGTTTGCCCGAATTAAAATCTAATTTCAATTCCGCGTCGAAATCCAATTTCGTTTAATATATCAAATATATTATTTTGTTGATTAATTCCAAATTAATTTCTCTCTCTCTTCAAATAGTACTTTATCCAAGATAAAGTGTCTCCGCAATTAATCCTAGATTAATCATGCTCGAATCATACGTCATCGGTGAATCTTCGGGAAGCGATCCAAGAGATCCCTGGATATGTTGGCAGTAAATACGGTCGTCGGACTATCGAACGTACGTACCTCGTACTACGTTTTTACCGACTTACGAGACAAGGTTGGCTTCTAGCAAAGCGTCATGCCTACCCAATTCTCCAGAAATATTCTTACTGGAAATACGATCTATATCAGACGTAGTATACCGTAGTATTGTGTATTACGATCCAGTATCGGATGTCACATGCAAGGCCTGGGGCTGGAATAGTGTCTGCCCCGTTGAAGCAATATCGGATATCAAGAAACTAGTCTCTTTTGAATGGATAATCATGACCTGTCATATTATCCGATGGTTGCAACACAATAGAGAACAAGTTCTGAATCCCTGCGTGATCATCATCTCCATAGTCTGAAGTGATACTTCCGTCTTGACATCACATCCAATACACTACGATTCTCATAAAACCCAGAAGAGGCGTACACAAAACTGTTAAAGCCTTGGACGACCAAAACCAAAGTTTACCGATTGTCGCAAGTACTAGCGATGCAAGTTTCAGGTTAAGACCAAATACACCTACCCTGAAGTGGACTCCCATAGACACATATACATACTACCAATGGGATTCCGCGGGGTCTATCCAGAACGAAGCTGTTTTCCGTACCATCGGTAAAACACAACCTCCTATCACACTTGCATAAGTATCCAATACTTAAATATATGAGAACTATGTCGTTATGCCCTCACAACGCGCACAAGTGCAATACTTGTCTATTCCGCATTATCGATGTCCAATCTCGATAATACTACGACTAGGGATATTTAATGATTAAACCTTTATGGATTAATATTGTCTCATATCATCTCAATCCGGAATTCATCATAAGGACTTTTACCATTTATATATCAAAGTAAATAAATTACGAAACGGTAAAAGGCAATTTCATTACAACATAGTTAATTTTGTACAAAAACACAATGTCTTTTACAAACAGTGACGCTATGGGTCATATTGTCCAACAACAACGGCATAGTTCTCATATATTTGGGTATAGGATACTCATGCAAGTGTAATAGGAGGTTGTGTTTTACCGATGGTACGAGAAACAGCTTTGCTCTGGATAGACCCCCTCGGAATTCCATTGGTAGTATGACTATGTGTATGGAAGTCCGAAATCAGGGTAGGTGTATTTGGTCTTAACCTGAGACTTGCACCGCTAATACTTGCGACAATCAATATACTTTGGTTTTGTCGTCCAGGGCTTAACAGGTTCCGTGTACGCCTTTTCTGGGTATATTGAGAATCGTAGTGTGTTGGGTGTGATGTCAAGACAGAAGTATCACTCCAGTCATATGGAGATGATGGTCACGCAGGATACGGGACTGGTTCTCTTAAATGTTGTAGCTATCGGGATATTATGACTAGGTCATGTATATCCGATTACAGAGACTAGTCACTAGAGATCCGACATGTGCTTCGTACGGGGCAGACACAATTCCAGCCCCAGGCCTAGCACGTGACATCCGATACTGGATCGAAATACGCAATACTACGTATACTACGCCTGATATAGATCGTTTATTCCTGTAAGCATGTTTCTGGAGAATTGGGTAGGCATGGCGCTTTGCTAGAAGCCAACCTTATCTTGTAAATCGGTACAAACGTAGTACTAGGTACTTATGTGTTCGGATAGTCCGACGACCGAATTTACTGCCAACATATCCGGGATCTCATTGGTCTCTTCCCGTAGATTTACCGATGACGTATGACTCGCTCTTTAATTAATCTGGGATTAAATAGATGAAAGAGAGAAAATTAATTTGGGATTAATTACGGAGATATTTTATCTGGGATAAAATATCATTTAAAGATAGAGAACGATTAATTTGGAATTAATCGATAAAATAATATATTTGATATATTATACGAAATTAGATTTCGACGCGGAATTAAAATTAGATTTTAATTCGGGCGAACGAGTTAATTTAGAATTAATTCGTTAGTGACGTGAATAGTGATTTCGCTAGGCATAATCATTTAATTACGTCGCAACGGAAAATTCGTTAATTTGGAATTAGCGAACCCGAGCACGAGAGTGATTGCGAGCGCATTCGCATTTCGAATTCGAGTGCGGCACGCAAGTCACATCAAGCATCAAATCGCTAGTCGCATCTAGCGTCACATCATTCGTCAATCAAGTGATGGATGTCTTTCACTTTGAGTGATTGACACCAGTCACTATTCATTGATTGATGGGAGTTGATGTTGGTAGTTGGCAAGCTTTAGTGCCATTTGACTTTTTGGAAAAGAAATTGGTAATTTAATTTTGGAAATTGATTTTGTGTATTAGATACACTTTTTCCATCCACCAAATCATCTCTCTCTCTTCCAACTCTTCTTCTCTCTCGGCCTTAGAGGCCAATTCTTCCCTTCACAAGTTTTGCTAAAATCTGTGAGTCATGGAGAAAGAAAGGGAAATTTGTGGCAAGTTTCTTGAGTGCTAGCACACATAGGAGCCATACAAAGGTGATAGGGAACTCACTTCATGAGCATGGAATCACCATGACAAAGCTTGGAGCTTGGAGCTTTTTGACCAAAGCCGAAAATGGAGCACCAAGAAACAGTGGACTGCCGAGCTTGACAGAGGGTAGAAAATGATTTTTGTTGTCCACCGCATCATCTCAACCGATCATTGTGAGTATTCCGCAACTTCCTTTGAATGTATTCGCATGTGTTTCTTGCTTTATATTCGATCCTCGGGACCGTAGAACTCCAACAAAGGTATCAGAGCGGAGTAAAAGCATGAAATTTAACTTAGGGTTTAAAATTAGGTAAAATGTATTTGAGCATGATTTTATGAAATTGGATGATTAAGTATGCTTAAATGTGTTTTAATTGAGGATTGATTGGATCGATTTGATGAAATGTTGTTTGGAACAAATTTGCCCAAATTAGAAGGCTTGGCCGAGAGATGATGAACTCTTATTGTCTTGGAATTTTTTATTTTGATTCATTGGATGAGTTAGAATCATGTTGGGAATGTTGATTTAATGTTTAATTGGATTTAATTGGATTGAATTCGAATTGGACAAAAATTAACCCTAAAAGCCGAGACATATAGAGCATGATATGGGTTTGATTTTTTGATCAAAATGTGTTGGACACTAATTGATGTAATTGAGCATGATTAGTTGTATGAATTGATGATTTGGAAATATTGATTTATATAATTAATTATGCTATGCACTTTGTTTAATTAAATTCTGAAATTGGATTTTTTGTAATTTAATTAAATGGGATTAATTTTAGAAATTGGGCTTTTAATGTTGTAAATGGGCTTATTGGGCTTGGTTGTACCAAGTTAGGTTTAGGCTAAATTGGTTGGATCCAATTGGGCCCAAAACCGCTTCCATAAAGCCCAAATGCGACTAATGGACCTTTAAAAATTTAATTGGGCCTAATGGGCCTAAATTGATTTCTAGGCTTATGGGGTTATTCCCGGATTGGCTTTGGTTATTGGGTTTGACCCAAGTTGACCAAAAGTCCACGCCTTAAGAAATTAATTAAAAGCCCATTGGACTTTAATTAAATTAATATTGGATATTAATCGGGCTTTGAGACCCGTAACGATTAAATTTGGAATTTAAGTCGTAAAGGTTTAGTAATAAAGTGTAGTATTTAATTGGAATTAAATAGAGAGATTAGTATTAAATACAAATTGAATTGGATTTAATTATGTAGTTTAATTTAATTCAGAGAATTCGTACTTGGTACTTATTCACCAAAACGAGTTTGACTCGCGCAAAATCAAATCGTTGTTTGAACATTAGATGGTCATTAATTATCAGATTAATTAATTTGATTAGATTGATTGATAACATGCTTGTGTGAATACATGGTTTCGATGTGCATGAATAATGTATATCGGATGGATATTAGATGTGTGGGGCAATTTTAGAAATTGTTGTAATAAATTTGGAATTTATTTAATTGGACCTGCGTTGTCCAGCCTATTACCTCTTCAACTCTGTGTATTTCTGTTCTTACCTATTCCCCTCAATGTAAATGAGGTTTCTTTAGAAGTGTACTGTAACAGGTAGAAGTAATACAAGTGCTAGCGGAGAGGAGGAAATGGAGAGATTTGATCTAGGATCAATGTGTAAAGTATCCATCCGCATATCATTATTATTTATTTATACACGCTTTATTATGTGTTAGAATGCATGTTTAAGGGTGTATGATGATGAGACCTTAACAAATATAATAAATTGGTTGCCAATTTGCACTCGAAAAAACCCTCACGAATATTAAGCGTTTTCCTTCCATTGAGTGATTCTTACTCAAGATCCGAGACTGGCATTGGTTTGTTGGCCAAAGTCAATGCCTTTGTCCGTCGAGGATGTGTTGGAATCACGAAGTCTTTGTTCCATATCAGTGTCTTGTCCAAGTTCTGATTTGTTGGCCAAAGTCAAGGTCACTTCTTGTCCATCGACATTGATTACGAAGCTTTCCATGGTCAATGGGTCACGCTTAACTGGGATCACTAAGTTTGTTGTGCCAAAGCCAAGGCTTAGTTGATTCAGAGGAAAAATGTTAGGCAATATATTGGATATATTGGCATATATATTGTATATATGTTTCGGACTTGGATGTCCCCCTATTGGATCTAAGAATTGGATTGGATCCAATTGATCTTAGAGATCTACCTAGTTAATTATCATACAATTTGTTGGCCAAAGTCAAGATTGTGTGATATTTAACGGGATCCTAGCCCACTAGGAAACACGGTTTCCCGAGTACTCGACAGAGGGTTAGAGGTTCGCCGAAAAATAGTGGGAGGCAAGAATTAAATTTGTAATATTCGTTTAATTACTTGCCATACGCGCTCAATCAAATATCATTCGTCAAATAAATTAAATGTTAGTTGGACTAATATTTAAATGTTGTTTTAAAACAGTTGGACTGTATTCAAACAATTTATTTATAATTGATTTTATAATTGGATATAGTAATCATTATAATAAATAGTACCTGAAATCGTTGATTAAATAGTGGACTATTAGAATCAAGATAAAATTGAAAGACTGACATTTAAAAATAATCCTAAGGAAAATGTATTTAAATGGTTTAATTTTCAAATTGGGAATTAAATTTCATGATGGTCCTTGGGAACTAATAAGTTAAGTTATTTGATAAAAAACATATTAGGCCTAAGCCCGGAGTTAAGCAAATAGTAGAGCATGATCTTTGGAAGATTCATGTGATGATAACTTTAGTGCTTAATCCATTAAGCTTGTCAAATAGACTCCTTAATTTCTTTATCAGAACTAAGGATTAGATCTTTAAAGTATGATAAAGAAATGAAGGATCTTCATAGATCTATTTTTAGATCTTAGAAGTACTATAATTGCAATAATAAACTCTTGGAGAGTTAATGACTATTATCAAGGAGATAAAGTCAAAGTTTGTAATAAGGCAAGTAGCGCAAGATGCACTTTATTTCGATATTCTAGAAGGCCAAGGCTTGGCCAAAGGCTTATGGGATGTGAAAAAAGGCAAAGGCAAAATCATTATAATCTTCTGGGAAGATAAAGGACATATCCTAAAATGTCTGCCTAAATTATGGCAAACGAGATCGCGGAAGCGTGACTGCCTTTTGGACAAAGCAGACATGAAGGAATTGAAGACGAGCAAGGCTCTGACTTCAAATATGATTGTCATAAAAATGTTCACTACTAGTATTAAAATTAGATTTTAAATACTTAGTGTGATACATAAATATATACTGATGTTCAGAATCTGCTATGAGCAGGATACTGACTTCAGTTGAGATTAATCTGCGAATTGGAAACGGGACGAAAGTCGCTGTTTTAACCGTAGATACCTAAATTTAGGAACTACCCTCGGGTGTGTACCTAAATTGGAAACTGTTATAATGTAACTAGTTTGACTAGAAACATTATCTCTATATCAGTTTTTATCCCGCTGCGGGTGAACCTTTATATTCTAGAACACTAAAGTGTTTTATTATATAAATATGATATTAAGATAAACACATTGGATGTGAATAACAGAATTATATTTTGAATATAAATAAATCTCAAACATATAACATGACAAACAAACAACTCAAACTGATTTGATTAGAAGAAGCTAATGTGGCATTGTTGTCTGGGACACAATTAAACAAGACTCGTATATCCACACTTTCGAAGAGTGGGTACTCGGACTGATTTGATTCTACTCAAATAAAGTCTACGAATCTAGTTTATTAGGCAAGTGCCTATAACGCTATTTACTTGGTAAAAGTGAAAAATGCCACCGATCAGTTAGCCCTTGTTCATAGTGAAGCAAGTGGGCCCATGTCTAGCTAGGCTATAGGTGGATATGAATATTTCGTGACCTTTACGGATGTAACATCACGTTATGGTTATGTGTTTCTTTTGGAACACAAATCAGAAACTTTTACAGTTTTCGACACGAAGTAGACAAACAGATCGGCTAAAGTATTAAACCGTCACGGTAAGACTGTAATGGCAAATACTTAAGCAATAAGTTTCTAAGATACTTGAAAGAGTATAGTATTCTTTCAATGAGGACTCCTCCCGGAACACGTCATTTTGACAGTGTGTCCGAACAGAGTAACCGAATTTTGTTGGACATGATAAGGATAATCATGAGTCGCTCTGAGCTACCATTTCCTTCAACAGATAAGCATAACAGTGTGAAAAACTTATTTTGAATAAGGTTCCATAATATCTGTTTGACAGACTTCATATTAGATATGAACAGGAAAGAAACTAGGTTTCTCATTTCTAAATATTTGGGAATGCTAGGCACATGTTTGGATGATACCAAACTAAAACCCAAATTGGATAAGTGCCAATTGTAGGTTATCCTAGGGATACCAAAGTATTGTACTTATACATCTCACCAGAGAACAATTTAATTGTTGCTCACCATGCGGTTTTCCGAAGAGGAACACCTATATGCAGTGATAAGTGGGAGGATAGTAAAACTCGATGAAAATCGGAGTAATACTATTCCAGGCACCGAATCTTAATGGAACATGAATAGTTCATCAAGGATGAAACTATACCAGTAATCTTCGAATACACAAGAACCACGTATGTCGGAGAGAGTCAGAAGACAACTGGGGTATGGGTTTCTGATCTCACCTCATAAAGATGTCAATCTTTTGAGGAATACCAACTGACTACGTATGAGGAAGTGATACAAGGTATCGAATCCCTTTTATGGCAAAGTGCCATGACATCCAAATTGGATTCCATGTATATCAACCAAGTTTGGATACTAGTTGATGTACCGCAAGGCATTGTGCCTATTGGTACTTATAAGTCTTCAAGGAAGACGTACATGGATGGCAACATACCAACGTATGAAGCTAGGCTTGTACCGGAAAGGTATCATCATCAACATTATGTTGATTTTGATTCAACCTTTTTACCTGTTGCCATGGAAAATCCATTTGGATAATGCTTGCTGATGCTGCATGTTTCATTTATGAAATATGTCAGCTTAACGGGAAAATCGCTTTCCTGAAAAGGAAACCTTTTGGAGGATGTTTACAACATCCTGTCGGTTTTTTCGTACCAAAACTAGAAAACAAGGTTTGCAGGTTATTCGATCTATGTTTGGATTGAAGCAAGCATAAGGTTCTTGGAATTATCGTTTTGATGTAATCATAATAGTTTATGATTTAATTCAAAACGAAAATGATTCTTGTGTATATAATAGGTTAGTGGGAGCGCACTGACAATAGCTGTCCTATACAATAATGATAATATCTCATTTCTTCGAAATGATATTCCCATAAAAAAAAATCGGTGAAAGCTTGGCTTTCATAAATATTCTCCATAGAATTCTTGGGAGAAACAACCTTTATTCTAGGAATAAAGATCTACTGGGATAGATTTAAAGTTGTTATACTCTCCGAGAAATCGTACATTAAAAAAATATATACGCGACCTGGTGTCTCATACGCTTTGAGCATATGGATTCACAATCAGGCCAATCCAAGTGATAGTCACTGGATTGAAGTTAAGAACATCCTTTAGTATCTTAGAGAACTAAGGATGTTGTCTTAAACTATGGAGAATGAGAACTTGTAGTGACTGGGATCACTACTGCAAGTTTCCTAAACCGATAAAACGACTATAAGTCGCAAAAACGGTACTATACAGTTTGAATAACGGAACAGTGAGCTGGAAATCTTCCAAGCAAGATACTGTTACCGAATAAACAACAAATGCGGGTTATTGCTGCAGCTGAGGCAGCAATAGAATCCATTTGGGTCGATAATAAATCTAATTAGATTAGAAATAGTTATGTTAGCAGCTGAGCTAGGCTACAGCGCAGGCTAAAGAATTAATTGTCTCATCAACGATCCGATACATACTTCGACTATTCATCTGATTCGTTCGAATCATACATCGTGGCGATGTGATGATCGAATAAATCGCATCAGATGATAATCATGAAATCCGCTGACGAAAGCTTTTCTCAGTAATTTGAGCCAACCGTACATAGTTCGGGTGTTAGACACTCGAGTGACTGGCTATAGGCCAAGTGGGAGATTGTTGGACAATTATGACCCATAGCATTACTATTTGTACAGATCATGGTGTTGTTGTACAAATTAACTATATGACAAAGGAGATTGCGCTCTTATCATTTGTGATTAGATCACCAAGATATATAAATGATAGGAGGTCCCTATGATTTGTTCCTGGATTGAGATGATATGAGACAGTATCAATCCACGAAGGATAAATCATTAAATATCCCTAGTCATAGTGTTATCGAGATTGGACATCGATAATGCGTAAAAGACTAGTATTACACTTGTGCTCGTTGTGAGGGCACAACGATATAGTTCTCATATATTTGGGTATAGGATACTCATGCAAGTGTAATAGGAGGTTGTGTTTTACCGATGGTACGGGAAACAGCTTCGCTCTAGATAGACCCCCTCGGAATTCCATTGGTAGTATGACTATGTGTCTATGGAAGTCCGAAATCAGGGTATGTGTATTTGGTCTTAACCTGAGACTTGCACCGTTAATATTTGCGACAATCAATATACTTTGGTTTTGGTCGTCCAGGGCTTTAACAGATTCTGTATACGCCTCTTCTGGGTATATTGAGAATCGTAGTGTGTTGGGTGTGATGTCAAGACGAAAGTATCACTCCAGTCATATGGAGATGATGGTCACGCAGGTTACGGGACTGGTTCTCTTAAATGCTACAGCTATCAGGATATTATGACTAGGTCATATATATCCGATTATAGAGACTAGTCACCAGAGATCCGACATGTGCTTCGTACGGGGCAGACACATTTCCAGCCCCAGGCCTAGCACGTGACATCCGATACTGGATCGAAATACGCAATACTATGTATACTACGCGTGATATAGATTGCTTATTCTTGTAAGCATTTTTCTGGAGAATTTGGTAGGCATGGCGCTTTGCTAGAAGCCAACCTTGTCTTGTAAATTGGTACAAATGTAGTACTAGGTACTTACGTGTTCGGATAGACCGACGACCGAATTTACTGCCAACATATCCGGGGATCTCATGGGTCTCTTCCTAAGATTCACCGATGACGTATGACTCGCACTTTAATTAATCTGGGATTAATTCGATGAGAGAGAAAAAATTAATCTGGGATTAATTACGGAGATATTTTATCTGGGAAAATATCATTTAAAGGGAGAGAACGATTAATTTGGAATTAATCGATAAAATAATATATTCGATATATTATACGAAATTAGATTTCGACGCGGAATTAAAATTAGATTTTAATTCGGGCGAACGAGTTAATTTAGAATTAATTCGTTAGCGACGTGAATAGTGATTTCGCTAGGCATAATCATTTAATTACGTCGCAACAGAAAATTCGTTAATTTGGAATTAGCGAACCCGAGCCCAAGAGTGATTACGAGCACATTCGCATTTCGAATGCGAGTGCGGCACGCAAGTCACATCAAGCGTCAAATCGCTAGTCGCATCTAGCGTCACATCATTCGTCAATCAAGTGATGGATGTCTTTCACTTTGAGTGATTGACACCAGTCACTATTCATTGATTGATGGGAGTTGATGTTGGTAGTTGGCAAGCTTTAATGCCATTTGACTTTTTGGAAAAGAAATTGGTAATTTAATTTTGGAAATTGATTTTGTGTATTAGATACACTTTTGCCATCCACCAAATCATCTCTCTCTCTTCCAACTCTTCTTCTCTCTCGGCCTGAGAGGCCAATTCTTCCCTTCACTAGTTTTGCTAAAATCCGTGAGTCATAGAGAAAGAAAGGGAAATTTGTGGCAAGTTTCTTGAGTGCTAGCACACATAGGAGCCATACAAAGGTGATAGGGAACTCACTTCATGAGCATGGAATCACCATGACAAAGCTTGGAGCTTGGAGCTTGGACCAAAGCCGAAAATGGAGCACCAAGAAACAGTGGACTGCCGAGCTTGACAGAGGGCAGAAAATGATTTTTTTTGTCCACCGCATCGTCTCAACCGATCATTGTGAGTATTCCGCAACTTCCTTTGAATGTATTCACATGTGTTTCTTGCTTTATATTCGATCCTCGGGACCGTAGAACTCCAACATGGATATGTTCATATAGCCATTCGCAAATTACATACACAATTCCAAAAGGAAAGACAACAGTTAAGTCTCGGGAATCTGACTCAAAAAGACCATGTTTGCCAATTTATAAGAAAATTGGATGGGAAACTTGTCCCTGACGCATAGATGTCAATCAAGCCGCTAAGTTTCTTGTACATATTATATCTCTTTGTCTTTTCCTAAAAATTTTGATTTGTGTTGTTGTTTTCTTTTATTTTCTCCATCAGGATCCATACCTTTTTGACTATCACGATTTATTTTACTATTTAACTAATAATTGTCATTTGGCGGGTACTAGTGCTATTATTTTACTCACCCTTTTTAGGTTTTATAAATTCAATTCATCATTGCACTTTTAAAAACATCCAGAGTAAAACATGGAAGCCACTTCAAGAAGACGAGTTGAAAATATTTGTGTGTTTTGCGATACTAGTGTTGGTGTTAAGCCACAATACGTAACAGCAGCACAAGAATTGGGTCGAGTCTTAGCTGCAAGGAATATGCATTTAGTATATGGCGGAGGCAATCTTGGACTAATGGGGATCGTTTCAAAGGCCGTACAGGAAGGAGGCAGACAAGTCTTGGGAATCATTCCAAAACCCTTGGCAGAGGAAAATCTGATTGGACCATGAAACAGAGAAGAACTAATTGTGCCAGGTATGTCTGAACGACTGGTAGAAATGATTAACCGTGCTGATGTTTTTATTGCTTTGCCAGGTGGCTTGGGTACAATGGAGGAAATTTTTACAGTGTTATCTTGGGTAAACTTGAACATACACCAGAAACCGCTTGGACTGTATAACGTTGAAGGATATTATGATTTTCTTTGTTTATTTCTTGATGATGCCCGGAGAAATGGGTTTGTGACAAAACCTATGAAAAAACTCATCTTTACTGCCAGAACTGCTCGGATCTAATTGACCAACTTTTAGCCTATGAACCACAAATTGACCCTATCATTTCAAAGATAAATTGGTCTGAGAAAGATCGTGGTAAGAGAGGTCGGATTAATCTGGATCTTAACCTTTAATTTTCCTGTGAATTTCAGCAAAGCAGATACTATCTTATAAACTCTTCTTCTACTGTTTAAGACATTGGGGACAATGTCTCATTTAGGTTGGGGGATGGAATTATTTGATTAGTTGCTTGTTTTTAGTTTGTGTGTTTTTTTTCTTTTTAGTTCAAAATTTTCGAAAAATATAAAAAAATTGAAAATTTTTCAAAAATTACAAAGATATTTTGCGTTTTTGTTTTTGTTTTTTTTATTTTGACTAAAAATGTGAAATTGGAGAGAGATATATGTGTAAGGAGTTTCCACTCCTGATACGTATTTCAACCCATTTTCGAAACATGTTAATTTTTGTTTATTTCCTTTTGAATTACTTAATTTGTAAATTCTCCATAAAACGGACTAAAATGGATCTTCATATGCTCAGTTGGCAGGTATTATCAACATGCATAGTAACACACGGACATGAGCTGTAATTGAAAAGTTTGTAATATTCAGTGCTCTAGTTTAATTGGAGGAAGCATCTCAAAAAGTGATGGAGTAAAAAAAATTAAATGAAAAAAAAAACATTTGAGATCCGGGTTATTAAGTCTGTAAAGGTGTTTTAACACCTAGTGCCCTAAAGCCAACTGGTTTGGGAGTCACTGACCCAAAGCTCACTACATGGATCAAGGATGTTGCAAAAATATATATATATGAAGTCTGGGTAATTAAGTCTGTAGGGGTGTTTTAACACCTGGTGCCCTAAAGCCAACTGGTTTGGGAGCCACCAACCCAAAGCTCGCTACATAGACGGAAGGTATTGTATATAAATAAAAATTCAAAATCAAAAATCAAAGAAAAAATCAGAAAAATTATTCCATTGCTATAAAAAGGTGTGAATTCTGATAAAACTTTAGGACAAAAATATTACTCTCTTCTCAACTGCACTTGTGACTGTTGTGGGTAAAAATGAGTTGATTAATATTTTGTTGACTGTGTATATGGAGAATGGTAAATATAATCGGAGAATTTACTTATTCGATAATTTAGAAAGAAACAAAACAACTAGTAACTTAGAGTAGAAGTTTCATCTGATTAGTCACTAACTTCTTTATTCTCTTTTCTCTTGTCTTTTTGTTTTTGTGTGCATTAGTTTTACTACCTTTTTACTTTTGTAAAATGTTTTTGGGTATCATTGCTGTAAACCCTCACGAGACTACAACTCGTCCACTAGGGACACCTAGGGGTTTAAAGGCTTGTTGCATATGCTAAATGCAACCGTGATCCCTACGAAAGTGGCTTAGTTTAATTTTATTTTTATTTTTTTGTTTTGCTCGAGGACTAGCAAAATCTTAGGTTTGGGGGTGTGATAAGCGGAAAATATATCAATATTTACCGCCTCTTTTACTTAATATTTTGTTTAGTTTCTCGGGTTTGATGAACGTTTTGATATGTTTTATTTTGCATATAAAATAATATTGGGACTCAATGAAATCATTTAGGACGAAATGTGGCTCAAATAAGGGCAATTATTGGACTTGACATATTAATTTTGGAGATTGGAAACTTGAAAGGGCGTTTTTGACAAAGTGCAGTTTTGGAAATTCTAGTTTTGCGCATCTGTCATAGTTTGGACATAACTTTCTACTCTGATATCGGATTGAGCTGATTCAATTGCCAAATTAAATAAGACTCAAGGATCTACAACTTTTAAAGACAAAATAATTTCGAATTTGGAAGATTTCATGACCGAAATTGATGAACCATCTAGAAGTGTGTTGTGTGTAATTATTAAAGTCATTTTCAATCATTTTCAAAGCAAAAAAATAAATTAATAAATAAATAATAAAAATTATCAAATCACCACCAAACATGATAAGCAATTAGTGAAGTAATTAATAATGGATTTGGTGGAGTAATTAGTGGAGAAATTAATAATGGATTTGATGGAGAATTTGATGGATGATTTGATGGAGGCAAAATTTTGCCTATAAATACCAAGCTATTTCATTTGTAAAATTCATACTTTCTTCTTTGAAATTCCTTAAAGAATAAATAAGAAGATTGTATCTTTTTTGTTTATTTACAGCTTTCAGTAATTAATTTCCGCTTTCGCACTTTCTTTTCTTTACTTTTCAGTTTTTACTTTCCGCAATTTACTTTTACGCACAGTACTTTCCTTTCTTTAGTTTTTCAGTTTTTATTTTTCAAGCAATGAGGAGGTAACTCCCCCTTGCTGGGGTGAAAGGTAAAGCTTTTATTATTGTTATTTAGATTAATCTCCCTTAATTATAATATATAAACTATTTAAAACCTGACTTAATGAGGATACCGCTATATTGGCCGGTTGGTAATTAATTAAAAATTGGTTTTAACCTGACTAAGTATGGATACCGCCTAATTGGTCGGTTGATAATTAATTATAAATTTGACTTAATCAGGATACCGCCTATATGGCTGGTTGGTAATTATCACGCAAAGTTAATATATTATATTAAGGGAGATATCTAAAATAGTAGTAATAAAAGTTGATCCTCTAACCCCCAGCATTTTCTTTTATTGTACTCTTTCTTTATTTACTTTAAGCAATTTACTTTTCAGCAATTTACTTTTCTGAAATTTACTTTCAGTAATTTACTTTTTTTTTTTTTTACTTTTTACTTTTTACTTTACTTTATTTACTTTTCAGCAATTTACTTTTCAGTATTTAATTTTCAGTATTTTACTTTATATCTTTTATTTTATTTATGTTTTTATTACCTGTAAATATGTGTCGTAACTAAGCCAGTTATCTAGGGTTGTGATGAAATCTAATATCACCGGTTTATAAGGGGTTAAATTATAGTTTGGGTAATATAAATGTTTGTTTATTGAGCCTTAATCCTAATGCTTTTTATTAATTGGCCATTAATAAAATTGAACTGGTAAACTTAAAATGAACTTGGAAAATGGATTTTAGGTTAAAGACCTTAGACTCAATAGCCCACGATCTTCCTTGAGGATATATAACCCTTTAATAGATTTCCTTATAGGATAGGAATATACCTATACCTGTCGGACGGGGGTAGCCATAATTGGAACTTAATCTTAATGAATTCAGATAATTTGATTAACATAGGAATATGATTAATTGAGTTATACTGGGTATTTGTATTTGGCCATCGGAATAGGCTTTTACATAATTTCGTGTTCCAGGTTAATAAACCAATATATTACTCAAATGTAAAATAACCACTTCATCTTTTAAAAAGTTATTGGAAGGATTCACAACCCTGGATAGTTTTATAAAATTGAATTTTCTTCAATCTACTTTCAAGCAATTTTATTTACTTGTGTTAAGTTTTAAAGTCACCACTCAATCAAACAATCAATCTATTAGATATTTGTAAACATTTAACTTCATAAATTGATAACAAAAGATTTTAAGTCCTCGTGGAATCGATACTTTTTATACTACTTGAACGATACGTGCGCTTGCGTTATACGCGTGTGATTACGCCGGTCAATCATCTGAGACATAATAACTTTTGTACCCTTAGTCCAAATTTAGTCTGTACAACATTAAGTTTTCATGTGGAAATTTTTTTTCCGAGGCAACCATGGCCAGGGAGAGAATATTCGAGGGAACATGTTCAACTGATCATCCTTCCGTTTGATGCAAAAAGTAATTACAAATTTTTGTTGTCAATTGTCTCACAATAGCTCAAACACAAACACAATGATCAGTCCTAACCTGAAACATCAATCAATAGTAGAAGTTATGCCCACAATATCTCTATCTCTCCAAAACACAACTATCTAACAACTTCGATGCTGGCAGCAGGATCAGAGAATCGAATTTAGGCGATAGTTGTCTAATAATAATTTAAATGTTCCTAATTAATTTTTTCTGATTAATACTGTTGATGGTGTTTTCAGGCACTATAGCATTTAAGACAGCACGACGAGGACAGAAGGGTAATTCCCTGACTGGTTGAGATCATATAGCCGACCGACCATAACATGTGAAGACCGACCACTTTGGTTCGGATGACCGAGCACTATAAGGTCGGCAAAAATACTCTCAGCATAAAAGATTGTCATGACCGACCTCATGAAGACCGACCAGACAGCGAGTCGTGTTCAAGATGACGACACCCTATTCTTGCGGATAAGGTAAAACGGATTATCCTACTCTCACAAGGAAATGAAGTCAGAATCCGAGAAGGAATAAGAAAAGAGAAGGGAGAATCGGACTAGGAATCCTTACAAGGAAAGAAGACTAAAGATCAACTAGGATTTCTTGTGCAAATAGGAGTCTGATTTATGTGTGTTGATGGTGTTTTCAGGCACTATGTTATTTAAGCAGCACGACATGGGTAAAAAAGGTAATTCACTTCTCAGTCAAGATTATTGATGCCGACCCGACCACTAAAGAGTCAACAGTAATGGGCCGGGAACTTTACGGTTAGTGACCGAGCACTTGAGTTCAAGATGACCGGGCAATTATCAGGTCGACAGCAGCATTCTCAGTACAAAAGACTATTATGACCGACCACATGAAGACCGAGCATAGGGCAAGACATGTTCGGGAAAATAAGGCATTCTATCCATATGAGATAAGATAATAAGTTATCCTACTTTCATGGGGTAAACTAGTAAGTCAATGTCCTAGTATGATAAAGGAAGTAAATGTAGTTTTTGACTAGGAATCCTTATGGGAAAGGGAAATTGTTTCAACTAGGAAACCATTATAAAAGAAGGAATCTGATTTCTGCACTATTATAAATAGGAGGGTAGAGTATGCTTAAAGGGGAGAGAAAGAAAAGAGAACCAATATCATCAAAGAATTAGTGATCTAAATCTTCAAGCTCTAACTTGTAGAGACCCAAGAAGAGCGTTTAAGTAATAAAAATACCATCTTTTTGTGTCCGTGGACGTAGGTCGGATCCAAATCCACCGAACCACGTTAAATCTCCTTGTCGATTGGTGTGTTATTTGTCTTTTGCTAAATTTGTCTTTGGTCCCCCATAACCAAACAAATTCACTATTGAAGGAGGATTAGTCTCGGGAGTGATATTCCCATATTGCCCCTGAGACCAAAATCAGCCGTCAACAAATACTAATGAAATATATTAACCTAAATATGGATTTTCATGATTTGTAATAAGTAAAAATATGATATCAAAACAAATATAAATTAATATTTAGATTTAAGTTGACAGACTCATTTTATATCTGCGGAATAAGAATAAGATTGTTAGGGCTACGACCAATCGAATACCTTTCATCCGTTTTATTTGATTAGTAATTCGAAAGAGTAAAAATTGTATTACGTAATAATGGTATCAAGTCATTCATATAATAGTTCAATAATATCTTATCATATATGTTAGAATAATAATAATTAAATAGATTATAATTATATTAAATACAATTCAACATGTTAAATTAGCTTATTACAGGACAGAATATGATGTCCCTACTTCTTTTGCATTATTGGACTTCGTGATATCCGAATCTGGAAAAGAAAATTATTAACAATAAAGTTAGTTAATGAGCTGGAAAGTCAACAACAGGCATCTTTGGAGCTCTAAAGAACTTGGGACTGCTCGTGCTGACTGCTTTACTCCTAAAACTTTTCTTAATATAAAAATCACTCATTCAATAGGAAAAATTCTCCTATAAATATGGCTATAATAGATTTATTTCTCTAATGATTAATTTGTTAATTGTGTATTCTTAGTCTATGCATTTAGACTCCTCCACGTTCTTGAAAACTGGTCTTTGCCTCAATTGAGTCTTTCAATTTCATGTGTTTATGAGGGTTGGTGCTAGTAGCGTTGATTCGAAATGTATTTATGTCAGGTTCATAAATATATATATATTTTTTTTCATAATATTACATATTTATAATAACACATCTTATCTTTTATATATATTCGATCTAATTTGATTAGATTGAAATTAAATCCGGATTAGTGATATGTATATATTAGACAACGACCCGAGAATTTAAAATGTAATGCGCAGTTACAACATAAGTTGTAATTGACATTGAAAAGTGTCACTATACGTTGTATAATCCCAAATAAATTTCTTGGTCAAAATTTACTGACGAGTCAAATAGTAAAATACGCTGAGACCAGTACATGTTGTATATCGAGACTTGGTATGATGGTTTATCTCAATGAACATTGAGTCTTCAAAGACTCGTATAAACATGTAGGTGTTTATTTGATAAACACAAAACGACTCATAGAAAATTCCCTAATAGATGGTATACCAACGTCAATATGAATCTTCTCGAGTCGAGTAGCATAGTGGTTCTTAGACTTGAGATACCCCGATGGATATATGAGTTATCCTTCATACTCTGATGACGGTCACGTCAACGACCTATTTAGGTCAGACCTCCGCCTTTTTGTTGGGTGTGAACCGATGCTTATGATGATAGAATCTGTCAGTCATGTGTACAGGGCATATGTATCATACACGTGTTTGCGATCTATTAAATCCATGACCGCGGTACGCTGCGGAAATGAGTTCCGAGTGTTATTTAGAGACTTTAAATTTATAAGTCGACTATATTAAATCTTAGAGATTTGACATTCCCATCTATATCCCCGGTATAATATGCATAGCCTGTGACAAATGGATTATACATATGTGATGATCTCGACTTGTATAGTTCATCCTGTTTATCTGTGATCATCATAATTTACTAGTGGCAGAATTACAGTTAAGGAATTAGATTTCGTGATGGATAAACCTGAACTTAGAGAGCCCACAATATGAAGTGTACTCGTTGAGCACTTGGGCAACAAGTTATGAGTAATATCAATTATTCATAATATTTTACTAGATTAAATTATTTAATTCAAATCGTTTAATCGATAAACGAATTTACACATACTGGGAAAATTTTGGTCGTTTTAATGTGTATTTCTATTAAATGCATAATTAGATTATATACACATTCATTAACATATTGTATGTTGACACATGTAAAGTAAATAATAATTATTTTTATTAAATGTAATGTTTAACTTTTTATTATTTAATTTACATGTGTAAATATTTTATTTTTATTTAATATATATTAATTATAATTTATGTCAAATTTAATGTATGTGGATGGCTTATCTACCAAATATTTTTAATTGATTATTTTGAATAATCAATTGTCTATTTAGTCTCTCAACTAACACCACTACCAAATATTTAAGGAAAATTATTTTCTTTTTCTTTTTGGTGGAGATGGCTGAATACTCCATTTTTGGAGAGCTTCAAAATTATACTTTAAGAGAAAAAAGAAAGAGCATGAATCAAGAACAAAGCTCATGGAATTTTGAAGATTCATGAGGTATCTTTAATATCCTAAACTTTTGAAAATTTGTTTCTTGTTCTTGGATGCCATTGACCCCAAAAACATTTGCAGATATTAATGATTTCACTTTTTAGATGAATTAAATAAGATAATGATATAGTGTTAGAATTTTTGATAAACAAAATGAATGAACATGGAAACATTTGCAATTTTTGCTAGTGAAAGTAATACTTTTGGAACATCTTCACAGACTTGTGGTTACGAAAACTCCACATGGTGGCCTTACTCCATAGAATAATATAATTGTAGAAATATATATGATATGACGTAAATATTGGATGCTATAATTTTACTAGTAAAACTAATAATTTTGTTATTTCCCAGCAAATATATATGATATGAAGTAAAATTTAGATATTGTGGGCAAAGGCTTCCAAATGCAATACTTACGCAAGTTTATGTTTTACATTATAACATATAGCCAGTGGTAGGATGCTACCGGTAGGAGACATGTTTAATTTTTGCAGGTTTAGTCATTTCAAGATAGAATAAGCTCTCGCAAATCTTCGCAAGCAATTTCCTTCTCTCCCTCAAAAATCTCTGATGAAAGTTTACAAAGCTCGCTTGGAACGGATGAGACTACTGATGATCAAGGTATTCCTACTGACATTCGTTGGATTATTGAAGCACGGGTCCGATTGGCAGGTGAGTTTTCTGACTCTTTTATTTCACATCTGCCTGATTTAGGAAAGAGCACATATGCTAAAAATAGAAGAGCCAAAAGAATGTGTGTTTTTTATAAATGTGCTCGCTGCAGCTGAGGAAACCGAGGAGATAGAACTTTACGGGACAGGAAAAAGTATAAAGATAGGGGGAGGCCTGAGCGAGTCCATACGACAAAATCTTCTAGAATGCCTGAAGGGATACCCGGACGTCTTTGCCTGGGGATACAATGACATGCCGGGGATCGACCCGAAATTCATCAATCACCGCCTAGCAGTAGACTCATCTCGCAAGCCGGTCAGGCAAAAGAGAAGGAACTTCAATCAAGAGAGGAGTAAAGCAATAGCAGCCGAGGTCGAGAAGCTACTAAAGGCGGGTCTCATCAGGGAAGCAAGGTACCCGGATTGGGTATCAAACGTGATATTGGTCAGGAAGAACAATGGCAAGTGGCGAATGTGTGTCGATTTCACCGACTTAAACAAGGCGTGCCCAAAGGACAGCTTTCCTTTACCGAACATAGACCAGCTAGTAGACACCACAGCCTGTCAAGGCTTACTGAGCTTCATGGATGCTTTCTCCGGATACAACCAGGTCAAAATGTGCCCGGCAGACGAAGAGAAGACAATATTCATCACAGATCAGGGGCTTTACTGCTATAAAGTGATGCCCTTCGGGCTAAAAAACGCTGGGGCAACTTTCCAAAGGTTGGTAAACAAAGTTTTCAAACCACTCATCGGCATTACAATGCTGGTTTATGTCGATGACATGATAACAATGTCAAAAGAACCAAACAACCACATGGACGAACTAAAAAGGACCTTCGAGCTTCTAAGAAAACACAACCTGAAGCTCAATTCGGAAAAATGTACCTTCGGGGTAGCTTCAGGGAAGTTTTTAGGCTACATGGTAAGTGCCCGAGGAATTGAAGCAAACCCACAGAAGATCCAGGCAATACTGGCCCTAAAGTCTCCCAAAACAGTAAAAGAAGTACAGAGTCTGACCGGTAGAGTGGTCGCGCTCAACCGGTTCATATCACGAGCAACTGACAAATGCCACCCTTTCTTCAAAGTAATCCAAAAAGCAAAAAAGGATATCGACTGGACGACAGAGTGCGAAGAAGCCTTCCAGCAGTTGAAACAGTATCTGGTGAGCCCCCACTCCTGGCTAAACCACTCCCAATTGAAACATTATACCTATAGCTGGCTGTTTCGGACCGAGCAGTGAGTTCAGTACTGATACGGGAAACCGACAAGATCCAGAAGCATGTCTACTATATCAGCAAAGCCCTCTTAGACGTTGAAACCCGGTATCCAGTACACGAACTAGTCGCTCTTTCACTAGTTACGGCAGCTCGAAAATTACGGCCTTACTTCCAGGCCCATCCTATCCGGGTATACACCGGCCACCCCCTAAAACAAATTCTGCAGCGGCCAGAGGTTTCCGGCAGATTAGTAAAGTGGTCGTGTAGAACTAAGTGAACATGACATCGCCTATCTCCCAAGAGCAGCAGTAAAGGGACAAGCCTTGGCAGATTTTGTCGCCGAATATACCGACCCCCAGACCCTGGCTATAGACGAGGACAAATGGGAAATGTCCGTAGACGGTTCGGCCAGCACACAAGACAATGGGGCGGGAGTCATCCTAAAAAGCGACAAAGGAGAAGAAATCCTACTCGCCCTGAAATTCGCTTTCATAGCAACCAACAATGAAGCAGAGTATGAAGCAATACTGGGTGGTTTGAGACTATGCACGGTGCTAGGGATCCAAAATTTGGTAGTAAGGAGTGACTCGCAGTTAGCCGTTCAGCAACTAAAAGGAGCATTTCAAGCAAAAGAGCCTGGTATGATGGCCTACCTGACCGAAGTACGAAAGCTAACAGGGAAGATGGGAGATGTAAGCTTCGAACAAATCCCCCGAGAAGACAATTGGGAGGCAGACTCCCTGGCACGGCTCGCCTCTTCAACAAAAGCCGAACACCCTAGGATAATCCCCTTGATTTACATCCGGGAAAAAAGCGTAGGAGAATCTAAAGTGGAAGTTCTAGATAAAGAAAGCCAAGCATCATGGATGCAACCCATCAGAAAATACTTGGAAACGGGAGAAACACCAGAGGACAAAACGGAGGCCAGAAAGTTAAGGTACAAAAGCACCAAATTCTCCCTAATTGACGGGGTACTTTACCGACAGGGTTACTCAGTCCCCCTTCTTAAGATGTCTTGCCGAAGAAGAGGCAAATTATGTGCTCAGGGAGATACATACGGGCATCTGCGGAAGCCACGCCGGAGGTCGCTCAATTGCTTTCAAAGCCTTAAGACAAGGTTTTTACTGGCCGACCATGCACCAGGACGGCATAGAAGTGGCCCGCAGGTGCGAAGGGTGTCAGAAAAACGCAAACCTCCACCACCAACCAGTAGAACAGTTGACCACGCTACTCAGTCCCTGGCCGTTCGCCCAGTGGGGACTGGACATCATTGGACCAATGCCACAAGGGAAAGGACAGGCGAAGTATGCCATCGTGGCCATAGACTATTTCACCAAATGGGTGGAGGCAGAGCCATTATCCACCATAACGGATAAAAGAGCCACAGAATTCCTGAGGAAAAATATCGTCTGCCGGTTCGGGATTCCCCGAGCCATCATCACAGACAACGGGAAGCAATTTGACAGCAAAGGTTTCAGAAAACTCTGCGAGGACCTCCAGATTGCCCTAAGATTTGCCACACCAGCCCATCCCAAATCAAACGGCCAAGTCGAGGCAACGAACATGGCCATCAAGGCCAACCTCAAAGCTCGGCTTGGATCCAGCAAAGGCCTATGGGTCGAGGAACTGCCAGAGGTACTATGGGCGCACCGGACAACCTATAAAGACTCCACGGGAGAAACCCCGTTCTCCTTAGCATACGGATATGAAGCTGTCATCCCGGCAGAGATCGGAGTAGCCTCCCACAGGGTTCAGCACTACGAGAGTAAACAGAATGAAGGACTTATCAGAAACCACCTCGACCTGATCGAAGAAAAGAGAGAAAGGTCGGCCATAAAAACAGCAATCTACCAACAAAGGATGGCCCGTTTCTACAATAAAAGAATTCGGACACGCACCTTCATCCCAGGCGACCTAGTGCTAAGAAAGGTCACCCTAAATACTCGAAAGCCAGAGGAGGGCTCCTTGGGCGCCAAATGGGAAGGGCCCTACAAGGTGGTAAAAGTGGTGAAACCGGGAGTGTACATCCTAGAGCGACTGGACGGCACAAGATTAAAAAAGCATTGGAACGCTGAGATGTTGAGGAAATACTTCCAGTAAACTTTCCCTTCCTCCTATCTGTTTACAGCAAAAATGACAGGGATCCAAATACATAAAGCCTCTCTCAGAATAACCCACAGAGAGTTGTAAGAAGGGCAGTATGTCCCCGAGCAAAAAAAAAAAAACTTTTCTTTTTTCCAAGCACTCTCAAATAAAAACCATATTCAAAAAAAAAAAAAAAACTCGGGGACATGCTCACGACAACGATCCAAAACTGAAAAAACCCAAAATTCGCAACCGTCCGACCACGGATACCACCACAAAAATGCACAGAGTCACACCAGAATCATCCGACTCCATACAAAAAAGGGGGGGCACATAGCATAGATCTTTGAGAAGCACAACATAAGGAGGAACATACCCTTAATGTTTCAATCGGCTCGGGGCTGGATTACGTTCCGCCGAGGCCTCTTCATTAATCGGCTCGGGGCTGGATTACGTTCCACCGAGGCCTCTTCATTAGTCGGCTCGAGGCTAGATTACGTTCCGCCGAGGCCTCTTCATTAGTCGGCTCGGGGTTGGATTTCGTTCCGCCGAGGCCGTTTTCGGCTCGGGGTCGGGTTACGTCCCACCGAGTCAATACTCATTGGACTGGGGACGGGATATTCCCCCAGAACCAAGTATCTCTCTTGGCTCGGGTCCTCAGGGGCATACTCGATGCATAGGATCCGTGAGAAGCATAGCACAGGGAGGGATGATACCCCCGTGACGATTGCTTACTCCAATGTTACCGAACATAAGGAGGAACATACCCTTAATGTGTCGAACACTCTTCTGATCCTCACCTACCCGATGTAATGGATCCGTGGGAAAGCATAGCACGCGGGATGATGACACCCCCGTGACGATTGCTAGCTCCAGTGGTACCGGACCTAAGGAGGAATATACCCTTAGTATCCCGGACACTATTTGATCCATTCATCATCCGGATCTGTGGGAGACACAGCACAGGGATGCGTTATGCCCCTGTGGCGTGTGCCTGCTCCAATGTGGTAAGGAGGAGCCCTCATACAATACACAGGCTCCCCAATGAACCAACGTGTAGAGGATGTGCCCTTACCATTCAAACGCTCTTCTGATCCGAATCCTGGTTCGCCGGGACACTGAATTGAAAGATTCAGAATTGTGTTTTGGAGACCTCGGGCAGGACGCTGCTTTGAGACATCCATGTTGTTATTTTTTTTAAAAGACGTTTTTTATTTTGGGATAGGTGCTAAGTCACCCCCGCCTTTTATTTTCCAGAAACTTGTTTTCGTTTTCCGCCGGTCTGGTAGGGGGACGCCCGTGCCAGATTCGGTAAGGCTTCGAAGGTTGATTCATTTCCCTTCTGTGGAAGTCCCATGGGTTAGTCGGCTCGGGGCCGGATTTTGTCCCGCCGAGGCCATTTTATTAGTCGGCTCGGGGCTGGATTTCATTCCGCCGAGGCCACTTGGTTATTCAGCTCGGGGTCGGGTTACGTCCCACCGAGTCAAGCTCCTTTAGGTTTGGGAAGGTAACATTCCCCCAGAACCCAAGTCTTTCACTCAACTCGGGGTCGGGTTACGTCCCACCGAGTCAAGCTCCTTTAGGTTTGGGGAGGTAACATTCCCCCAGAACCCAAGTCTTTCACTCAGCTCAGGGTCGGGGTACTTCCCACCAAGTCGGCTCTTTGGACTGGGGACGTAACATTTCCCCGGGTCCAAGTGCCTCACTCAGCTCGGGGTCGGGTTATGTCCCACCGAGTCGGTTTCTTTGGACTGGGGAGGTAACATTCCCCCAGAGCCAAGTGTCTCACTCAGCTCGGGGTCGGGTTACGTCCCACCGAGTCAGTTTCTTCGGACTGGGGAGGTAACATTCCCCCAGGTCCAAATCTTTCACACAGCTCGGAGTCGGGTCATGCCCCTCCGGTTCATGATTAAACCTCGGATAACAGGAAACATAAAGAAAAAGAGATAAGAAAGAAGAAAAAAAAATACATATACATAAAAACAGTTTCAATTAATAAAAACAGTTTGAAGTGTACACAGGGCCCCGGTCGGGTTACCCTTTCTCATTCAGCCAGCACAGGGGCAGGAATTTCTTCCACAACCGGCTCCGACGGCGGGAGGATCGGCTCGACCTCGGGAGGAGGAACTACGGCTTCAACCTCAGCAGCATAGGAGACCTCTGCCTCAGGGATGGGAGGAGGGATCTCAAGGCAGTCCTCGCCAAGGGCAGGAACATCAGGCCGTCCTTCTTGGGAAGCCCCAGCAACCGGGATGACCGAAATCGGGTCGGGATCCATCACCTCCTCGGTAGGGGGAGGGAGCCATTTCTGGAACTCCTCCTCGGAGATCTCCCCTTTGCAGAAACTGATGGCCGCATAAATATGATCCATATTCAGACTTGGCAGCACCATCGGTATCAGTTCAGCACAGTCACCAACCCCCTCAAGGCGAATGGCCTCCTTCTCGGCCTCAAGATCGGCCTCTCTCTCCTCAAGCTCGGCCTCTTTTCTCTCAAGATCATCCCGGGCCCACGCCATTTGTTCATCATTGGCCTTCAATTTGGTTTCAGACACTGGCCACATTCGCCTTCAAAACGCCAATCTCAGATTGGGCAGCTTTCAAATCCTCCCGGGCAGTGTCGGCAAGCTTTCGCTCCAGCGCAGCAGCAGCCTTAAGAGCCTTATTAATTTTGAAGTTCTCAATGGCAGTCGACTCAAGGTTCTGTATCACCCCCTCCCGATCAGCCAATTTAGCCTCCACTTCTGTAAGGCGATTCTGAAGTCTCTGGGCCTGACCACCCTCGGACAATAGACTCAGAAGGAGGTCCTTATTCTTCGCCATGAGGTAAGTAGCCTGCACAAAAATAAAGAAAGTCAAGATATGAGATGAAGAAGACCGGGAACCGAAATCAGAAAAAAAAGAGGAAATAGAACTACCTTTGCCATTTGAGAGCTCATCTCGGTCACCACAGCTTCGGGCGAGATATCCTCATGTCTCGAAACCTCCCCCAGGGGAATCACCTCGGCCAATTCATTGAAAGCCGACACTAAATGGGAAGTAGCCTCCCGGATGCCTTCCCCCAAATCATCCACCCCGAGGATTACAGAACCATTTTGCTTTTTGGAGGAGCCCACAGATGATTTTTTCCCCCGGCGGACATCTTTCTTCTTGCCCGGGACAGGCTCCTCCTCCAACTCAGCCTCATCGGCCCCAAATTGACGCCTCCTTTTCCGCAAAGGCTTCGGCGGACTGATGAGACGAGCAGACCCCGATGACTGTACACCAGGAGAAGATAGACCCCGAGCAGCCGGCTGAACTTCCCCCTGAGATAACCTCACAGCCCCGACATGATCAAGCTATGCCCGGGAAGTTCCAGTTTCCGCATGACCGGCCTTCTTCATAGTACCGGCCAACTTCTCAAGAAACTTTAGCCTCTTCGACATACCTACAAAAAAAGAGGAAAATGAAATCAGAACCCAAGCATATAACAAAGACGTCAAGCACATGATAAACAAAAACAGCCGGCAGACATCTACTTATCCGACCCGAGACCTCCGGAGGGACGGTCCGAGTAAGGCCCGACTCAACAAAGGCCGCATCATTGACCAACTTCCTCCAGTGGGCAGCATACCCCCGAGCCCAATGTACCCGCCTCCGAACCTGACGAGAAACCTTGGGAGCATCTTGCCAACAAGCTGGGAGGAACCAGAGAAGTTAGAAACCTAAGAGACCAAGAACGGGAATAAAAAAAAAAAAAAAAGGTATTAAACTCCTAACCTCCCGCCCTGAAGATGTCCGGAACCGAGACGTCCTCCTCAAACGATCTCAGAACCCGACCCTAATCCCCAGTAGCCCAGAACCAAAGATCCTTGAAATTCTTGTTAGAATCGGGGAGTTTCTGGACAAGGTTGGACGAGCTATCATAAGCAGAGAGGTAAAACCAACCGTAGTGAGTCTTTGGGTTAAACTTCAAACGATACAACCTCTTCACCTCTTCCAAAGAAGGTACACATAAACCTGCCCGGTACCAAACCACATATATGTCGGCCAGAATCCTCCAGCTATTTAAGCTCAATTGGCAAGGGGCAATCTCCATCTCGGCCAGCATCCAAGCAAAATAACGTTGCATCGGCAGCCGTAGCCCACACTCAAAAAAAGCAGGAAGAAGCGCCACCGAGCCCTCATCAGGCTGACTAGCACGATCCATCGGGCTGGGAACTTCAAGGGCAATATCTATTGGGATGTCATATCGTTGCCGCAACAGCGCCAGATCATCCTCAGTTATTTTAGAGGGGCGTTTCATATCCAGAGCCGACGATCCAAGTTCGCCGGGCTCTGGGTCCTTCCGAGGAACCCTCTGATGGTAGGAGTCTTGTTCGATCTCAGAGGGAGTAGGGGTAGTATCAAGGTCTTCTACACTAGGTGCCCCCGAGCCCGAGGAGAGCTCCTCAGCAGGGGGAGTTGAGATCTTAACATTCTTTTCAGGGGAGGAACCGCTGTCAGACATCCCTAACACCCAGAAAAACAAAGAAGGAAGGGGAAGTCAGTCTATGGCTAAAAGAAACTACTCACGGTCTCCATGTTAGCTAAACAAGTGGTCTCTAAGGTGCCCTAAAGTAGAACCCAGCAAACCATAAATCTTTTCCTAGCAAACACAGATTCGTAAAACACAAAAAAAAAAAAAAAGACCGTTCAGAGGACTTACTTGTTTCTTCTCGGAAAGAGCAGGAGGTTGTGCAGTACGGTTATACCCGTTCCTTATGTTCACAGCAAAGAAAAAGAAAAAGCCCACGGTTGAACTTCGAGAGCTCGGAGTTGGACGAATCACGGAGATGTTTTCAGAAAAGAAGGAGAAATTGCCGAAAAAAATGGAACAGTGAAAGCCTCGCCTTCTTATAGTCATGACAAAGACACTCGTGACCGTTGGATCTAAAGGAAGAACCCGGATGAACGCCAGGTGTCGACTACAAAAGAGGTCTCCCAAGTTTGAAACAGACGGCTGAGATCAGCCCACTGTGAAGACGCCTCTACACGGTCGATTCACCCCTTTTTTTGGCGGGACCCCGGCGGATGTTTGACAAATGTCGAACTTAGAAAAAACCCTAAAATTGATTTGACAGGCATTTAAACGGACGTGACTGTTGCGTGTCTCAAGACAAAGCGCTTGAAAAGAGGCAACAAAGCATTTCTCGACCCCGGACCGACCTCCAACGGAGCAAAACAGAAACACCATCTTTATGTAGTTCCCGGTACCAACTTGCACACTTGTTGGAACCGAGAACTAGGGGACAGATGTTGATGGTGTTTTCAGGCACTATAGCATTTAAGACAGCACGATGAGGACAAAAGGGTAATTCCCTGACTGGTTGAGATCATATAGCCGACCCGACCATAACATGTGAAGACCGACCACTTTGGTTCGGATGACCGAGAACTATAAAGTCGGCAAAAACACTCTCAGCATAAAAGATTGTCATGACCGACCTCATGAAGACCAACCAGACAGCGAGTCGTGTTCAAGATGACGACACCCTATTCTTGCGGATAAGGTAAAACGGATTATCCTACTCTCACAAGGAAATGAAGTCAGAATCCGAGAAGGAATAAGAAAAGAGAAGGGAGAATCGGACTAGGAATCCTTACAAGGAAAGAAGACTAAAGATCAACTAGGATTTCTTGTGCAAATAGGAGTCTGATTTCTGTGTGTTGATGGTGTTTTCAGGCACTATGTTATTTAAGCAGCACGACATGGGTAAAAAAGGTAATTCACTTCTCAGTCAAGATTATTGATGCCGACCAGACCACTAAAGAGTCAACAGTAAGGGGCCGGGAACTTTACGGTTAGTGACCGAGCACTTGAGTTCAAGATGACCGGGCAATTATCAGGTCGACAGCAGCATTCTCAGTACAAAAGACTATTATGACCGACCACATGAAGACCGAGCATAGGGCAAGACATGTTCGGGAAAATAAGGCATTCTATCCATATGAGATAAGATAATAAGTTATCCTACTTTCATGGGGTAAACTAGTAAGTCAATGTCCTAGTATGATAAAGGAAGAAAATGTAGTTTTTGACTAGGAATCCTTATGGGAAAGGGAAATTGTTTCAACTAGGAAACCATTGTAAAAGAAGGAATCTGATTTCTGCACTATCATAAATAGGAGGGTAGAGTATGCTTAAAGGGGAGAGAAAGAAAAGAGAACCAATATCATCAAAGAATTAGTGATCTAAATCTTCAAGCTCTAACTTGTAGAGACCCAAGAAGAGCGTTTAAGTAATAAAAATATCATTTTTTTGTGTCCGTGGACGTAGGTCGGATCCAAATCCACCGAACCACGTTAAATCTCCTTGTCGATTGGTGTGTTATTTGTCTTTTGCTAAATTTGCATTTGGTCCCCCATAACCAAACAAATTCACTATTGAAGGAGGATTAGTCTCGGGAGTGATATTCTCATATTGCCCCTGAGACCAAAATCAGCCGTCAATAAATACTAATGAAATATATTAACCTAAATATGGATTTTCATGATTTGTAATAAGTAAAAATATGATATCAAAACAAATATAAATTAATATTTAGATTTAAGTTGACATAGACTCATTTTATATCTGCGGAATAAGAATAAGATTGTTAGGGCTACGACCAATCGAATACCTTTCATCCGTTTTATTTGATTAGTAATTCGAAAGAGTAAAAATTGTATTACGTAATAATGGTATCAAGTCATTCATATAATAGCTCAATAATATCTTATCATATATGTTAGAATAATAATAATTAAATAGATTATAATTATATTAAATACAATTCAACATGTTAAATATTTATTGATTGGTGGTACTTCGTCCGGTGATGGAGCTACATAGAGCAATAGAGATGAGCAATAGTTAAAATATATCCTATAAATTATATAAAATATAATCTATTAATGAGATAATTCTGATTTATCTATTAAAATAAAGTATATTTTTTATTTTTTTATTTTTTATAAAAATTAAATTTTATCGTGATTATATCAGTAGTCATGAGATGGTAGCAAACTCCTCATATGAGTTTAAATTAAAAATTAGCTTATTACAGGACAGAATTTGATGTCCCTACGTCTTTTGCATTATTGGACTTCGTGATATCCGAATCTGGAAAAGAAAATTATTAACAATAAAGTTAGTTAATGAGCTGGAAAGTCAACATTCAACAACAGGCATCTTTGGAGCTCTAAAGAACTTGGGACTGCTCGTGATGACTGCTTTACTCCTAAAACTTTTCTTAATATAAAAATCACTCATTCAATAGGAAAAATTTTTCAAATAAAAATACAATCTCTTGTTCATGTCCTCCAATTTCAAAGGACAGAGAAATATGTGTGTGAAAGAAATAAGAGGAATCAAGAAGTTGAGGAATAAGCCTTGGTGGGCTGTTGTAGAGGACATCAGTTCGAGTTCCAATGAATTTAATTAAAAAATTCTCCTATAAATATGGCTATAATAGATTTATTTCTCTAATGATTAATTTGTTAATTGTGTATTCTTAGTCTATGCATTTAGACTCCTCCACGTTCTTGAAAACTGGTCTTTGCCTCAATTGAGTCTTTCAATTTCATGTGTTTATGAGGGTTGGTGCTGTAGCGTTGATTCGAAATGTATTTATGTCAGGTTCATAAATATATATATTTTTTTTTTCCATAATATTACATATTTATAATAACACATCTTATCTTTTATATATATTCGATCTAATTTGATTAGATTGAAATTAAATCCGGATTAGTGATATGTATATATTAGACAACGACCCGAGAATTTAAAATGTAATGCGCAGTTACAACGTAAGTTGTAATTGACATTGAAAAGTGTCACTATACGTTGTATAATCCCAAATAAATTTCTTGGTCAAAATTTACTGACGAGTCAAATAGTAAAATACGCTGAGACCAGTACATGTTGTATATCGAGACTTGGTATGATGGTTTATCTCAATGAACATTGAGTCTTCAAAGACTCGTATAAACATGTAGGTGTTTATTTGATAAACAAAAAACGACTCATAAAAAATTCCCTAATAGATGGTATACCAACGTCAATATGAATCTTCTCGAGTCGAGTAGCATAGTGGTTCTTAGACTTGAGATACCACGATGGATATATGAGTTATCCTTCATACTCTGATGACGGTCACGTCAACGACCTATTTAGGTCAGACCTCCGCCTGTTTGTTGGGTGTGAACCGATGCTTATGATGATAGAATCTGTCAGTCATGTGTAGATGGCATATGTATCATACATGTGTTTGCGATCTATTAAATCCATGACCGCGGTACGCTGCGGAAATGAGTTCCGAGTGTTATTTAGAGACTTTAAATTTATAAGTCGACTATATTAAATCTTAGAGATTTGACATTCCCATCTATATCCCCGGTATAATATGCATAGCCTGTGACAAATGGATTATACATATGTGATGATCTCGACTTGTATAGTTCATCATGTTTATCTGTGATCATCATAATTTACTAGTGGCAGAATTACAGTTACGAAATTAGATTTCGTGATGGATAAACCTGAACTTAGAGAGCCCACAATATGAAGTGTACTCGTTGAGCACTTGGGCAACAAGTTATGAGTAATATCAATTATTCATAATATTTTACTAGATTAAATTATTTAATTCAAATCGTTTAATCGATAAACGAATTTACACATACTGGGAAAATTTTGGTCGTTTTAATGTGTATTTCTATTAAATGCATAATTAGATTATATACACATTCATTAACATATTGTATGTTGACACATGTAAAGTAAATAATAATTATTTTTATTAAATGTAATGTTTAACTTTTTATTATTTAATTTACATGTGTAAATATTTTATTTTTATTTAATATATATTAATTATAATTTATGTCAAATTTAATGCATGTGGATGGCTTATCTACCAAATATTTTTAATTGATTATTTTGAATAATCAATGTCTATTTAGTCTCTCAACTAACACCACTACCAAATATTTAAGGAAAATTATTTTCTTTTTCTTTTTTGGTGGAGATGGCTGAATACTCCATTTTTGGAGAGCTTCAAAATTATACTTTAAGAGAAAAAAGAAAGAGCATGAATCAAGAACAAAGCTCATGGAATTTTGAAGATTCATGAGGTTATCTTTAATATCCTAAACTTTTGAAAATTTGTTTCTTGTTCTTGGATGCCATTGACCCCAAAAACATTTGCAGATATTAATGATTTCACTTTTTAGATGAATTAAATAAGATAATGATATAGTGTTAGAATTTTTGATAAACAAAATGAATGAACATGGAAACATTTGCAAGTTTTGCTAGTGAAAGTAATACTTTTGGAACATCTTCACAGACTTGTGGTTACGAAAACTCCACATGGTGGCCTTACTCCATAGAATAATATAATTGTAGAAATATATATGATATGACGTAAATATTGGATGCTATAATTTTACTAGTAAAACTAATAATTTTGTTATTTCCCAGCAAATATATATGATATGAAGTAAAATTTAGATATTGTGGGCAGAGGCTTCCAAATGCAATACTTACGCAAGTTTATGTTTTACATTATAACATATAGCCAGTGGTAGGATGCTACCGGTAGGAGACATGTTTAATTTTTGCAGGTTTAGTCATTTCAAGATGGAAGAAGCTCTCGCAAATCTTCGCAAGCAATTTCTTTCTCTCCCTCAAAAATCTTTGATGAAAGTTTACAAAGCTCGCTTGGAACGGATGAGACTACTGATGATCAAAGGTATTCCTACTGACATTCGTTGGATTATTGAAGCACGGGTCCGATTGGCAGGTGAGTTTTCTGACTCTTTTATTTCAAATCAGCCTGGTTTAGGAAAGAGCACATATGCTAAAAATAGAAGAGCCAAAAGAATGTGTGTTTGTTATAAATGTGCTCGCATATTTTGTAATACTCGTTGTCGTTCTTTAGGAATAGTGTCCGATAACCGCGAAGATAAGATTAACTTCATTGGGGATGGCTTGAGTAAGGAGTCTTTGGATGACATATCTAAAACTCTTGAGACGCATCCCAGTGGATGTGTGTATCATGAAATTCGCATGTTATATGCACAATTCCAAAAGGAAAGACAACAGTTAAGTCTCGGGAATCTGACACAAAAAGAACCTGTCTGCCAATTTATAAGAAACTTGGATGGGAAGCTTGTCCCTGACGCATAGACGTCAATCAAGCTGTTACTTTTCTTGTGAATATTATATCTCTTTGTCTTTTCCTAATAATTGTAATTTGTTTTGTTGTTTTCTTTTATTTTCTCCGACAGGATCCAGACCTTTTTAACTATCACGATATTATTTCTCTACTAATCGTCCTTTGGAAGATACTTGTGCTATTATTACTCACCCTTTTTCAAGTACTATAAATTCAGCCCGTCATTGCACTTTTGAAAGCATCCAGAGTTGAGAAAGAAATACATATAAAAATGGAAGCCACTTCAAGAAGACGAGTTGAAAACATCTGTGTGTTTTGCGGTAGTAGTGTTGGTGTTAAGCCACAATACGTAGAAGCAGCACATGAATTGGGTCGAGTCATAGCTGCAAGGAATATGCACTTAATATATGGCGGATGCAATCTTGGACTAATGGGGATCATTTCAAAGGCCGTACAGGAAGGAGGCAGTCATGTTTTGGGAATCATCCCAAAACCCTTGGCAGAGGCAAATCTTATTGGATCATCAAACAGAGAGGAACTGATCGTGCCAGGTATGTCTGTACGACTGGTAGAAATGATTAATCGTGCTGATGCTTTTATTGCTTTACCAGGTGGCTTGGGCATATTGGAGGAAATTTTTATAGCACTATCTTGGGCAAACCTGAACATACACCAGAAACCAATTGGGTTGTACAACGTTGATAGATTTTATGATTTTCTTGTGTGTTTCTTGATGATGCCCGGAGAAATGGGTTAATGTCAAAACCAATGAAAGAACTCCTCTATACTGCCAGAACTGCTCCGGATCTAATAGACCAACTCTTAGCCTATGAACCACAAGTTGACCCTATCCTTTCAAAGATAAATTGGTCCGAGGACGATCGTGGTAAGAGGCGTCGGATAAATTTGGATCTTAACCTTTAATTTCCTATAGATTTTCAGCTAACCAGGTACGACCTTCTTAACTGTCCTTTTATTATTTAAGACATTGGGGACAATGTCTCATTTATGTTTGGGGGAGGGAATTAGTTGATCAGTACCTTGTTTTTAGTTTGTGTGTTGTTTTTATTTTTAGTCCAAATTTTTTCGAAAAATACAAAAAAATTGAATTTTTTTCAAAAATTACAAAAATATTATGTGTTTTTGTGTTTTTATTTTGACTAAAAAGGTGAAATTGCTGAGTAAGGAGTTTCCACTCCTGAGACGTATCTCAAGCCTATTTTCGAAATAAGTTAATTTTTGTTTATTTCCTATTAAATTATTTAATTTGTAAATTCTCCATAAAACGGACTAAAATGAATCTTCATATGTTCAGTTAGCAAATATTATCAACATACATAGAAACATACGGACATGAACTGTAATTAAAAAGTTTGTAATATTCAGTGCTCTAGTTAAATTGGAGAAAGCATCTCAAAAAGCAATAGAGTAAAAAAAAAATTGAGATCCGAGTTATTAAGTCTGTAAGGGTGTTTTAACACCTAGTGCCCTAAAACCAACTAGTTTGGGAGTCACTGGCCCAAAGCTCGATACATGGATCAAAGATGCTGCAAAAATATATATATCTTAAGTCTGAGTAATTAAGTCCGTAGGGGTGTCTTAACACCTGGTGCCCTAAAGCCAACTGGTTTGGGAGCTACCGGCCCAAAGCTCGTTACATAGATTGAAGATATTGTATATAAATAAAAAAATTCAAAAAATCAAAGAAAAAATCAGAAAAATCATTCCATTGCTGCAAAAAGTTGTGATATCTAATAGAACATTAAGACAAAAATATTACTCTCTTCTCAACTGCACTTATGACTGTTGTGGGAAAAAATGAGTTGTTTAATATTTTGTTGGCTGTATATATGGAGACTGGTAAATATAATCGGAGAATTTACTTATTCTGTAATTTAGAAAGAAACAAAACAACTAGTAACTTGAAGTAGAAGTTTCACCTGATTAGTCACTAACATCTTTATTCTCTTTTCACTTGTCTTTTTTCTTTTGTGTGCATTAGTTTCACTACCTTTTTACTTTTGTAAAATGTTTGTGGATATCATTGATGTAAACCCTCACGAGACTACAACTCGTTCACTAGGGACACCTAGGGGTTTGAAGGCTTGTTGCATATGCTAATGCAACCGTGATCCCTACGAAAGTGGCTTAGTTAATTTATTTATGTTATTTTAATTTATGTTTTGCTCGAGGACTAGCAAAATGTTAGGTTTGGGGGTGTGATGAGTGGTATTTATATCATTATTTCCCACTCATTTAACCTAATATTTTGTATAGTTTCTTGAGTTTTGTGAATATTTTGATGTGTTTTGTGTTATTTTATAGATAAATAAAGTTTCAAGACATTCTGGAGGTGATTTGGAGCAAAACAGTGAAAATTGGCAAAAATGGCAAAATCGTAATTTTGGGCGCGTCGCGACGCCCAAACCCTTGGCGTCGCGAAGCCTAACGTGCGCCGAGTCCTTGCTAACGTACGCCTGGTCCACGTGTCAGAATCTGAAAAGTTGACTTTGCTAACGTGCGTCGTGCCACGTGTCACCATTATAGAAGATCTGCTAATGTGCGCTGCCACGTGTAACCATCTCAAGTTGCCAACAATCACCACTGCCACGTCATCGGATAAGAATCTGAAGCCGACAAATCAACGCGTGACACGTGTCACTGTTCCGGCTTCGCGACGCCATAGCCCTTGGAGTTGCGACGCCCGATGCCTATCTGCGCCTATAAATAGAGCTTCAAATTTCAGTTTTAGATGTACCACTCTCTCTCAACTCTTGATGTAAATAGGGAGTTTCTCTCTCTATTTTTTTTTAATTTTTAGTTTTTAGTTTTTAGTTTTGTAATTAATTTTAATTACGTTTTGTAATAATAGTAATTTACTTGTTTTTTTTACTTTTTACAGTTTTTACTATTTACCATGAGGAGGTAACTTCCCCAGCTATGGTGAAAGGTAATTCTTTTACTATTGCTATTTAGATTAATCTCCCTTAATTAATATATCACTATTAAAATATTGACTTAAAAAGGATACCGCCAGATTGGTCGGTTGGTAATTCATTTAAATCTGGTTTAAACCTGACTAATCAATGATACCGCCAGATTGATCGGTTGGTAATTAAACTTTCTTACCGCCTATATGGCAGGTTCATGGACAAATCTTTTTACCGCCTTAATGGCTGGTTGGACTTAATTTGACTAATCAGGATACCGCCTATATGGCTGGTTGGTAATGTTATCACAAGTTTATATATTATATTATGGGAGATATCTAAATTAGTAGTAGTAAAAGTAATTCTTTTTACCTTAGCATCTTATTTTATTGTAATTACTTTTCAGTATTTACTTTACCGCATTTTTTTACTTTATGACTTTTATTTTCAAGTTTTTACTAGCCCTAGTTATGTGTTGTAACTAAATTAGTTATCTAGGGTTGTGATGAAATCCAATATCACCAGTTTATAAGGGGTTAGATTATAGCTTGGGTAATATAAAGATTTATTTATTGAGTCTTAATCTTAATGCTTTTTCATTAACTGGCCATTAATAAAATTGATCTGGTAAATATAAAATGAACTAGACATAGGGATTTTAGGTTTCAGCCTTAGACTCAATAGCCCACGATCTTCCTTGAGGATAGATAACCCTTTAATAGATTTCCTTACAGGATAGGAATTACATGTCGGGCGGGGGTAGCCATAATTGGAACTTAAACTTAATGAATCCAGATAATTTGGTTGACATAGACATATGGTTCAATTGGGTTAAACTGGGTATTTGTGTCTGACCATCGACAGAGGCTTACACATAATTTAGTGTTCTAGGTTAATAAATCAATATATTACCCAACTTTAAGATAACCACTTCATCTTTAAAATGATATTGGAAGAAATCACAACCCTAGATAGTTTTTAATATTGAATTTTCTTAAAACATATTTTCGACAATTTTATTTACTTGCTTTTAAATTTAGAATCGTCACCATTTTCAAATCAATCAAACAACCTGTTAGATATTAGTAATCATTTGACCTCATAAAATTAATAGTTTAGATATTAAGTCCTCGTGGGATCGATATTTTTAATACTACTTGAACGATACGTGCGCTTGCGTTATACGTGTGTGTTTACGCCGGTCAAGTTTTTGGCGCCGTTGCCGGGGACTTATTTATCCTTTACTATTAGTTTAAGGGTTAGATACGTTACTTGTATCTAATTTCTTTTCTTATTGTTTTTGTTTTCTTGTGTTTCAGGTTCTCAGAAACTACATGAGCGAAACCAGAAGCTTTGAACTCCGACCGTTGACCCAAATTGAAAGAACCATCAGACAGTTGAGAAGGGAAAGGCGAGAAGGCCAAGAAGCAATCATTAACATGGAACTGAACCGTTGGAGGTTGCACCACCAATTCCCATTCGAGACAGAACCATTTCGGTGGTTGACAGACTCATTTCCTGTATTGTACTTCCTCTCTTACCAGCAAATGCGTGTGACATCAAAACATGCATTCAGATGATTCAGCAGTCAGTTCAGTTTGGGGGGAATGCAACTGAAGATCCTAATGCCGACATCAGCAACTTCCTGGAAGTTTGCGGCACTTTCAATTACAACCGAGAAGCTGAAGAAGCAATGAGATTGCGTATTTTCCCATACTCCTTGAAGGACAGAGCTAAAGCTTGGCTACATTCGTTACCAGCAGGTTCCATCACAACTTGGAACACTTTAGCCACCAAATTTCTTGCAAAGTACTTTCCACCAGCCAGAACCGGAAAGCTGAGGAATGACATCACATCATTTGTACAACAAGATTCAGAATCCCTCTGCGAATCTTGGGAAAGGTACAAAGATTTGCTCCGGAAATTTCCTCACCATGAAATTCCAAAATGGCTTCAAGTCCAAACATTCTATAATGGGCTTTCTGGAATAATGAGAACCACAATCGATGCTGCTTCTGGAGGAGCCTTGAATGGCAAAAGGAGAATATCAAGCCTGGGACCTAATCGAAGAAATGGCCAACAACAATTCCTTGTGGCCAACAGAAGGAGCATGATCCAAAAAATTGCATGAATTTATGAAAGTGGAGCCAATACAGTAATCAACGCCAAGCTAGATCAGATATGCAAATTCATAGAACTATTACCACTACTGGATCCACAAGTTCACCATATGGAGGAGCACCAGAGTCGAACCAACTTGAAGAACGGTGAATTATGTCAACAATTTCAATAGACATAGAAACAATCTATATTCCAACACCTACAACCCAGGGTGGAGGAATCATCCCAATTTTTCATGGAGCAACAATTCAGGCCAACAGCAGAACTATCCACAACCTGAATTCCAGCAACATAACAAAAGCCAGGAGCACAAAAATGAATCAGGAATAACAGAAGTGTTGACCCACTTGAAAAAGATAGAAGCAAAACACGACTCTCAAGCAGCAAGATATGATACTATGTTTCAATCTCAATCAGCAAGATATGATGCTATGTTTCAATCCCAAACAGCATTAATTCAAGGTCAATCTGCTTCTATTAAAGCATTGGATAATCAAATTGGACAACTGGCAAATGCTCAGAGTTACAGACTGTCAGGTACCCTTCCTAGCAACACAGAGCCAAATCCAAGAAATATGGAGAAGGAGCAATGTCATGCCATCATGTTAAAAAGCGGTACTGAAATCAACAAAGATATTGGAGCCAAAACAACTGCTGAGGAAGTTCCAAAGAAACAAAGTAACATATGGAGGAAAAAGAAGCAAAGGAAAAAGAAACAAAGGAAAAAGAACCAGAAGAATCATTCCACCTCCACCTTTTCCTCAGCGTCTTAAGAAAAACAAACTGGACAAGCAGTTTGCTCGTTTCCTGGAGATCTTCAAAAAGCTGCATATCAACATTCCATTTCCAGAAGAGTTGGAACAAATGCCCAGCTATGCCAAATTCATGAAAGACATTCTTTCACGAAAGCGGAGATTGAGAGATTACGAGACAGTAGCATTATCAGAAGAATGCAGCGTTATCATTCAGAGGAAACTTCCCCCAAAGTTGAAAGATCCTGGCAGTTTCACTGTTCCTTGCACCATAGGAGAACATGACTTCGGTAAGGCTCTGTGTGATTTAGGTGCGAGTGTTAACTTGATGCTTTTTTCTATTTTCAGGAAATTACAGATTGGAGAAACAATGCCAACTTCAGTCTCACTACAACTTGCTGATAGAACGCTCGTATTTCCAAGAGACGTAGTTGAGGATGTGTTGGTCAAGGTTGACAATTCATTTTCCCAGCATATTTTATTGTCCTTGATATGGAGGAGAAGACGCAGACGTGCCAATCATCCTCGAGAGACCATTCTTGGCTACAGGTCGAACCATTATTGATGTACAAAAAAGAGAATTAACCATGAGGGTACAGGACCAAGAAGTAACATTCAATGTTTTCAAGGCCATGAATTTCCCAGATGATGAAAAGAAGAGGAATGTTTCAAACTTGATGTGATACATAGTACCGTTCAGAACTCTGATGAAAGACAAAGTTCTATTGACAAACTTAAAACATGTCAATTGCCTGTAGAGCCTAAAGATAAAGCGTCTTTTGTACTGAAGAAGCCAATTCTTGCACTACAATCAACATAAGAGAAAAAGTTCCACCAGCTCAACGAATTCGAGGAATTTCACAATCAGCCTTTTGAGGAGGCCAAATTGTACAAAGAAAAAGGGCAAGAAAAGACATGATGAGAAGTTAGTGGGCATACAACTGGAACAAGGGCAGAAGGTATTGTTAAACAAATCAAATTGAAATTATTCCTATGGAAGCCAAAATCACGGTGGTCAGGTCCATTTGTGATCACCAAAGTTTTACCAGATAGAGCCGTTGAGATACATGATCCTGACTCCAACAAAACTTTCAAGGTTAAAACAAGCGTGTCAAGCACTACTGGGGAGAATCATTTGAGCGAAAAAAAGAAAGTATTACACTTTCAGATCCAGCTTAACGTTCGAGAAGTCAGTCTGGCTGACGACTTTAAACTTTTAGCGCTAGCAGGGAGACAACCCATGCAATTTGTGTATATATTGTGATTTGGTGTGTTTAATTTTTGTGTGTTTAATTTTTGCAGGTTTAGTCATTTCAAGATGGAACAAGCTCTCGCAAATCTTCGCAAGCAATTTCCTTCTCTCCCTCAAAAATCTCTGATGAAAGTTTACAAAGCTCGCTTGGAACGGATGAGACTACTGATGATCAAAGGTATTCCTACTGACATTCGTTGGATTATTGAAGTACGGGTCCGATTGGCAGGTGAGTTTTCTGACTCTTTTATTTCACATCTGCCTGGTTTAGGAAAAAGCACATATGCTAAAAAGAGAAGAGCCAAAAGAATGTGTGTTTGTTATAAATATGCTCGCATATTTTGTAATACTCGTTGTCGTTCTTTAGGAATGGTGTCCGATAACCGCGAAGATAAAATTAATTTCATTAGGGATGGCTTGAGTAATGAGTCTTTGGATGAAATATCTAAAACTCTTGAGACAAATCCCAGCGGATGTGTGTATCATGAAATTCGCATATTATATGCACAATTCCAAAAGGAAAGACAACAGTTAAGTCTCGGGAATCTGACTCAAAAAGAACCTGTCTGCCAATTTATAAGAAAATTGGATGGAAAGCTTGTCCCTGACGCATAGTCATCAATCAAGCTGTTACTTTTCTTGTGAATATTATATCTCTTTGTCTTTTCCTAATAATTGTAATTTGTTTTGTTGTTTTCTTTTATTTTCTCCGACAGGATCCAGATCTTTTTGACTATCACGATATTATTTCACTATTAATCGTCCTTTGGTAGATAATTGTGCTATTATTACTCACCCTTTTTCAGGTACTATCCCGTCATTGCACTTTTGAAAGCATCCAGAGTTGAGAAAGAAATACATATAAAAATGGAAGCCACTTCAAGAAGACGAGTTGAAAACATCTGTGTGTTTTGCGGTAGTAGTGTTGGTGTTAAGCCACAATACGTAGAAGCAGCACATGAATTGGGTCGAGTCATAGCTGCAAGGAATATGCACTTAATATATGGCGGAGGTAATCTTGGACTAATGGGGATCATTTCAAAGGCCGTACAGGAAGGAGGCAGTCATGTTTTGGGATCATCCCAAAACCCTTGGCAGAGCCAAATCTTATTGGATCATCAAACGGAGAGGAACTGATCGTGCCAAGTATGTCTGAACGACTGGTAGAAATGATTACTGTGCTGATGCTTTTATTTCTTACCAGGTGCCTTGGGCATTGGAGGAAATTTTTATAGCATTATCTTGGGCAAACCTGAACATACACCAGAAACCAATTAGGCAGTACAACGTTGATGGATTTTATGATTTTCTTTGTGTGTTTCTTGATGATGCCCGGAGAAATGGGTTCGTGTCAAAACCTATGAAAGAACTCATCTATACTGCCAGAACTGCTCCGGATCTAATAGACCAACTCTTAGCCTATGAACCACAAGTTGACCCTATCCTTTCAAAGATAAATTGGTCCGAGGACGATCGTGGTAAGAGGCGTCGGATTAATTTGGATCTTAACCTTTAATTTACTGTAGATTTTCAGCTAACCAGGTACGACATTCTTAACTGTCCTTTTACTGTTTAAGACATTGGGGACAATGTCTCATTTAGGTTTGGGGGAGAGAATTAGTTGATCAGTACCTTGTTTTTAGTTTGTGTGTTGTTTTTATTTTTAGTCCAAATTTTTTCGAAAAATACAAAAAAATTGAAAATTTTTCAAAAATTACAAAAGTATTATGTGCTTTTGTGTTTTTATTTTGACTAAAAAGGTGGAATTGGTAAGAGATGGCTGAGAAAGGAGTTTCCACTCCTGAGACGTATCTCAAGCCTATTTTCGAAATAAGTTAATTTTTGTTTATTTCCTATCAAATTATTTAATTTGTAAATTCTCCATAAATCGGACTAAAATGGATTTTCAAATGTTCAGTTAGCAGATATTATCAACATACATAGAAACATACGGACATGAAATGTAATTGAAAAGTTTGTAATATTCAGAGCTCTAGTTAAATTGGAGGAAGCATCTCAAAAAGCATTGGAGTAAAAAAAATAAAAATTTGAGATCTGAGTTATTAAGTCTGTAAGGGTGTTTTAACATCTGGTGCCCTAAAACCAACTGGTTTGGGAGTCACTGGCCCAAAGCTCGATACATGGATCAAAGATGCTGCAAAAAATATATCTTATCTAAGTAAAGTATTAAGTCCGTAGGGGTGTCTTAACACCTGGTGCCCTAAAGCCAACTGTTTGGGAGCCTCCGGCCCCAAAGCTCGTTACATAGATTGAAGATATTGTATATAAATAAAAAATTCAAAAAATCAAAGAAAAAATCAGAAAAATCATTCAATTGCTACAAAAAGTTGTGAAATCTGATAGAACTTTAGGAAAAAAAATATTACTCTCTTCTCAACTGCACTTATGACTGTTGTGGGAAAAAAATGAGTTGTTTAATATTTTGTTGGCTGTGCATATGGAGACTGGTAAATATAATCGGAGAATTTACTTATTCTGTAATTTTAGAAAGAAACAAAACAACTAGTAACTTGAAGTAGAAATTTCACCTGATTAGTCACTAACATCTTTATTCTCTTTTCGCTTGTCTTTTTTCTTTTGTGTGCATTAGTTTCACTACCTTTTTACTTTTGTAAAATGTTTGTGGGTATCATTGCTGTAAACCCTCCGAGACTACAAAACTCGTCCACTAGGGACATCTAGGGGTTTAAAGGCTTGTTGCATATGCTAAATGCAACCGTGATCCTACGAAAGTGGCTTAGTTAATTTATTTATGTTATTTTATTTTATGTTTTGCTCGAGGACTAGCAAAATGTTAGGTTTGGGGGTGTGATGAGTGGTATTTATATCACTATTTTCCACTCATTTAACCTAATATTTTGTATAGTTTCTTGAGTTTTGTGAATATTTTGTTGTGTTTTGTGTTATTTTGTAGATAAATAAACTTTCAGGACATTCTGGAGGTGATTTGGAGCAAAACAGTGAAAATTGGCAAAAAAAAGGCAAAATCGTAATTTTGGGCGCGTCGAGTAGCCTAACGTGCGCCGAGTCCTTGCTAACGTACGCCTGGTCCACGTGTCAGAATCTGAAAAGTTGACTTTTCTAACGTGCGTCGTGCCACGTGTCACCAGCACAGAAGATTGCTAACGTGCGCTGCCACTTGTCACCATCAAGTTGCCGACAATCACCACCCCACATCATCATGACGTCACCACCACATCATCATGATGTCATCACAATTATTGAGTTATCATGAACAGTGCCACGTCATCGGATAAGAATCTGAACCGACAAATCAACACGTGACAATTGTCACTGTTCCGGCGTCGCGACGCCATAGCCCTTGGCGTCGCGACGCTCGATGCCTATCCGCGCTATAAATAGAGCTTCAAATTTCAGATATATATGTACCCCTCTCTCTCATCTCTTTGATGTAAAGAGGGAGTTTCTCTCTCTACTTTCTTTTAATTTTTAGTTTTTTAGTTTTTAGTTTTGTAATTAATTTTAATTACGTTTTGTAATAATAGTAATTTACTTGTTTTTTTTTACTTTTTACAGTTTTTACTATTTACCATGAGGAGGTAACTTCCCCAGCTAGGGTGAAAGGTAATTCTTTTACTATTGCTATTTAGATTAATCTCCCTTAAATATAATATATTCACTATTTAAAATATTGACTTAAAAAGGATACCGCCAGATTGGTCGGTTGGTAATTCATTTTAATCTGGTTTAAACCTGACTAATCAAGAATACCGCCAGATTGGTCGGTTGGTAATTAAACTTTCTACCGCCATATGGCAGGTTCATGGACAATCTTTTACCGCCTTAATGGCTGGTTGGACTTAATTTGACTTAATCAGAGATACCGCCTATATGGCTGGTTGGTAATGTTATCACAAGTTTATATATTATATTATGGGAGATATCTAATTAGTAGTAGTAAAAGTAATTCCTTTACCTTAGCATCTTATTTTATTGTAATTTACTTTTCAGTATTTACTTTACCGCATTTTTACTTTATGTCTTTTATTTTCAGTTTTACTAGCCCTTGTTATGTGTTGTAACTAAATTAGTTATCTGGGGTTGTGATGAAATCCAATATCACCAGTTTATAAGGGGTTAGATTATAGCTTTGGGTAATATAAAGATTTATTTATTGAGTCTTAATCTTAATGCTTTTTCATTAACTGGCCATTAATAAAATTGATCTGGTAAATATAAAATGAACTAGACATAGGGATTTTAGGTTTCAGCCTTAGACTCAATAGCCCACGATCTTCCTTGAGGATAGATAACCCTTTAATAGATTTCCTTACAGGATAGGAATATACCTGTCGGGCGGGGGTAGCCATAATTGGAACTTAAACTTAATGAATCCAGATAATTTGGTTGACATAGACAAATGGTTCAATTGGGTTAAACTGTGTATTTGTGTCTGAGCATCGACAGAGGCTTACACATAATTAGTGTTCCAGGTTAATAAATCAATATATTACCCAACTTTAAGATAACCATTTCATCTTTAAAATGATATTGGAAGAAATCACAACCCTAGATAGTTTTTAATATTGAATTTTCTTAAAACCTATTTTCGACAATTTTATTTACTTTCTTTTAAATTTAGAATCGTCACCATTTTCAAATCAATCAAACAACCTGTTAGATATTAGTAATCATTTGACCTCATAAAATTAATAGTTTAGATATTAAGTCCTCGTGGGATCGATATTTTTATACTACTTGAACGATACGTGCGCTTGCGTTATACTTGTGTGTTTACGCCGGTCATATCCTAAAAATAGACAACCTGGATCATAATCCAGCATCAAATCGTAATTTGTAATAAACATCAAACATATAAAAAGACCTTATGTCCATACAAAATACATCAAACTCAAAAATAACACTCAAGGGCTTAATGCCCACAACATCAATGGACACTTAAGGGCACTGTGCCTATGATAATATATGCAATCAAAAAATTTACTTAATAATACAAAACAGTATGCTTAGCACGAAAAATAACATATTAATCATATACTCTAAACTTCTAAAAAAATTTCCAATAACAGTTACGAAGGTGACTATAACTTGGGTGATCCGCGTCTCAAGCATGACTTCCAAACCTAAAGTAGTTGACTCATTTGGTAGTCAACCTGCAAAACTAGCAAACTAGTTTGGTATGAGTTATAAAAATTCAATAAGTAACTATGCTCGTACTATAAACAGACATACAAGTCAAGCATATCGAAGGTTTTTCAGGATTACCAAGTTATTATGAGTTTCAAATTTATTAACTTTTTATCGTCCTCTATTCTTTGCACATGTCAAATCCTCATATTTATGTGTGTGTTTATATATAGGCTAATCTAATAAACAAAGATCCAAAGCATATAAAGCAACAATTCAAATTCCATAGAGTATATTAAAAATATCGAATCTGTTTTAATCATGTGAAATATGAAATTATACATTCATACTTTATCACGAATAAGCATCTTTGAAATATCATCAAATTGGTGAGTTAAATAAAATTTCTTTATCTTTTTTCAATCATGGTAACCATATGATAGCTTAACATTCGTAGACTCTATGCAGTCTAGGGGTGAGCATCGGTTCCGGGTCTACACGTAATCGGTTGGAACCGGACCGAAAATTCAGGTTTGGAACCGGAACCGGTTGTAACCGGTTTGGTTCCGGTTCCAGAATAATCGAAACCGAAACCGGACCATGGAACCGGAACCGCATTTGAGAACCGGATTGGATACCCAATTTTTCATACACTACTATTTATAACATGTGCTGTTAATTAACTCTTAACGAACTTATTTAATTTTGCAAGTTTGGGCCCCCATTATTCTACAAGTTTATCAAACTTAAAATGTAAACGTGTGAACTTTTACATCAAGCCAACCCGGGCCCTACTTTCTCCTCTCACTCAGACTCAGCATTCGAAATGGAAGACTCTCTAGGCTTAATTTCAATTTGAATTTATTTTCCTAGCAACCAGTATAATCAAGACAAAATGTTCTTTCAATCAATCAATTCCTTGCTTAGAAAATTCAATCACATTAGTTTAATTGATTGACGGATATTTTTGAATTTTGATTGAGAGTTGATTATTTGTAATTTATTTATTTCCTTAAATGGTGAGTCTTGAGTACTATAAATTGAGAAATAACCTTATTTGCAACAAATAATATTTACAAACAAGCTGTAAATAAATAAAATGGAAAATAGCATGGATGAAATTGAGTTATGCTACAAAACTTCTTTAATCGCTTACTTATTAAATGAAAATGTTATATTAATAGAATAATTCATAACCGGATCAGAACCGAATAATAGGGTAGCCTATTTAATTGGGTAGGTTCCGGTTCTATTTAGTTAGGAACTGATTTTTTCCGGGTAGGTTCCGGTTCCATCCGGAATCAGAACCGAAACCGGTTTTGCTCACCCCTAATGCAGCCACACGCATCAGTTCAGAAATCATAGCTTACTTCTCATACATTAATGCAAATCCAATTTCAGAATTCGTAGAGACATATTTAGAACTAGAACTCATAAACATGTAGTTTCTTTCACAATATAGTAAACACACGTTATAATCTCTTTTATTTACTCTCAGTTTTCATGTCATTCTTTCATATCATGTAAGCATACATAGTCCATACATAACACTTGATTTATCATACACACACATACACTCAAACATACATACAATCATCGTTCGATAGGCAACGAAACATACATAACAGTCAACACATCAAAAAACAGTAAACCAAACAACACATACATATTCGTTGGCTTAAACAAACAATGCTCTTACGAGACTCATTATATATTTTAGAATAGGTATGAGATGAATATCATCCGAACGGATTCCTAACCAGCTTAGCTATAACACTACATTATCAACCAATTAAACATACACACATGTGCACATTTCATGTAACACAAACTAATCGCATGATTTTTCATACATAAGTACATATATGGTAAAAACATGTGAATCTTCATCCAAATACTCATTTACATACATATATATATCAAAATATGAATATACATTACTACGAACTCAAATGCTAAATCTTTAACCGTATTTATATCAGTTACTTATCGATCAAACATCCTCAGTTTCATATTTTCTATATAGAAACCTCTTATACATAAACTTATCAATTATGCTTATCCATTCAGGAATAACTTAGCAAAGATGGGGGTGTTCAAATTCTGAAAACAAAAACAAGAGTGGCCCATTAATCTTTATGAAGCATTAATTATTTACACGCCAAAATCCCTATCTTATTTGAAAAATTTACAAAACTAACCATATTTATTTATTTATTATAAAAATTGATCAAGAATCTCAAAATTATATTTAAATAATCAAATTCAACATAAATTACCAATTTTGACATTTATGATTAGATCTCATAATTTTCATCTCTCTTAATTTCACTCATTAAAATCTTATCTCTCAAACTCTCAAATATTCTAGCAAAAATCGAATATTCTGATGACATAAGAAGCTTATTATGATGACATAAGAAGACTCCAGCGACGGCCATGGATTATGGATTGTGCGATAACAAAGAAACTGCAGAAAACGGCTATAGTCTTCGATATCATATATAATTAAAGCAAAATCATATATTTTTTTTAAATAAAATAAAGTAAAGAGATTTTTTAAAATTGCCAATGACTGGAGTGTTCAAATTCTGAGAATAAAAACAAGTGGCCCATAATCTTTATGACGCTTAATTAATTACATACACGCCAAAATCCCTATCTTATTTTAGAAATTTACAAAACTAACCATTTTTATTATAAATATCTCATAACTTTCATCTCTCTCATCTTCATTTCACTCATTAAAATCATAACCTCCCAAACCTCTCAATATTCCGGCAAGAATCGAATATTCTGATGACATAAGAAGATATCGGCGACGGCCGTGAATGGGTGTGGTGATGGGGCGTGCAGATTTGGTTATTATTTGTAAAAAGTTTCACTTTTTAACTTAATGAGTAATTAAGTGCATGCATCATATTTTTTTAATTTTTTTTTTTTGAACCGTTGGAAATCCTCCGCCAAATCACTCATTTTCGAGCTTAAGCATAATAAGTAAATCTCCGATTATCTTAGACATTTACAAGAAATACACTTCTTGAATTTGAACTCAGAATCTCAATGTGAGATCATGAATCCTACAGCACCAAATCACGTCCTTTAAAAGACACACATGGATCATATATTTACAAATAAAACAACTTTAAATTCTAATGAAATCATCTCAAAACTTATTTCGATCACTAGAAATATCATTACCGAAAAATTAACTGACACATCACTCACAAAAAATATGATAAATTAAAAAATTCAAATGAATAAGATGATCAAAAAGTTCTTCCCAAAAGTAATGAGATTATTATTATTATTATTTTTTTTTGACAATGATGGGAGTGTTCAAATTCTGAAAACAAAAACAAGAGTGGCCCATTAATCTTTATGAAGCATTAATTATTTACACGCCAAAATCCCTATCTTATTTGAGAAATTTACAAAACTAATCATTTTTATTTATTTATTATAAAAATTGATCAACATCTCAAAAATATATTTAAATAATCAAATTCAACATAAATTATCAATTTTATCATTTATTATAGATATTTCATAATTTTCATTTCTCTCATTTTTCACTCATTAAAATTCTAATCTCTCAAATTCTGAAATATTTCAACAAGAATTGAATATTCTGATGACATAAGAAGACTTCGGCGACGGCATGGGCGATGGATTGTGCGATAAGAAGAAACTGCAGAAATCGGCTATAGCCTTCGATATCATATAATTAATGCAAATCATACTTTTACTTTTTTTTTATAAATAAAGTAATGAGATTTTTTAAAATTGACAATGACTGGAGTGTTCAAATTCTGAGAAAAAAAAAAGAAAAAAAAAGAGTGGCCTATTAATCTTTATGACGCATTAATTATAAACATGCCAAAATCCCTATCTTATTTGAAAAATTTACAAAACTAACCATTTTTTATTTATTTATTATAAAAATTGATCACAATCTCAAAAATATATTTACTAATCAATTCAACATAAACTACCAATTTTACCATTTATTATAATAGGGGTGAGCACCGGTTCCGGGTCTACCTGGAACAGATTGAAACCGGACCGGAAATCTGGTTTGGAACTGGAACCGGTTGTAACCGGTCCGGTTCCGGTTCCAAATAGATGGAACCGATTTTTAACCGGTCCGATTCCGGTTCCAAAACACCAGAACCGGAACCAGACCATAGAACCAGAACCGACATTGGTCAGCTGGCCACCTGAACGACCAGTGCGTCGCTGTTTTAGTTTTAGAGATGGGGGGTCGATTTGATGAGGTTGAAGAATTATGACTTTTTCGCAATTGGTGGAAACCTTGGGTATATATAGAAAAGTTTCTAGAATTTACATTCAGACATCTGTCATGGAATTTTCTAGAAATTTCATGTTTTTGAAGCCACTCTGATGTAAATTTTCGAAAAGTGTTCAATAATAAAATTGTTCGTCTCGGAAAAACGAGTCTGATGGTTCAAAAATCAGCTCAATCGGAGTTCGTTTGAAAGTTTTATAGCCGAAACAAGAATCTCTTACACGTAGAATGATAAAATCAGAATCGTGTAACTGGTTTTTGAAACCACGCGTTTTCCAACGCAACCAAGCTTCACTTTAAAATATTCCGAACTATTTTCCAACACATAAAACTCTTATTTTTGATTACCACCACCCCATTCCAAATCCTTACTTTAATTCGGAAACCTTCCAACACTGTTTTTAAAACTCGGGATATTACATCCACAACTAGAAGAGTTCAAGGAAATCAATCTTTGAACTTTTATCAAATGTCACATATACTTTTTCAATTTACTAATCAAATGTAATATCATTTGGAACAACAATCACAATTTTTATTCCATCAACATAATTCATTATATCATTTTTCTGAAGTTATCCATGATACATCATTCTATATCTTCGCAAGCCATTATATTCATTGGACCTGCACAATCACGAAAATGAATAAATTTTTAATTTCTAATTTAAAAATTGAAATTTGATCTTATGAACAACAATATGGATGGCAGAAAGCCCCGGCCCGGTTCAGCCGCCCGGGATAAAAAAAATCCCTAGCCAGGCCCTAGAATTAGAAGTCCGGCTCGGGCTCGGGCCCAAGTCGGGCTCAACATATTAAACTCGGGTCTGGCTCGGCCTGGGTTTAAACAAAAAAATAATATATATACATTATACTAGAAAACAGGCCCCGTCGCGACGCCCAAATGTTTTAGACCATCAACTTTTTTTTTAAAATGGGCCGGATAAAACCTGTGCCCGGGCCCGACCCGAGTCCGGCTGGGCTTTTCACGGGCCCGAGCCAATATTTTTCTTGCCATGTTTGGTTCGAACTTATCAAATCTCGGGCCCAGCCCGACCCATTGCCACACTTAAGTACCAACTGGGAATCCGGGTGCTCGCGAGGACACCCACACGCATTCCCAAAACTTATGGGCCCTCACGCAAGAAAATGGGAGCCCTCACGATCGCCCACTTATGCCTATGCAAGCGGGCGCCCGTATAAGAGTATGCGCGCCCAGGCAAGAAAATGGGTGCCCAAAAGGCAGACCAAGCGCCAAAAAAATCGCCCACTATAAAATTTACCAGAAAATGTGAAAATTAAATATTATTAACCTTATTTGATTAATTTTCAATTGATGAAATGAACTTTCCAATTTTTATGAGTGTTGTTGTTGTTGATAGTGGTTTTCAGTCCCCAATAAGTTAAAGGCTTGAGGAAGGGTAAAATGAGGATTATACTTAGCAGATGAAATTCTAAGATCCTCATGAGGATAAGAAGACAAACAAAGAGGCTCTAGCCCGAGGTGCAGAGAGGCACCTGATGGCAGAACCATATATGGATGACAGTTGGGATCCCGACTTGACCTTCTGAGAAGTATCAAGTTTGATAGCACTTGAGCATATGTGAAGGCATACCCGAGGTGGTCCCCGATTACCGACCTTATAAAGGGAAGCTAGGTCCGATCCGACCGTAGAAAGGATACCAACATCAGACTGATCGGACCTAGCATCAGCCTATGCATCAGACTTTGAGAGCAGACTTAGTTCCAGATTCTTAAAGCAGCATCGACATCATATTCTACATTCATAGACTTGCATCAGCTTGAAACCATAACCGACCCGACCTGTTTAAGAAGAGAGGAGGATTCAACACTAATCATTTTTCTACGCCGATATGGTCACCTAGGTTGGGCTGCTAAATCTTAAATGTATGGATGACGTGCCCTACATGAAGCTTATAGCCGCCAGACAGTTGGATGAGCGTAATGTACGAGTAATGAGCAATAATGTACGAATAATGAGCAATAATGACAAAGAAACATGGCCGACGTCATGGGTTGGAGTTACAGTAAACTGATTGGCACTATTTAAAGGGAAAAAAGACTCAGTTTTAGGGGATCCGGGGATGAGTATTTATTATTTCCACAACTTATAAAAATCTATAAAAAGCTTAGTGTAAGACAAGGGTAAGGCAGGTCGGTCCGACCTGAGGCGGTAATAAAAATTTTATTTTTTTACCTCCGTGGACGTAGGTTGGATCCATTCCGCCGAACCACGTTAAATCTTATGTGTTTTGTTATTTTCCATTGGCTTGTCAAGTTTGTTTTTGGGTTCCCAACAAACAAAACAAATTCACGGTTGAGAGAGATTTATTCAATGAGTGATTTTTCTGAATTATCCCTGTAACGAAAAAGAGTCGTCAACAGTTGTGGAAAGATTTTCTTTAAAGAAATATGAGATTAGTGGAGGTTTTGTGATTATGATTAATAAGATCTTTAAATTCTTTTTTAACTTGAAAAAGGAAGACAATTTGATCTTAAAAATATTTATTTAGCTATTAGAAATATTTTTGAAATTATAGGTTAATTTTTATAATTGATAAATAAAAGTGGTTAGTTTTGTATATTTCCAATCTTATTTTATCATTTTTATAAGAATATTGTGAGTCACGACTCGTGATTTGTGTGTCACCTTGATTGTTACATGACAGACGCCATCCATTTTATCAGCCACGACCATCATATCATTGAATGAAGGAAATTACTCCCCCCTCCCTGCCGCTCCCCCTTTTGTGTCCTTGTGATTTTACCACAATATCCCTCCCTTTATGTTAAATCACTCACTCAATTATTATACATGGTAAAATTTATATATTTACATATATTAATTTAAAAATAATTATATACTAATTATAACTTCCATTGTCATTTTATTAATTTTTTTTTATTTAATAATTTTTTTGATTTTTGTTAATAAAATTTTAGATTTCGTATTTATTCATTTATTTTTTTGATTCATTTTTAATTTAATTAATACTACTTATGTATAAAAAAATATATAATTTAAGCAAATAAAATTAATTTATAAAATAAATTAAAATTTATGTTTTAATTTATGTTTTTATATTTTTAAGAGTAATTTTTTTATGTTGTTATTTGTACTATTTTTTAAATATATATTTTTCTAATATATATGAGAACATTTTTATAATACATAAGTAATGTTAAATAAATTAAAAAAGAATCACAAAATTTAAATGAATAAATAAACACAAAATAAATAATAATAAATATGAAATTTCTAATATTATTAAACAAATAAAAAAGAATATATATATAAAGACCAAAAAATATAAATTTTAAAAAATTATAAAATAAAAAATTTAATTAATAAAATATATATATATATATATATATATATATATATATATATAATTGTGATATATTTAGTTTATTGAGAAATAAAATTTAGGAGAAAGAAAGGGGCATTTAAGGATTTTGAGGGAAGACATAGAAGAGGGCCATAGCAGGGTAACTTCTAGATCTTTTTTAGACTTTTGTACACGAAATCTCTAGATTGCTGTTCATATTATCATATATAATTTTTTAAAGTAAATAATCTTTGTTTATAAACAACCACTAGGGGTGGCAAAACGAATCAACGAATCGAATTTGTATCGAATCCTAAACGAATTGAATCAAAATGTGATGGATTCGTATTCGATTCGTTTATTAAACGAATCCTAATATCAGGATTCGTATTCGATTCGTTTATTAAACGAATCGAATACGAATATTCGTTTATTCGTTTAGTCAATGATATTATTTAATAAAAAAAATTAACACACTTGATTTACATTACTTCTTCATAAATATATACATATGAAACATGTAATTAATATATTTACTAAAAATACCGCACCAAATATCGAAAATATTACTTTTTCTATGATAATTAGCTATAATTTCTCGAATCTTAATTGAAAAATAACAAGAATTAGTAAATAAAAATAATAAAACGAATCCTAAACGAATAAACGAATCAATGAGCTTAAATTCGTATTCGATTCGTTTAATAAACGAATCGAATCGAATTGACCCATTTATTAAACGAATCCATTTTTTCAAACCCGTATTCGCTTTAAAGCGAATCGAATCGAACGAATAAACGAATCCTGACCCAAATTGCCACCCCTAACAACCACCAAACAAAGGGCTCGCTAGATTTATGTGAGAAAGAAGGTGAGAAGGCTATTTTTTATTTTATTGCCCTGATAATAGTTTTGGAGGGTCCAGTCATATACTCTTTATAGTTTTGCACTAATTGCTTACCACATTGAATCAGAAGAATCCGGAAGAGAAGCAAAATATGGAGGTGCCCCTATTGCCAGCTGAGAGGGAAGAAGAGAAAAAATGGATGGTAGCACCGCCACGGCGAGCGGCGTTTGTGGAAGAGCTGAAGACTATGTGCTTCTTGGCCGCACCGCTGGCGGTGGTTACAGTTTTTCAGTTCTCTTTGCCGGCTATATCGACGATGATGGTGGGACACCTCGGAAAACTCTCACTTGCTAGTGTTGCCATCGCCAACTCTCTCACCAATGTCACCGGCTTCATTCCTCTAGTAACCTTTTTAATCTTCTTTTCAATCCCTTTTTTTTTTTTTTTTTTATTTTTATATCATAAAGTAGCTGCTTTACTTGTTTCTTGTTTTTCTTTTTTATTTCTTTTTTTCACATCAAGCATATGCTTTGTTATTACTTTTCAAGACCTTGTTTAGATGACTCAATATAATACACACAACCATTGATAAAAAATAGCAAGTTAATTCAAGATCAGAGGCAGTCCTGCTTTTTGAGTCCCTAGAGTTCTAAAAGTATGACTTGGCCAATATCAACAAATTAATAGACATTGATTAATTATTTGGTGAAGTATTATCAATTATATTTTTAAGCTATTAAAAAGCTTTCTTTACCATTTTCCCTACTAGACCAAATAATTTATGAAGTACTTATTGAGCTTGAGCAATCGTTATTCTTTCTAATCTATTTGGTTTCTCCATATTTTCATGCTACCATTGTTACCACTTAACTAATTTCGATATTGAATCCTCCTCATAACTACAGTATGGGAAGCAGCCTCCTATGTTGGGTCATCCTTATTATTTCAATCTGTTAAGATTAGCTTACAAAATGATATCTAATGTTGATGTTACCTTTAAATGTTGAGGCAGTTTGGTTTTGCCTGTGCGTTAGAGACTCTATGTGGACAAGCTTATGGAGCAGAGCAATATCAAAAGATTGGAACCTATACTTACTCTGCTATGTTCTTTTGCATTGCAATTTGTATCCCAATATCAGTTCTTTGGATATTCCTGGACAAAGTATTAATACTGCTGGGCCAAAACCCTGAAATTTCTGTTGAAGCCTGCCATTACGCAATTTGGCTTATACCAGCATTATTCGGCTATGCTGTTCTTCGATCGCTATCTCACAATCTCCAGGCTCAGAGTTTGATTTTAGCATTGTTCTTGAGCTCATGTGCAACTCTATGTTGCAAATTGTTCTTTGTTGGGTTCTTGTGTTTAAGGCAGACTTTGGAAATATAGGAGCAGCATTATCCATTGGCATATCTTATTGGTTCAATGTGATCGTCCTGGCACTTTACATGAGATACTCTTCATCATGTGAAAGAACTCGCAGTTTCAACTCCAAGGAAGTTTTCCCTAGCATGAAGGAGTTTACCTCCTTCGCACTCCCTTCGGTCGTAATGTTTTGGTAATTTTTTAATCTTACTTTGCTATGTTTTTGTTAGCTTTATGTTTTTACTAACAATGTGCTCTTTTGTTTCCTATAATTTTAGTCTTGAATGGTGGTCATATGAGATTCTGATATTACTTTCTGGACTTTTACCAAATCCCAAACTTGAAACATCAGTTCTTTCTATATGGTACGCTTCTAGATTTGTGATTTGCGATTTGTGCTTGTTGAGTTATTTGGCGGAACTCTCAATAGAATTGATTTGATTTTCTTTGATCTTCATATACAGCTTTACAATCCAGTCAACACACTATTTTATACCATTTGGAATTGGTACTGCCGCAAGGTTTGATCTAGATTTTATTTCAAAAGCATGTACTTTAGATAAACAATTTTATAACTTCTGTACAAACACCCGGATTATTTCTGTGTACTGACATATACGGAATCCACCTTTTTGTAGCATTCGAGTGTCAAATGAATTAGGAGCTGGAAATGCACAGCCAGCTCGACTGGCTACTTGTGTGGTGATGGTTCTTGGAATTGCAGAGGCAGCCATAGTGAGCATTGCTCTATTTTGCAGCCACAATGTTTTGGCATATGCATTTAACAGTGACAAGGACGTTGTGAATTATGAGTCTGAATTAGTTCCCCTGCTTAGCATAGCCATTTTCATGGACAGCATGCAATCAGTACTTTCTGGTGAAAAACCCATCATTCTTTCGGGATTTTATTTACAGTCGTCTAATGCTTCAGATTGAGAAAGTTTGTATATGATTAAATAGTAGTGAATATCTTATTCGGACTAGTATAATGTATATGAAGCTGCAGCTGAGAATTTAATCTTGACCTATTTCTTTCCTCATCAGGGGTAGCTAGAGGAATTGGATGGCAGCACATAGGGGCTTATGTAAATCTTGGTGCATTTTACCTCATTGGAGTTCCAGTAGCATCTGTGCTATGCTTCGTTCTTCATCTTAGATCGAAAGGCCTTTTGCTTGGATTAATGTCAGGCTCAACTATCCAAGCAATTGCGCTTGCCATCGTTACTTCTTTGACAGATTGGAAAAAACAGGTTCTAATTCTTTTCTTTATTTTCTTCAGGTATTTGTTTCTTTAAGAATGGATCATCTTTTAATTTGTTTTCTGACAATTGATTTTTCATGTGGATGTCTTTACAGGCAACCATGGCGAGGGAAAGAATATTCGAGGGAGCTTCCTCAATTGATAATCCATCGGTTTGATGCATAAAAGTGATTTTCCACTTTTGTGGTCTTCCTATCAAAATTCCTTGAGAGCAGGGCTGTGCTATGAAATGATACCATTTAAGATTATTAAGAGACTTGCATTTTCACTATGATATTATTTGGAAATAAAAAATTTGGTTTTATCAACAGAAGTGCCACAACAATGCTTTTGGTAGAATTAGCATTGTAGAATTATCTTATGATTTGTTTATTTGGACTGGAATGAGAATGTAAATCAAAATCAAAATATGTTATTTATTTAACAGTAGGAATCATAATTGGAATGAAATAGTATTACTATTAATGTGTACTTTGTCTACTAATCGAAATGAATTGTTAATAAGTTATAAAAAAAATTCTTAGTTATAATTATATATTAATTCAATACTTATTATTAATTAATTATTAATGTATTAAATTATTAAATATTATTTTATTACTAATTATTGATTAATTTTATTTATTATTTATAAATTAAGTATTAATTAATTATTATTTTAGTAAACACCTTGGGTTACTCTCTGTTACATCATTACCAATCCATTAAGGGCATGAATGACATCTGGCCTCAGCGCCCACACTTCGGACGAACGGGATTTCACATAGGAGACCGCCTAAGATTAGGATCGAGGAAAAATACCATCTATTTTTTTGTTACATAGGATTCTCATAAGAGGCAAGTGTATAACATATTCATAGAGATTGATGGAGGTGAACTGAAAACTCATGGATCAGTAGTAGTAGTAGTTGAGGGAAGACTCCCTCGTGTTTGGGAGAGAACCTAAGAGTTACTTAACAAGACATGATAAATTGACAAACCAAATTTTTTATTCAAATTCAAACGATTTCAAAACTTGGATACAAAAGAAAAACCTCACTCCTTATATAAGTGGAGAAGAGGAAAACCAAAAGCATTTTTGGTGAGACAAGACCCCGCACTAAAGGAATAAAACAAACTAATACACACCACTCCTTTTGCTATAGCAAATGAATCTATTTTTATAAAGCAAAAGTAAAAGTTAAGATGTTAAAGCATGAAAGAGACATAAAGTAAAAGCTAAGCAATATGTTGTCTAAAGCAAGAATTATTGGTGCTAAATGACAAAAGACGCAAAAGACTATATATCATATAGAGTTATGAGATGGTGATATATTGAGATTATAGTTGTTTGTAGTAGGAAACGTAATCGGAATGAAGTAGTATTATCATTAATGTGTTTACTTTGTCTAGTAATCGAAATAAAGTGTTAATAAGTTACAAAAATACTCATAGTTATAATTATATTATTATTAATTATTAATTATTGATTAAGTATTATTTAGAGATTAAGTATTAATTAAGTATTATTTTATTAATTTATTAATTATTATTAATGTATTAATTTACTAAATATTACTTTATTCTTTTATTAATTATTATTTTATTAAAATATTAAATATTATTTTATTATTTATTAAATTAAGTATTAATTAATTATTACTTTGTTAATTTAGTAAATAATTATTAATGTATTAAATTACTAATTATTAAATTATTATTTTATCAAACTATTAATTATTATTTTATTAATTATTGATTAATTATTAATTACTAATATATTTATTTATTATTTATAAATTAATATTAATTATTTAGTTTATGGGAAATTTTATAATTTCATATCAATAATGCAAATGAGAATCTCATTCTAATGGGGTGGTGGGAATGAAATTTTCATTCCCAAATTCTAAATATGTGGGTTCCTTCACATTTTCATTCAATTTTGAAAAATAAACAAGTATAGTGAAAATAATTCTTATTCCTCACTCCCATTCATAATAAGTAACACACACCAAACCAGACACAACATTGAGTGCAGAAGTAAAATTGTCACAATGCACCATGTGACTATTTATCCAACATTCGCAATGCAGAAGTTGTAGAGTCCAGTTGTTGCATGGACTGCATGAAGCAACACAAAAGCTTCATGTATTGATTTCCAGTAAGCATCAACAATTAGTCCACAAAAACTTTCGGTGATTGTCAAAATTTTAGGAAGTGAGTTGACAAAAACGTGTGCTACAGTGCACACGTTATTGCCCTATAAATTGAGGCCATTTCCAGTGTTAAAACCATCCCAGAGAATAGATAACAGAGAGATAGGTTTTTGTAAGTTTCATTTGTAAATTTTGTGTACTCTATTCTTGTATAGTAATAGAACGAATTCGGTTTTTCCTCAAATACTCTCTAAAGTTATCAGTAAATCACTAGTGGTATCATGAGCTTCGCTTTTTCTTTGGGGTCGTAAAACCGATTAACAGAGCTTCTGATTGGAAAATTGATTCTTACGAAAGTTGTCAAAAATCCAATTTGAGGGTACCATCAGCTAGTTCACGTCGAGACGAGCTCGGTGGTATTTTTCGGCGACCAAACGGAGGCCGGACAACGCCGCACACGCCAACACGAGCTGGCGAGAGTCTCTGGAGGTTGAAGATGAGTCCAGTCAGCGACACGTCAGCAGTCCAGTCAGTGACACGTTAGCGCCCAGTCAGCAGACACGTCATCGCCACGTCAGTGCCATGTGTTCGCCATGTCAGCAAGTCGGTCCCACCTTGCCACGCCAGCAGCCACGTCAGCACTGACACGTCAGCATTGCCACGTCAGCATCATGGTAAATTTCATTTAGCCCCTAAAGTTTTGAAATTTATAATTTTACCCCAGTACTTTTAGGAATTTACAAATCAGCCCATGTGTCGGATTTAGACCAACGAAGTGTCTATTCCACCATTTTCGACCATTTCGGACGCAACGGTGACCGTGAATTTGAGAAATTTAGCCCCAATTTTAACCTATTTTCATTTTAAACTTTAAAAATTAAAATGGAAATGGAAGATTCATCTTCTAGTGCAATGATTAAACTGACTGCAACTAATTACTCCATCTGGAGACCTCGGATGATAGATTTTTTACATTACAAAGATCTGTTCGATGTCATCGAGCTGAAGAGAGTGAAACCAGAGTCTGTTAAGGAGTATGACTGAAATAATCTCAACAACAGAACTTTGGGTCAGATTAGGCAGTGGATCGATCACAGTGTCTTCCAACACGTAGCACATGACACAAATGCTTATGAAATGTGGAGGAAATTGGAAGACATGTTCTAGGCCAAAATAGCTCGAAATAAAGCCTTAATCATGAGGCGTTTGGTGAACCTGAAACTACGGATTGGAATTTCCGTTGCAGAACACGCCAACGAGTTCCAAATCCTAGTGAACTAGTTGTCTGCAGTAGACATGCAACTGGCAAACGAAGTTCAAACCCTCTTGCTACTCAGTTATCTTCCTGATAGCTGGGAGACTCTGGTGGTTACTCTCAGCAACTCAGCTTCAGGTGGCAAACTTACCATGCCTATGGTAAAAGACGCATTGTCAAATGAAGAAACAAGAAGAAAATACGTGGGCTCATATCAAACAAAAGCCCTTGTCTCGGAGAAACGAGGAAGACAACAGGAGAAACATCAAGGTGGGAGGAGAGGCAGAAGTAAAAGTAGAGGCAAATCCAAGGACGGGAAAAAGACATACAAGTGCTTCCAATGTGGCATATAATGCCACTTGAATAAAAATTACCGGAAACTGCAACGGGAGCAGAGACAAGGCAATAACCAGCCGAAGAAGATGATGCGGAGACACTAGTAGTTACCACTGTAGATGTAGCTATATGCTCCGGCCAAGAAAAAACATACATTCACACCGCAACTCAGGATGTCGAGTGGGTGGTAGATACTGCAGCATCCTACCACGTCACTCCTTACATGGATTTCTTCACAACATACAAAGCAGAAGACTTTGGAGCAGTGAATATGGGGAATACCAGTTCTTCTCCAATAGTGGGAATTGGTGAAATACAGTTGCGGACAAATGCATGGTATACAATAACCCTAAAGGAGGTCAGACATGTTCTAGAACTTCGGCTCAACTTACTCTCGAAGGTAGCCCTTGACAAATAGGGTTATGCTAGCCACTTCAGTAATAAATATTTTCTGACTTTCATTGACGATGCTTCTCGAAAAGTATAGGTGTATTTCTTGAAATCAAAGGATCAGGTCCTGGACTATTTCAGACTGTTTCATGTCATGGTCGAGCGTGAAATAGGGAAGAAACTGACGTGCCTTCGTACAGACAATGGAGGCGAATACACTTCCAGGGAGTTCGATGCCTACTACGGAAGCCACGACATTCGACACGATGGGACTGTTCCACGCACCCCACAACGCAATAGTGTCGCTGAAAGGATGAACCACACCATTATAGAGAAATTCAGAAGCATGATTAGCATGGCTAAGTTGCCAAAGCCATTCTGGGGATAAGATGTTCGTGCCGCCTACTACCTGATTAATAGATCACCATATGTACCGTTGAACTTTGAGATTTCGGAGAAAGTGTGGTCTGGTAAGAATCCTTTATATTCTCACCTCAGAATATTCAGATGTTTAGCATTTGCACACGTATCCAATGAGATCAGGCAGAAGCTCGATGCAAGAACTACTCCATGCATCTTCATAGGCTATGGAGATAAGGAATTTGGATACAGACTATGGGACCCAAAGGAAAGAAAGGTCACCAAAAGCAGGGATGTAGTGTTTCTTGAAGACCAGACAATAAAAGACATTGAAAAACCCAAGATGTCTTCTAAAATCAGTGCTGATAATGCCGATGCAAATCCAGACACAACCCCAGCACCAACACCAGTGGCCTTAGATGATGATGGGGTACAAGACATATCAGAAGTAGAACCAAAGGATGAAAGAAGTATTGAGCAGGGGAGCTGCAGCCTGCTCCATTAGAGGCTTCAGGATCATCCACAGATCCGGATGACAACAGACAACCAGAACCTCCAGTACGAAGATCTGAGCGAGGCCGAATTCCATCAGCCAGATACTCAGGATCAGAATATATTATGCTTACTGACGAGGGGGAGCCAGAAACCTTCAAAGAAGTTGTATCTCATAAAGACAAAGATAAATGGATGCACGCAATGTAGGATGAGATAAAATCTCTGCAGAAAAACACCACTTATGAGATAGTCAAGCTCCCACATGGAATAAAGGCACTGAAGAATAAATGGGTGTTCAAGCTCAAGAAAGATGGCAGCAGGAAAATGGTGAAACACAAAGCTCGGCTAGTTGTCAAAGGATTCTTACAGAAAAAAGAAATTGACTTTGATGAGATTTTTTCACCAGTGGTAAAAATGGCTTCAATCCGAGTCATCCTAGGATTGGTAGCCAAATTGAACTTGGAGCTTGAACAGATGGATGTCAAAACATCATTTCTTCATGGTGATCTGAATAAAGAAATTTACATGGAGCATCCAGAAGGATTCAAGGTTTCAGAAAAAGAAAACCTTGTTTGCAAGCTGAAAAAGAGCTTATACTGGCTCAAACAAGCACCAAGGCAGTGGTACAAGAATTTTAACTCATTCATGGAGGGTCAAGGCTACAAAAGAACTGCAGTAGATCAGTGTGTATAAATTCAGAGGTTTCCAGATGGAAATTTCGTTGCTCTTCTACTATATGTAGATGACATGTTGATTGTTGGACAAGAAGCAGCGAAGATCAGCCAGCTGAAGAAGTGTCGGAAAATTATGACCCATAGCGTCACTATTTGTACAGATCATTGTGTTGTTGTACAAATTAACTATGTGACAAAGGAGATTGCACTCTTATCATTTGTGATTAGATCACCTAGATGTATAAATGATGAGAGGTCCCTATGATTTGTTCCTGGACAGAAAATGATATGAGACAGTATCAGTCCACGAAGGATAAATCATTAAATATCCATAGTCAGAGCATTATCGAGATTGGACATCGATAAATGCGTAAAAGACTAGTATTACACTTGTGCGCGTTGTGAGGGCACAACGACATAGTTCTCATATATTTGGGTATAGGATACTCATGCAAGTGTAATAGGAGGTTGTGTTTCACCGATGGTACGGGAAACAGCTTCGCTTTGGATAGACCCCCTCGAAATTCTATTGGTAGTATGACTATGTGTCTATGGAAGTCTGAAATCAGGGTAGGTGTATTTGGTCTTAACCTGAGACTTGCACCGCTAACACTTGCGACAATCAATATACTTTGGTTGAGGTCGTCCAGGGCTTTAACAGGTTCTGTGTACGCCAATGCTGGGTATATTGAGAATCGTAGTGTGTTGGGTGTGATGTCAAGATGGAAGTGTCACTCCAGTTATATGGAGATGATGGTCACGTAGGATACGGTACTAGTACTCTTAAATAATGCAGTTATCGGGATAAAATGACAATGTCAGATTTATCCGATTATAGAGACTAGTCACCAGACATCCGACATGTGCTTCGTACGGGGAAAACACAATTCCAGCCCCAGGCCTAGCACGTGATCATCCGATACTGGACAGAAATATGGAATACTACGTATACTACGCCTAATACAGATCATTTATTCCTGTAAGGATGTTTCCAGAGAATTGGGTAGGCATAGCGCTTTGCTAGATGCCAACCTTGTCTTGTAAATTGGTATAAACGTAGTACGAGGTACTTACATGTTCGGATAGTCCGACGACCGAATTTACTGCCAACATATCTGGGGATCCCATGGGTCTCTTCCCAAAGATTCACCGATGACGTATAACTCGCACTCTAAATTAATCTGGGATTAATTAGAAGAGATAGAAAATTAATATGAGATTAATTACGGAAATATTTTATCTGGGATAAAATATCATTAAAGAGAGATAAATATTAATTTGGAATTAATCGATTAATTAATATATTTGATATATTAAACGAAATTGGATTTCGACGCGGAATTAAAATTATATTTTAATTCGGGCGAACGAATTAATTTAGAATTAATTCGTTAGCGACGTGAATAGTGATTTTGCTAGGCGTAATCATTTAATTACGACGCAAAGGTAAATTCGTTAATTTGGAATTAGCGAACCCGAGCCCGGGATTATTTGCGAGCGCATTCGCATTTCGAATTCGAGTGCGGCAAGTCAAATCAAGCGTCAAATCGCTAGTCGCATCAACCGTCAAATCATAAGTCACTTTGAGTGATGTGATTTGACAACTTGATGGATTGAGTGATGTGTGTGGTTGTTGGCTTTAATGGTTTGACTTTTAAAAGCCAAATTCATTCCAAATGAATGTGAAATGAATGTAAAACTCACATGTGTGTATAAGATACATAAATTTCAAAAATTCAACACAACTCCCTCTTCTCTCTTTCTCTTCTCTTCACGCCCAAGGGGCACCAAAAACTGCTCACTATTTTTCTTCAAAATGCCGAGCAGTAGGGAAGCCAAGAGTGGGATTTTGTGGCAAAATCTCAAGTGCTAGCACACTTACGAGACATGCGAAGGTGATAGGGAAGTCTACCCATGAGCCGTGAATCGTTCGACGAAGCTCGGAGCTTGACGAATGAGCTCCAAAGGCCGAAACCAGTGGACTGTTTTTGTGCACTGCCGAATGCAGTTCAAGGAGGAAGAAAATGTTTTTATTGCTTCCGCGTCGCTCAACCGATCGATGTGAGTATTCCATAACTTCTTCGATGTGTATTCGCACTTGATTCATGCTTATAATTGATTTTGGGACCTTAATAGAAACCAACAAGAAGGAAATCTCCAAGGCTTTCGACATGAAAGACTTAGGACCAGCTCAACGGATTTTGGGAAGGGAGATTGTTCGTGACAAATAGAACAAGAAGTTATAGCTTTCACAAGAGAGGTATATTGGATAATCAGGAGGTTCGATATACATAAAGCCAAACCAGTCAGCGTTCCGCTAGCGCACCATTTCAAACTTAGCAAGAGTTCTTGCTCCAAATCCAAGAAAGAAATAGAGGAAATATCAGCAATATCATATTCTTCAGCTGTTGGAAGCCTAATGTATGCAATGGTATGTACCAGGCCATATATTGTACACGCAGTGGGTGTAGTGAGCTGTTTTCTCTCTAACACTGGAAAGCAACACTGGGAGGCAGTCAAATGGATTCTCAGGTACCTCAAGGGTACAACGAAGTTTCGTCTGTGTTACGAAGGAGCTGATCCGATCTTGGAAGGCTATACTGATTCAGATATGGCAGAAGATTTTGATGGTAGGAAATCTACATCAGGATTCATCTACACTTTTGAAGGGGGATTTGTGTCATGGCAGTCAAGATTGCAGAGGTGTATTGCATTATCCACAAGGTGATAGGGAAGTCTACCCATGAGCCGTGAATCGTTCGACGAAGCTCGGAGCTTGACGAAGGATCTCCAAAGGCCGAAACCAGTGGACTATTTTTGTGCACTGCCGAATGCAGTTCAAGGAGGAAGAAAATGTTTTTGTTGCCTCCGCGTCGCTCAACCGATCGATGTGAGTATTCCACAACTTCTTCGATGTGTATTCACACTTGATTCATGCTTATAATTGATCTTGGGACCTTAATAGAAACCAACAATGGTATCAGAGCAAGGTTTGAGCATGAAAAATGTTTAGGGTTAAAATTTGGGCAAATTGATTTTGAGCATGAATTTGTGAAATTGGATGAATGAATATGCTTAAATGTGTTTGGATTGAAGTTTGATTGGATCAATTTCAAGAAAATTAGTTTGGAATATTTTTCCCCAAATATTTTGGGCTTGGCCGAAAGTTATACCCTATATTGTTCTTGGTGATTTTGATTTTTTAATTCATTTGATGAGTTAGAATCAATTAGGATGTTGATTTAATGTCGATTGTTAGATTAATTGGATTGAAACCAAATCGGATATAAAATCCCCTCATTGGCCGAGAGTTATAGCATGTATATTGGGTTTGATTTTAATTAAATTGCGTTGGACGTGATTTAATGTTAATGAGCATGATTAGTTGTGTTAATTGATGTTTTAGAAATGTTAATTAGATAATTAATCATGTTATACACTTTATGTAATTAAATTGTGAAATTGGGTTTTGTGATTTAATTGTAATTTGGCCTTAAAATTGGATTTGGGCTTTTAAAGTTGTTAATAGGCTTATTGGGCTTTGTTGTACAAAGTTGGGTTAAGGCAAATTGGATTGGATACAATTGGGCCCAAAACCGCATCCATAAAGCTCAAATGCGACTTAATGAACCTTTAAAGTTTAATTGGGCCTAATATGCCAAGATTGATATCTGGGCTTATAGGGTAACTCCCGGATTGGATTTTGGTTATTCGGTTTGACTCGAATTGACCAAAAGTCCACACCTTAAGAAATTTATTAAAAGCCCATTGGACTTTAATTAAATTGACGTTGGACGTTAATCGAGTTTTGAGACCCGTAACGATTAAATTTGGAATTTAAGTCGTAAAAGGTTTATTAATAAAGTGTAGTATTTAATTTGGAATTAAATAGTGAATTAGAATTGAATGCATATTAAATGGATTTAATGATGTAGTTTAATTTAATTCGAGAATTCGTACTTTGAGTACTTATTCGCATAATGAGTTTGACTTGAGCAAAATCAAATCGTTGTTTGAACATTGGATGATCACTAATTATCAGATTAATTAATTTGATTAGATTGATTGATAACATGCTTGTGTGAATACATGGTTGCGATGCATGAATAATGTATATCGGATGGATATTAGATAGGTGGGATAATTTTAGAAATTGTTGTAATAAATTTGATTTATTAATTGGACCTGCGTGTCCAGCCTTATTACCTCTCATTTCTTTGTATTCTCTTCTCACATATTCCCCTCAATGTAAATGAGGTATCTTTAGAAGTGTAGTGTAACAGATAGAAGTAAATACTTGTGCTAGCGGGAGAGAGAAATAGAGAGATTTGATCTATGATCAATGTGTAAAGTATCCATCCGCATATCATTATTATTTATTTATACGCGCTTTATTATGTGTTTAGAATGCATGTTTAAGGGTGTATGATGATGAGACCTTAACAAAGATAATAAATTGGTTGCCAATTTACACTCGAAAAACCCTCGTTCAATATTAAGAATTTTTCCTTCCATTGAGTGATTCTCACTCAAGATCCGAGACGACATTGGTTTGTTGGCCAAAGTCAAGGCCTTTGTCTGTCGATGATGTGTTTGAATCACGAAGGCTTTGTTCCATGTCAGTGTCTTGTCCAAGTTTTGGTTTGTTGGCCAAAGTCAAGACCACTTCTTGTCCATAGACATTGATTACGAAGCTTTCCATGGTCAATGGGTCGCGCTTAACTGGGATCACTAAGTTTGTTGTGCCAAAGCCAAGGCTTAGTTGGTTCAGAGGAAAAAGGTTAGGTAATACATTGGATGTATTGGCATATATAAGATATATGTTTCGGACTTATGTCCCCTACCTGATCTAGGAATTGGATTGGATCCAATCGATCTTAGAGATCTACCTAGTTAATTATCATACAATTTGTTGGCCAAAGTCAACATTGTGTGATATTTAATGGGATCCTAGCCCACTAGGAAACACGGTTTCCCGAGTACTCGACAGAGGGTTAGAGGCTCGCCGAAAAATAGTGGGAGGCAAGAATTGAATTTACAATACTCGTTCAATTACTCGCCATACGCGCTCAAACAAATATCAATTCGTCAAAGAAATTAAATGTTAGTTGGACTAATATTTAAATGTTGTTTTATAAATAGTTGGACTATATTCAAACTATTCACTTATAGTTGATTTTATATTTGGATTATAGTAATCAATATAATTGATTTTAATCTATTAAATTATAGTTGATTAAATAGTTGGACTATTGTAATCATTATAATAAATAGTACCTTAATCGTTGATTAAATAGTTGGACTATTAAAATCAAGATTAAAATTGAAAGATTAGAATTTAAAACATGATCCTAAGGAAAATGTATTTAAATGATTTAATTTTCAAATTGGGAATAATTTTCAGGATGGTCCTGGAAAATAATAAGTTACTTTATTTGATAAAATAACATATTATGCCTAAGCCCGGAGTTAAGCAAATAGTAGAGCATAATCTTTGGAAGATTTATGTGATGATAACTTTAGTGCTTAATCCATTAAGCTTGTCGCAGTAGATTCCTTAATTTCTGAATCAGAACTAAGAATTAGATTCTTAAAGTATGATACTGAAATTGAAGGATCTTCATAAATCTATACTTAGATTTTAGAAGTACTAAAATTGCAATAATAACTCTTGGAGAGTTAATGACTATTCTCAAGGAGATAAAGTCAAATTTTGCAATTAGGCAAGTAGCGCAAGGCGCACCTTACTTCGATATTCTAGAAACCCAAGGCTTGGCCAAAGGCTTCTGGAATTTGGAAAAGGGCAAAGACAAAATCATTATAATCTTCTAGGAAGATAAATGACATATCCTAAAAATGTCTGCCTAAATGTGGCAAACGGGATCGTGGAAGCGTGACTGCCATTTGAACAAAGCAGACATGAAGGAATTGAAGAACGAGCAAGGCTCTGACTTCAAATATGATTGTCATAATTATGTTCACTACTAGTATTAAAATTAGATTGTAAATACTTAATGTGATACATAAATATATATTGGTGTTCAGAATCTGTTTTGAACAAGATACTGACTTCAATCGAGATTAATCTGCGATTTGGAAACGGGACAAAAGTCGCTGTTTCAACCGTAGATACCTAAGTTTAGGAACTACTCTCGGGTGTGTACCTAAATTTGGAAACTGTTATAATGTAACTAGTTTGACTAGATACATTATCTTTATATCAGTGTTTAACCCGCTGCGGGTGAACCTTTATATTCTAGAACACTAAAGTGTTTCATTATATAAAGATGATATTGAGATAAACACATTAGATGTGAATAACAACATTTATATTTTGAATATAAATAAATCTCAAATATATAACATGACAAACAAATAGCTCAAACTGATTTGATCATATGAAACTAATTGTGGCATTGTTGTCTGGGACACAATCAAACAAGACTCGTATATCCACACTTTTGAAGAGTGGGTACTCGGACTAATTTGATTCCATTCAAATAAAGTCAACGAATCTAGTTTATTGGGCAAAGTGCCTAAAATACTATTTACTTGGTAAAAGTGTAAATGCCACCGACCTGTTAGCCCTAGTTCATAGTGAAGCAAGTGGGCCCATGTCTAGCTAGGTTAGATGTGGATATGAATATTTCGTGACCTTTACGGATGTGGCATCGCGTTATGGTTATGTGTTTCTTTTAAAGAACACAAATCGGAAACTTTTAAAGTTTCGACACGAAGTAGACAAACAGATCGGCTATAGTATTATACCGTCACGGTAAGACCGTAATGGAAAATTCTTAAACAATAAGTTTCTAAAATACTTGAAAGAGTAAAATATTCTTTCAATGAGGACTCCTCCCGGAACACGTCAGTTTGACGGTGTGTCCGAACTGAGTTACCAAATCTTGTTAGACATGATAAGGTTAATCATGAGTCGCTCTGAGCTACCATTTCCTTCAACGGATAAGCTTTAATCAGTGCAAGAACTTATTTAGAATAAGGTTCCATTAAAATTTGTTTGACAGACTTCATATTATAAATGAACAGGAAAAGAAACCGGGTTTCACAATCCTGATAATTTGGGAATGCTAGGCATATGTTTGGATGATACCAAACTAAAACCCAAATTGGATAAGTGCCAATTGTAGGTTATCCTAGGGATACCATAAGTATTGTACTTATACATCTCACCAGAGAACAATTAGATTGTTGCTCACCATGCGGTTTTCCTAAGAGGAATACCGATATGCAGTGGTAAGTGGGAGGATAGTAAAACTCGATGAAAATGGGAGTAATACTGTTCAAGGCACCGAATCCTAATGGAACATAAATATTTCATCAAAGATGAAACTATACCATAATCTTCGTATACACAAGAACCGCTTATGTCGGAGAGAGTCAGAAAACAACCTGGGGTATATGTTTCTGATCTCACCTCATAAAGATGTTAATCTTATTGAGGTATACCGACTGAATACGTATGAGGAAGTGATACAAGGTATCGACTCCATATTATGACAAAGTGTCATGTAATCCGAAATGGATTCCATGTATATCAACTATGTTTGGATACTAGTTGATGTACCACAAGGCATTGTGTCTATTGGTACTGTATAAGTCTTCAAGGAAGACATACATGGATGGAAACATACCAACATATAAAGCTAGGCTTTTTAGCGGAAATGTATTGTTATCAACATTGTGTTGATTTCGATTCAACATTTACCTGTTGCCACGGTAAATCCATTTGGATAATGCTTGCTAATGCTGCATGTTTCATTCGTGAAATATGACAGCTTTACGGGAAAATCGCTTTCCTGGAAAGGAAACCTTTCGGAGGATGTTTATAACATCCTGACGATTTTGTCGTACCAAAATTGGCAAACAAGGTTTGCAGGTTATTCGATCCATGTTTGGATTGAAACAAGCATAGGTTCTTGGAATTATCGTTTTGATGTAATCATAATGGAATATGATTTAATTCAAAACGAAAATGATTCTTGTGTATATAATGAGGTTAGTGGGAGCGCACTGACAGTGGCTGTCCTATAAATAATGATTAATTATGTCATTTCATGGAAATGATATTCCCATAATAACTATCGGCGAAAGCTTGGCTTTCGAAAACTCTCCACGGAATAGTACATTGAAAAATGTACGCTACCTGGTGTCTCATACGCTTTGAGCATATGGATTCACAAACATGCCATTCCAAGTGATAGTCATTGGATTGATATTAAGAACATCTGTTAGTATCTTAGAGAACTAAGGATGCTGTCTTAATCTATGGAGAAGGAAAACTTGAACTGACTGGGATCACTACTGCAAGTTCCTAAACCGATAAAACGACTATAAGATGCAAACGGTACTATACAGTTTGAATAACGGTACAGTGAGCTGGAAATATTCCAAGCAAGATACTGTTACCGAATAAACAACAAATGCGGGTTATTGCTGCAGCTGAGGGGCAATAGAAGCCTTCTGGGTAGATAACAAATCTAATTAGATTAGATATAATTCTGTTAGTAGCTAAGCTAGGCGTCAGCACAGGCTAAAGAATTAATGGTCTCATCAACGATCCAGATATAAACTTCGATATTCATCTGATTCGTTCGGATCATACATCATGGCGATGTGATGATCGAATAAATCGCATCAGATGATAGTCATGTAAATCCGCTGATGAAAGCATTTCTGAGCAATTTGAGCCAACCGTACATAGTTCGGGTGTCAGACACTCGAGTGACTGGCTATAGGTCAAGTGGGAGATTGTTGGAAAATTATGACCCATAGCATCACTATTTGTACAGATCATTGTGTTGTTGTACAAATTAACTATGTGACAAAGAAGATTGCACTCTTATCATTTGTGATTAGATCACCTAGATGTATAAATAATAAGAGGTCCCTATGATTTTTTCTGGACAGAGAATGATATGAGACAATATCAGTCCACGAAGGATAAATCATTAAATATCCCTAGTCAGAGCATTATCGAGATTGGACATCGATAAATGCGTAAAAGACTAGTATTACACTTGTGCGCATTGTGAGGGCACAACGACATAGATCTCATATATTTGGGTATAGGATACTCATGCAAGTGTAATAGGAGGTTGTGTTTCACCGATGGTACGGGAAACAGATTCGCTCTGGATAGACCCCCTCGGAATTCCATTGATAGTATGACTATGTGTCTATGGAAGTCCGAAATCAGGGTAGGTGTATTTGGTCTTAACCTGAGACTTGCACCGCTAACACTTGCGACAATCAATATACTTTGGTTGAGGTCACCCAGGGCTTTAATAGGTTCTGTGTACGCCAATGCTGGGTATATTGAGAATCGTAGTGTGTTGGGTGTGATGTCAAGATGGAAGTGTCACTCCAGTCATATGAAGATGATGGTCACGTAGGATACGGTACTAGTACTCTTAAATGCTGCAGCTATCGGGATAAAATGACAAGGTCAGGTTTATCCGATTATAGAGACTAGTCACCAGGCATCCGACATGTGCTTCGTACGGGGTAAACACAATTCCCGCCTCAGGCCTAGCACGTGATCATCCGATACTGGACAGAAATACGTAATACTACGTATATTACGCATGATACAGATCTTTTATTCCTGTAAGGATGTTTCCGGAGAATTGGGTAGGCACGACGCTTTGCTAGAGGCCAACATTGTCTTGTAAATCGGTATAAACGTAGTACGAGGTACTTACGTGTTCGGATAGTCCGACGATCGAATTTACTGCCAACATATCCGTGGATCTCATGGGTCCCTTCCCAAAGATTCATCGATGACGTATAACTCGCACTCTAAATTAATCTGGGATTAATTAGAAGAGAGAGAAAATTAATCTGGGATTAATTACAGAAATATTTTATCTGGGATAAAATATCATTAAAGAGAGATGACGATTAATTTGGAATTAATCGATTAATTAATATATTTGATATATTAAACGAAATTGGATTTCGACGCTGAATTAAAATTAGATTTTAATTTGGGCAAACGAATTAATTTGTTAGCGACGTGAATAGTGATTTCACTAGGCGTAATCATTTAATTACGACGCAACGGTAAATTCGTTAATTTGGAATTAGCGAACCCGAGCCCGGGATTATTTGCAAGCGCATTCATATTTCGAATTCGAGTGCGGCACGTCAAATCAAGGGTCAAATCGCTAGTCGCATCAAGCGTCAAATCACAAGTCACTTTGAGTGATGTGACGTGACAACTTGATGGATTGAGTGATGTGTGTGGTTGTTGGCTTTAATGGTTTGACTTTTAAAAGCCAAATTCATTCCAAATGAATGTGAAATGAATGTAAAACTCACATGTGTGTATAAGATACACAAATTTCATAAATTCAACACAACTCCCTCTTCTCTCTTTCTCCTCTCTTCACGCCCAAGGGGCACCAAAAACTGCTCACTGTTTTTCTTCAAAATACCGAGCAGTGGGGAAGCCAAGAGTGGGATTTTGTGGCAAAATCTCAAGTGCTAGCACACTTACGAGACATGCGAAGGTGATAGGGAAGTCTACCCATAAGTCGTAAATCGTTCGACGAAGCTCGGAGCTTGACGAAGGAGCTCCAAAGGCCGAAACCAGTGGACTATTTTTGTGCACTGCCGAATGTAGTTCAAGGAGGAAGAAAATGTTTTTGTTGCTTCCGCATCGCTCAACCGATCAATGTGAGTATTCCGTAACTTCTTCGATGTGTATTCGCACTTGATTCATGTTTATAATTGATTTTTGGACCTTAATAGAAACCAATAAGAAGGAAATCTCCAAGGCTTTCGACATGAAAGACTTAGGACCAGCTCAACGGATTTTGGGAAGGGAGATTGTTCGTGAAAAATAGAACAAGAAGTTATAGCTTTCACAAGAGAGGTATATTGGATAATCAGGGGGTTCGATATACATAAAATCAAACCAGTCAACGTTCCGCTAGCGCACCATTTCAAACTGAGCAAAAGTTCTTACCCCAAATCCAAGAAAGAAATAGAGGAAATATCAGTAATATTATATTCTTCAGCTGTAGGAAGCCTAATGTATGCAATGGTATGTACCAGGCCATATATTGTACACGCAGTGGGTGTAGTGAGCTATTTTCTCTCTAACCCTGGAAAGCAACACTGGAAGGCAGTCAAATGGATTCTCAGGTACCTCAAGGGTACAACGAAGTTTCGTCTGTGTTATGAAGGAGTTGATCCGATCTTGGAATGCTATACTGATTCAGATATGGCATGAGATTTTGATGGTAGGAAATCTACATCAGGATTCATCTACACTTTTGAAGGGGGAGTTGTGTCATGGCAGTCAATATTGCAGAGGTGTATTGCATTATCCACAATAGAAGCTGAGTACATCGCTATAGCTGAGGTAGGAAAGGAAATGTTGTGGCTAAAGTATTTTTTCAAGAGTTGGGGATCAAACATCAGCAACTTCCTGGAAGTTTGCGATACTTTCATTTACAACTGAGCAGCTAAAGAATCAATGAGACTGCTGGTTTTTCCATTTTCCCTGAAAGACAGAGCTAAAGCTTGGCTACATTCACTACCAGTAGGTTCCATCACAACTTGGAACACTCTAGCCACAAAATTCCTTGCAAAGTACTTTCCACCAGCAAGAACTGCAAAGTTGAGGAATGACATCACATCTTTTGTACAAAAAGATTCAGAATCCTTTTGCGAAGCTTGGGAAAGATTCAAAGATTTACTCCGGAAATGTCATCATCATGAGATCGCAAAGTGGCTACAAGTCCAAACCTTCTACAATGGACTTTCTGGAATAATGAGAACCATAATTGATACTGCTGCGGGAGGAGCTTTGATGGCAAAAGGAGAAGATCAGGCCTGTGACTTAATTGAAGAAATGGCCAACAACAATTCTTTATGGCCAACAGAAAGGAGCATGATCCAAAGAATTGCAGGAATTTATGAAGTTGGAGCCAACACATCACTCAATTCCAAGTTGGATGTGATATACAAATGTCTAGAAACACTTAGCACGCAAGTTGTGAACATCGCTGGAACAACAAGTTCACCATATGAAGGAGCACCAGAACCAATTCAACATAAAGAAACAGTGAACTACGTTAACAATTTCAACAGACAGGGGAATAATCTATATTCCAACACCTACAACCCATGGTGGAGGAATCATCCCAATTTTTCATGGAGCAACAATTCAGGGCAAATGAACAACCCACCACCCGGATTCCATCAACAGAACAAAGGCCAGGAGCATGAAAAAGAACCAGGAATAATAGAAGTGTTGGCCCAGTTGAAGAAGCAAGAAGCAAAATATGATGCTTTAACAACTATGGTTCAAAATCAAGTAGCATTGAATCAAAGCCATTCAGCCTCTATTAAAGCAGTGGAAAATCAAATGGGACAACTGGCCAATGCTCAGAGTTACAAACCGCCAGGTACCCTTCCTAGTAACACTGAACCAAATCCGAGGAACATGGGAAATGAGCAATGTCATGCCATCATGTTAAAAAGTGGTACTGAAATCAACAAAGATATTGGAATCAAGGCAACAATTGAAGATATTCCAAAAGAAACAAAGCAAGAGATGGAGGAAAAAGAAGCAAAGGAAAAAGAACAGATCACTCCACCTCCACATTTTCCTCAACGTCTTCAGAAAAACAAAATGGACAAACAGTTTGCTCGTTTCCTGGAGGTGTTCAAAAATCTGCATATCAACATTCCATTTGCAGAAGCGTTGGAACAAATGCCCAGCTATGCCAAATTTATGAAAGACATTCTTTCACGAAAGCGAAGATAGGGAGATTACGAGACAGTAGCATTGACAGAAGAATGCAACGCCATCATTCAGAGAAAACTTCCTCCAAAGTTGAAAGATCCTGGCAGTTTCACTGTACCTTGCACCATAGGAGAACATGACTTTGGTAAGGCTTTATGTGATTTAGGTGCAAGTGTTAACTTGATGCCTTTTTCTATTTTCAGGAAACTGCAAATTGGAGAAACAATGTCTACTTCAGTCTCTCTACAACTTGCTGATAGAACGCTCGTATTTCCAAGAGGCGTAGTTGAGGATGTGCTGGTCAAGGTTGACAAATTCATTTTCCTATCATATTTTATTGTCCTTGATATGGAGGAAGACACAGACGTGTCAATCATCCTTGGGAGACCATTCTTGGCTACAGGTCGAACCATTATTGATGTACAAAAAAGAGAATTAACCATAATGGTACAGGACCAAGAAGTAACATTCAATGTTTTCAAGGCCATGAATTTCCCAGATGATGAAAAGAAGGATGAATGTTTCAGACTTGATGTGATACACAATACCATTCAGAACTCCAAAGCAATGTAAAGTTCTATTGACAAACTTAAAACATGTCAATTGCATATGGAGCCTGAAGATAAAGCGTCTTATGCACTGAAAAAGCCAATCTTTGTACTACAAGCAACAAAAGAGAAAAAGTTCCACTAGCTCAACGAATTGGAGGAATTTCACAATCAGCCTTTTGAGGATGCCAAATTGTACAAAGAAAAGGCCAAGAAGAGACAAGATGAGAAGTTAGTGCGCATACAACTGGAACCAGGGCAGAAGGTACTGTTAAACAAATCAAGGGTTAAATTCTTCCCATGGAAGCCAAAATCACGGTGGTCAGGTCCATTTGTGATCACCAAGGTTTTACCAGACAGAGCCATTGAGATACATGATCCTGACTCCAACAAAACTTTCAAGGTTAAAAAAAAGCGTGTTAAGCACTACCGGGGAGAATCATTTGATCGATAAAAAGAAAGTGTCACACTTTCAGATCCAGCATAAATGTTCGAGCAGTCACGTCTAGCTGACGACTTTAAACTTAGCGCTTCCAGGGAGGCAACCCATGCAATTTTTGTATATATTGTGATTTGGTGTGATTTAAATTTGGTGTGTTTAGTTTTTGCAGATTAAGACATTTTAGGATGGAAGAAGTTCTCGCAAATCTTCACAAGCAATTTCCTTCTCTCCCTCAAAACTCTCTGATGAAAGTCTACAAAGCTCGCTTGGAACGGATGAGATTACTAACAATCCATGGTGTTCCTAATGACATTCGTTGGGTAATTGAAGCACGAGTCCGATTGGCAGGTGAGTCTTCTGACTCTTTTATTTCACATCTGCCTGGTTTTGGAAGAAGCACCTATGCAAAGAAACATAGAGCTAAACAAATGGGTGTTTGTTACAAATGTGCACGCTGGAATTGCAATATTCGTTGTCGTTCTTTAGGAATGGTGTCTGATAATCGCGAAGATAAAATTAAATTCATTAGGGATGGCTTGAGTAAGGAGTCTTTAGATGATATATCTTCAACTGTTGAGACGCATCCCAGTGGATATGTTCACATAGTCATTCGCAAATTACATACACAATTCCAAAAAGAAAGACAACAATTAAGTCTTGGGAATCTGACTCAAAAAGACCATGTTTGCCAGTTTATAAGAAAATTGGATGGGAAGCTTGTCCCTGACGCATAGACGTCAATCAAGCCGCTACTTTTCTTGTACATATTATATCTCTTTGTCTTTTCCTAATAATTGTAAATTATTTTGTTGTTTTCTTTTATTTTCTCCGACAGGATCCAGACATTTTTTACTATCACGATTTATTTTACTGTTAACTAATAATCGTCATTTGGAAGATAATTGTGCTATTATTACTCACCCTTTTTAGGTTTTATAAATTCAACTCATCATTGCACTTTTGAAGACATCCAGAGTAAAACATGGAAGCCACTTCAAGAAGACGAGTTGAAAACATCTGTGTGTTTTGCGGTACTAGTGTTGGTACTAAGCCACAATACGTAGAGGCAGCACATGAATTGGGTCGAGTCTTAGCTGCAAGGAATATGCACTTAGTATATGGCGGAGGTAATCTTGGACTAATGGGAATCGTTTCAAAGGCCGTACAGGAAGGAGGCAGTCACGTTTTGGGAATCATCCCAAAACCCTTGGCAGAAGCAAATCTTATTGGACCATCAAACGGAGAAGAGATAATTGTGCCAGGTATGTCTGAACGACTGGTAGAAATGATTAACTGAGCTGATGCTTTTATTGTTTGCCAGGTGGCTTGGGTACATTAGAGGAAATTTTTATAGTGTTATCTTGGGCGAACTTGAACATACACCAGAAACCAATTGGGCTGTTTAACGTTGATGGATTTTATGATTTTCTTTGTGTGTTTCTTGATGATGCCCGGAGAAATGGGTTCGTGTCAAAACCTTTAAAAGAACTCCTCTTCACTGCCAGAACTGCTCCGGATCTAATTGACCAAATCTTAGCCTGTGAACTACAAATTGACCCTATCATTTCAAAGATAAATTGGTCTGAGGACGATCGTGGTAAGATGCGTCAAATTAATCTGGATCTTAACCTTTAATTTCCTGTAGAATTTCAGCTAACCAGGTACTATCTTCTACACTCTTCTTCTACTGTTTAAGACATTGAGGACAATGTCTCATTTAGGTTTGGGGGAGGGAATTAGTTGATCAATACCTTGTTTTTAGTTTGTGTGTTGTTTTTATTTTTAGTCCAAATTTTTTCGAAAATTACAAAAAAAAAAAATTGAATGTTTTTCAAAAATTACAAAAATACTTTGCGTTTTGTGTTTTTATTTTGACTAAAAATGTGATATTGGTAAGAGATAGCTGAGTAAAGAGTTTCCACTCCTGAGACGTATCTCAAACCTATTTCGGAACAAGTTAATTTTTGTTTATTTCCTTTTAAATTATTTAATTTGTGAATTCTCCATAATACTGACTAAAATGGATCTTCATATGCTCAGTTGGCAGGTATTATCAACATGCATAGTAACATACAGACATGAGTTGTAATTGAAAAGTTTATAATATTTAGTGCTCTAGTTTAATTGGAGAAAACATCTCAAAAAGTGATGGAGTAAAAAAAAAAGTCTGAGATCCGAGTTATTAAGTCTGTAAGGGTGTTTTAACACCTAGTGCCCTAAAGCCAATTGGTTTGGGAGTCACTGGCCCAAAGCTCGCTACATGGATCAAGGATATTGCAAAAATATATATATCAGAAGTCTGAGTAATTAAGTCCGTAGGGGTGTCTTAACACCTGGTGCCCTAAAGCCAACTGGTTTGGGAGCCACCGACCCAACACTCGCTACATAGATGGAAGATATTGTATATAAATAAAAATCAAAAATAAAAAAAATCAGAAAAATCAGAAAAATTATTCCATTGCTGCAAAAAGATGTGAATTCAGATAAAACTTTAGGACAAAAATATTACTCTCTTATCAACTACACTTGTGACTGTTGTGGGCAAAAATGAGTTGATTAATATTTTGTTGACTGTGTATATGGAGAATGGTAAAAATAATCGGAGAATTTACTTATTCGGTAATTTAGAATGAAACAAAACAACTATTGACTTGGAGTAGAAGTTTCACCTGATTAGTCACTAACTTCTTTATTTTCTTTTCTCTTGTCTTTTTGCTTTTGTGTGCATTAGTTTTATTATCTTTTTACTTTTGTAAAATGTTTGTGGGTATCGTTGCTGTAAGCCCTCACGAGACTATAACTCGTCCACTAGGGACACCTAGGGGTTTAAAGGCTTGTTGCATATGCTAAATGCAACTGTGATCCCTACGAAAGTGGCTTAGTTTAATTTTAATTGTTTCTTGTATTTTATTTTATTTTTTTGCTCGAGTACTAGCAAAATTTTAGGTTTGGGGGTGTGATGAGCGGAAAATATATCAATATTTACCACCCATTTTACTTAATATTTTGTTTAGTTTCTCAGGTTTGATGAACGTTTTGATGTGTTTTAGTTTATTTTGCAGATAAAATAATATTGGGACCCAATGAAATCATTTATGACGAAATATGGGTCAAATAAGGGCAAAAATTGGACTTGACATATTAATTTTGGAGATTGGAAACTTGAAAGGACGTTTTAACGAAGTGCAGTTTTGGAAATTCCAATTTTGCGCATCTGTCGTATTTTGGGCATCACTTTTTACTCCGATATCAGATGGAGCTGATTCAAGTTCCAGATTAAATAAGAATCAAAGATCTACAACTTTGAAAGATAAAATAATTTCTAATTCTGAATATTTCATGCCCGAAATTGATGAACCATCCAGAAGTGTGTTGTGTGTAATTATTAAAGTCATTTTCAATCATTTTCAAAGCAAAAAAATAAATTAATAAATAAATAATAAAAATTATCAAATCACCACCAAACATGATAAGCAATTAGTGGAGCAATTAATAATGGATTTGGTGCAGCAATTAGTGGAGCAATTAATAATTGATTTGGTGGATGATTTGATGTAGGCAAAATTTTTCCTATACATACCAAGTCATTTCATTTGTAAATTCATACTTTCTTCTAAGGAATTCCTTAAGAATACTAAGAAAATTGTATCTTGTTTGTTTATTAACAGCTTTCAGTAATTAATTTCCGCTTTCGCACTTTCTTTTCTTTACTTTTCAGTTTTTACTTTCCGCAATTTACTTTTAAGCACAATACTTTTCTTTCTTTAATTTTCAGTTTTTACTTTTCAGTAATGAGGAGGTAACTCTCATTTGCTGGGGTAAAAGGTAAAACTTTTATTACTAATATTTAGATTAATCCCCCTTAATTATAATATATAAACTAGTTAAAACCAGACTTAACAAGGATACCGCCATATTGGTCGGTTGGTAATTATTTAAATTGGTTTTAACCTGACTAAACTGGATACCGCCTGATTGGTCGGTTGGTAATTAATTATTAATTTGACTTAATCTGGATACCGCCTATATGGCTGGTTGGTAATTATCATGCAAAGTTAATATATTATATTAAGGGAGATATCTAAAATAAAAGTAATAAAAGTGGATCTTTTTACCTCAACATTTTCTTTTATTGTAATTTTACTTTATTTACTTTTCAGCAATTTACTTTTCAGCAATTTACTTTTCAGCAATTTACATTTCAGTAATTTACTTTCATCATTTACTTTTCAGCATTTAATTTTCAGTATTTTACTTTATGTCTTTTATTTTATTTAAGTTTTTTTTACTACCGTAAATATGTGTCGTAACTAAGCCAGTTATCTGGGGTTGTGATGAAATCCAATATCACTGGTTTATAAGGGGTTAAATTATAGTTTGGGTAATTTAAAGGTTTACTTATTAATTCTTAAGCTTAATGCGTCTTGTTAATTGGCCACTAATAAGATTGATGTGGTAAATCTAAAATAAACTTGACAAATGAATTTTAGGTTTCAGCCTTAGACTTAATAGCCCACGATCTTCCTTGAGGATATATAACCCTTTAATAGATTTCCTTACATGATAGACATATACCTGTCGGGCGGGAGTAGCCATAATTGGAACTTAAACTTAATGAATCCAGATAATTTGGTTGACATAGACATATGGTTCAATTAGGTTAAACTGAGTATTTGCGTCTGACCATCGACAGAGGCTTTTGCATAATTTAGTGTTCCAGGTTAGTAAACTGATTTATTACACAAACATAAAATAACCACTTCATCTTTAAAATGATATTGGAAGAAATCACAACCCTAGATAGTTTTTAATATTGAATTTTCTTAAACCTACATTCGAGCATTTTATTTACTTATTTTTAAATTCAAAACCTTTATCATTTCAAATCAATCAATCAATCTGTTAGATACTAGTATCATTTGACCTCATAAAATTAATAGATTAGGTATTAAGTCCTCGTGGGATCGATACTTTTTATACTACTTGAACGATACGTGCGCTTGCGTTATACGCGTGTGTAAGACCGGTCACTGGAGGGGTAGAATTGTAATGAAATCCAGCAAAGCACAAACCAACAGCCTACTTTCGGTGCTCCAGTCAGCAAGATTCCAACAGCCATGCACATCAAACTTTCGATGACTCCTTGAAAGGTGGCATGAAGGCAGGAGCAATTTCATGGTATTACTGTTCAATTATTGAATTTTTTGTACAAAGCCTGCTTATAAATTCAGGCATTCTCAGTGTATTTTTCCCATCCCAGAAAGTGTAGAAAACAAAGAGAAAGTGAGGTTTTTGTAAGTGTTTCAAGTTTGTAAATATTTGTATCTATTCTCTAAAGTGATCGATGAACCACAACAGAAGTAAACCTAGACATTTCAAAGTTAAGGTGGTCATTGGGAGAATCGACACGGACGGTTGGTTGGGGTCTCTAAATTAAACTCAAAATCAGTGGTCTCGAATTTATAGAAATTTGAAATTTTAAGGTATAATATGACTTATTTATTTTTATATTTTATCGTTAGTTCTATTTTAAGAATTCATTTAAGATCTCAAGAAAAAAAAAAGCAACATTGTTCAAAACCATCAATACAATCAAATTATGTGAAATTGATCAATACCACAAGCAGCTCATATAATTTCCAGATGTTCCATGGATATTCGCATTCAGTAATAGCATGATGGGTGTATTTGTCCCCAAGGGGTGTGGCTTGGTGGTGTATGGTTCAATATCTCACCTTGAGGTCCTGGGTTCGAATCCATGGAGTGCGTTTCTTGTAAGAATTTGGGACAGTTAGGGGTTTTATATGCTCCAATTACGCCCGAAAGGAGTAGTTTGGCCGTGAAATTTCCAACGATTTCAAAAAAAAAATGATGAGCGTACTTATCTTCCTCCCGTATGCACAAAAAGTCTTATAAATTAGGCTATTTTTATCGCACTTCTCTAAAAGGAAAGTGGATGTCTAAAATAAGCGGAAGAAATTATAGTGGTTCAGCCACAGAATGGTCTATATCCACTCGAGGACAAGCTGCAATGCTGTTCTTCAGATTGCAAAGAGCAACTCTCGTGTACAAAGATTCCTCTCAATCACTTGCTATTCTCATTAATCAGATTAGTTATGAAGACTGTTGATCAGCTTTATAACTGATGCGGATAGATACAGGTAACAGTATTAATGTATCAGTAAAATTAATGGTTCCATTGTAACTTGAGATTGCATGTTCGAATCGCGAAAATAATTTTTTTATAAAAAATTAAGTATAAAATTACATACATAATAAATCATCCGCAAAGCCCAAATCCTATATTATGGAAATGGACTATATTATTTTGTTAAGATGCATGTTGTCTCTTCATCTTAGAACGAAAGGCCCTGGCTCAACTGTACAAGCTAGCACTTTGCCCTTGTCATCGCATCATAATTTGTAATTCCTTTAGAACCTGTTGACCGCTATTTTTGATATAAGGGCAATATGGGAAATTAATTATTTGAACAAAATTTTTTCATCAGTGAATTTGTTTGATTGTTTGGGAATTAAAGTAAATTTAGCAAGCAGACAAATAAATCACAGAATTTACGTGGTTAGACAGAAGTGACTCCTACCTACGTCAACGAGAGAAAGAGGAAGTATTTTATTACTGTTCGAGATCAAGACCAACCTGAGTTACAATGAAGAAATGAACTCACAAAGTGATAAAACACCTTAGCTCTTTCATAAACCTGGTACAATTCTCTCAAGGGGTCGGATGATTGACCAACTTTCTCTCTCTATCATTAGTTCTTAAACTCTTAGTTTTTTACAAGGTGTGAGATGCAAAAATTACTAACCCTTAAATCTGAGACTTCAACCCATTTATATAAGCTTCTGAATTCACTATTTCATTACTTCTGACATCATCTCATGTCACCTTATCATCATTGCAGTCATAACTCTCCTTAACTTCCGAAGCCAGTGAAGCAACACTTGTTGGTTGCTACCATTGTCAAGACTCTCACTAAAACAAAGTCTCCATTTTCATATTGCTGATCAAAGTTACATGCTTAGCACTCAATTTTCATGGGTGTTTTGTGGTAAGACTTTGTAATCATCGATTCAAGCCAAATGATATTGTAGTCATGAATAGTATCATTTTAGTTCAGTTAACACAACCAAAATTCATAAAAAAAACTCATCAAATTCGGAAATAAATTCATGCATAAAAATTCATCACATAATCCTTAAACACTCCAAATCAGAGTTAAATTATGTTCAATTTTCTCAAAATTCAAATTTTGGGGCTGATTTTCAAAAAAAAAAAAAAAAATGCAACAGGAACACACATAATAATAAACCAACTTATTAGCCTGTTCCACCTCCCAATCAAACAAGATGAAGAAGAATTAATTCACATGTCCATGGTAGGAAAAAAATTGAAAAGATGAAAACAACCCCAAATTACAAGAATCGTCAAAGATTGAATGAAATGGCACAATCAGCGGTGTGGCAACAAAGTCCAACAATATTGTCGAAATCTTCCGCACAAAACAGGCAAAGAAACAACGCTAGCAAATCATCGTCATCATATGTTTCATCTTATCCTCCTAGGATGAACAGATCTATATCAAAATCAAAATGCAACAACACGTGGCGTTTGAAGATCATTATTGGTTTTGAGAACAAACCTAAATTGTAAGAATCGTTGAAGACAGAACGAAATGGGACAATCAGCGGCAGGGCGAGCAGTGGCATGATGAACAACGGGGTGAGCAGCAATGTTGTGAGTAGAAACACGGTGAGGTGAAGAAGAGATGTTAGGTCAAATGGTTAAAAATGAGTTATCGATTTTTTTTTAACCTTTTTCACAATCAGCATACCCCTTAGGTATCACATACCCAAGTATATTATAGACGTCCCCATGATTGATGCATAAAAACACATCCAATCCGTATTCTCGGTAGATTCCAAAATTTTAATTGTAATATCGATAAATTGTAACGATTGAAAAAAAATCGAAAAATGCTCATGATCTTGATGTGTTTATGTTGTGTGTGTGAATGTGTTTATCCGTTTCCAAATTCATTAAAATTATTGTCCGAAATTGACCATGATTTTTTTTTTAAAAAACTTCTCAGACTTTATTAAATATTCTGACTTACGGTAAAGAAAAACCGAGAATACAAATAAATCATAAAAACAACCTAAAAAACATCTAACTAGACCAAAACTAAATTCAAAACCTGCAACGCTATGGAATTCAAAACCTACAACACCATAGAATACACTTTAAAAATTATCTTGCATGCATCATAATTTTTTTTTTTAATTGTTGTCAACTATGCCGTCAAATCACCCATTTCGGGTTTAAACGGAACAGGTAAAACTCCCGATTGTGTTAGACTCTTACAAGAAACGTTATCTTTGGATTCAAACCCAGAATCTCAAGGTGAGATCGTAAACCCTACACCATCAAGTCACGCCCCTTGGGGACGCATAGATCATATATTTTACAAGTAAACCAAATTTAAATTCTAATGAAATCATCTCAAAACTTATTTCGACCACTCGAAATAATCTTTACCGAAAAATTAACTAACACATCACACTCACAAAAAAAATATGATGAATTAAAAAATTCAAATGAATAAGATGATCAAAAAGTTCTTCCCAAAAGTAATGAGATTTTTTAAAATTGACAATTATGGGAGTGTTCAAATTCTGAAAACAAAAACAAGAGTGGTCCATTGATATTTATGAAGCATTAATTATTTACACGCCAAAATCCCTATCTTATTTGAGAAATTTACAAAACTAATTATTTTTAATTATTTATTATAAAAATTGACCAACAATCTCAAAATTATATTTAAATAATAAAATTCAACATAAACTATCAATTTTACCATTTATTATAAATATCTCATAATTTTCATCTCTCTCATTTTCACTCATTAAAACCCTAATCTCCCAAATACTCAAATATTCCAACAAGAACTGAATATTCCAATGCCATAAGAGGACTCTGGCGACGAGCGTGGATGATGGCGTGGCGGTGGGATGTGCAGATTTGGTTATTATTTATAAAAAGTTTCAACTTTTAATTTGGTGAGTAATTTAATTCATTTCACAAGGTTTTAAATTTCACATATATTCCAAATGTGCATTTTTGTGAATGTTTTTACTAAATTTTGCATTTAAATATAAAGATTTTGAGTAAATATGATGTTGGTAATATTCGAAGACCAAATGTTTATAAAAATTCATAAGACAATATTTTTGTATAATGGGCGCCCGCGAGAACACCCATTAACTTGTGCGAGTGCGTGGGTGTCTGCGCAGGCACCCGAACACCGCTCTAGTCCTCCACGTGGACGCCCGCGTGATGTACGATTGCCCACTTGTTACATGGGGCATCCGCGAGGATGCTCGCGAGATGTAGTGGCATCAGGTTCGCGCGAGAAGATGAGTACTCACGCGAACGAGATGCTCGACAAACATAGCATTCGTGCGGGCGTTCTTACGACAACCTGAATAACATTCATTTATTTGGATTAATGATTTTTTTTTTAATGTTGCATGTAGGTATAGAGAAAAATAGTCCTAACCCATGGGATCTAATAATACCATATTTTGATCGATTTCGAGGGCGTGCAATCAGTATTACTCGTATCCAAAAGGGTTGTGAAAGGAATAATGACAAAATTTACTACTCCACAACTAGAAGATTTCAATAAATCAATCTTTGAACTTTTGTCGAATGTCACATATACTTTTTCAATTTACTAATCAAATGTAATATCATTTGAAACAACAATCACAATTGTTATTCCATCAACATAATCCATTATATCATTTTCTGATTTTATCCATGATCCATCATACTATATCTTCAGCACAATTAAATTCATTGGACCTGCACAATCACGAAAAATGAATAAATTTTTAATTTCTAATTTAAAAATTGAAATTCTGTCTTTTGAGCACCAATTAGGAATCCGAGTGCTCGCGAGGACACCCACACGCATTCCTAAAACTTATGGGCCCTCGCGCAAGAAAAAATGGGTGCCCTCGCGGTCGCCCACTTATGCCTATGCATGCAGACGCCAATACAAGAGTATGCACGCCCGGGTAAGAAAATGGGGGCCCGCGAGGGAGCTCAGACTCCAGACAAATCGCCCATTATAAAATTTTTAAATATTATAAACCTTATTTGATTAATTTTCAATTGATAAGTGTTGATGTGAAAAGATTTTCTTCAAATAAGTATGAGATTAGTGGAAGTTTTGTGGTTATGATGGGTACTTGAAGTTCTTTTTTAACTTGAAAGGGAAGATAATTTAATCTTTAAAATATTTATTTAACCATTAGAAATATTTTTGAAATTATAGATCAATTTTTATAATTGATAAATAAAAGTGGTTAGTTTTATATATCTTCAATCTTATTTTCTCAATTTTAAAAGAATGTCGTAAGTCACGACTCGTCACTCGTGGTCACCGTGATTGTTACCTGACAGACGCCAATCCATTTATCAGCCACGACCATCATATCATCAAATGAAATGAACTTCTAGATCTTTTTATAGACTTTTGTATACGAGATCTCTAGATTGCTGTTCATATATAGTTTTTTAAAGTAAATAATCTTTGTTTATAAACAACTACCAAGTCACCAACTAAAGGGATCGTTTGATTGATGTGATACACAAGGCTATTTTATTTTTTTATTGCCCTGATAATAGTTTCGGAGGGTCCAATCATATACTATTTATAGTTTTGTTTGCACTAATTGTTTACCGCATTGAATCAGAAGAATCCTGAAGAGAAGCAAAATATGGAGGTGCCCCTATTGCCAGCTGAGAGGAAAGAAGAGAAAAAATGGGTGGTGGCACCGCCACGGCGAGCTGCGTTTGTGGAAGAGCTGAAGACTATGTGCTTCTTGGCGGGACCGCTGGCGGCGGTTACAGTTTTTCAGTTCTCTTTGCCGGGTATATCGACGATGATGGTGGGACACCTCGGAAAACTCTCACTTGCTAGTGTTGCCATCGCTAACTCTCTCACCAATGTCACCGGCTTCATTCCACTAGTAACCTTTATTAATCTTCTTTTCAATCCCTTTTTATTTTATCATAAAGTAGCTGCTTTACTTGTTTCTTGTTTTTTTTTTTTTTTTTTTTTCACATCAAGAATATACTTTGTTATTACTTTTCAATTATATTGTGGGCACAATAACTTGATTAATACCTTATTAACTGTGTGTATAGAAAATGGTAACAATAATCGGAGAATCTACTTATTCGGTAATTTAGAAAGAAATAAAACAACTTTTAACTTGTATAAGAAGTTTCACCTGTTTAGTCACTAACTTGTTATCTCTTTTTCTCTTGTCTTTTTACTTTTGTATGCATTAATTTTATATTAATGTTTGTGAGTATCGTTTCTGTAAGCCCTCACGAGATTACAACTCGTCCACTAGGGACACCTAAGGGTTTAAAGGCTTGTTGCATACGCTAAATGCAATCGTGATCTCTACGAAATTGGCTTAGTTTAATTTTATTTGAAAGATGTTTATGTTATTTTATTTTGTTGTTTTGCTCGAGGACTGGAAAAATGTTAGGTTTGGGGGTGTGATGAGTGGTAAATATATCACTATTTCTCACTCCTTTGACTTAATATTTCACATAGTTTCTTGAGTTCTGTAAATATTTTAATGTGTTTTGTGGTATTTTGTAGATAAATTAAATAACACGACTCTCTGGAGGTGATTCGGGGCCAAAACAGTGGAAACGGATAAAAAGGGCAAAAATATAAATTTCCTGATAAAATGTGTCGTTTGCTAAAATGTGTCGTGCTAACGTGCGCCGCCTGCTAAAATACGCCGCTAACGTGTACCGGGACACGTGTCACAATCAGAGAAGTTTGTTAAAATGCGCCCTTGCTAACGTGTGCCCGCCATGTGTCAACATCACATGAAATATGCTAATGTGCACCGTGCCACGTGTCACCATCACATGCTGCCGACAATCCACATCCTTGTTGATGTCAGCATCGTGACGCGCAAGCTCTTACACGTCGCGACGCTGAATCAATTATTGGCCTGCCGACGAAGCCGTGTACACGTGTCATCATCTCCGAAACCCACGTGAAATGTGGCAAGAATCTACGGCGCGTCGCGACGCATAAGGTTCTACGCGTCGCGACACGCAAGGACCATGAACTCCTATAGATTCAGCTCGATTTCATTTGCAAATGCATACTTTCCTAGAGTTCCTAATGAGGGACTAATGATTGTATCTTGTTTGTTTAAGTTTCTGTAATTTAATTTATGCATTTTTCTTTATTCATTTACTTTCAGCATTTTTACTTTATGCACTTTTACTTTCAGTAATTTACTTTATGCACTTTTACTTTCTGTAATTTATTTTATATATTTACTTTTTTATTTCTTTTATGTTTAGTAGTTAATTTACTGCTGGGGAAGGGTGACGCTTTTTACTATTATAATTTAGATTAATCTCCCTCAATTATAATATATAAATTATCTTAAAACCTGACTTAATTGGATACCGCTTATTGGTCGGTTGAACTTAATTAAATTGATTTTAACATGACTTAATAGGATACCGCCTATATGGTCGATTGAAATTAATTAAATTTGACTTAATCATGGTACCACCTATATGGTCGGTTAGTAATTATCACACAAATTTATATATTATAATAAGAGAGATTTATAAATTAGAATTAGTAAAGGTAGATTAATCTCACTTTAATTATAACATGGAAATTATAATTTAATATGGATTAAAAGTTGATACCCCCTTAATGACTAGTTTTAATTATGTAACATAATGTGACACCGCTTATAGGTCGGTCTTTAGGTGACAGATGATTACCGCCTATATGGTTGGTTTATGGATAAATAATAACACAACATTTATGGCTGGTTCAACTTAATTGGGTAACAGTAACAATTTACATATTATAATAAAGTGAGATATCTAAAAGTGGATCCTCTAACCCCATCAATTTATTTTTATTCTAGGGAAGTAATGAAACACAATATTAACATGCTTAATAAATTGATTTAATTATATAATGAGTAATTATTTAGTTTGTTTATTGAATCTTAAGCTTAATGCTTCTTGTTGCCTGATCACCAATAAGATTGATGTGGTAAACTTAAAATGAACTTGGAAAATGGATTTTAGGTTTCAGCCTTAGATTCAATAGCTCACGATCTTCCTTGAGGATAGATAACCCTTTAATAGATTTCCTTACATGATAGACATATATCTGTCGGGCGTGGGTAACCATAATTGGAACTTAAACTTAATGAATTCATGTAACTTGGTTAACATAAATATATGATTAATTGGGATATACTGAGTGTTTGCATTTGACCATCGACATAGGCTTTTTCAAATCTTCGTGTTCCAGGTTAACAAATTGATTTATTACACATGTATAAAAGAATCAATTCATCTTTAAAATAATATTGTCTGAAATCACAACCCTATGTATTTTTATCTTTTGTGTATTTTGTTTATTTTCCTTAGTATTTTCTTTTGTGTCTTTTATTCATTTATTTATTTAGTAAATAACCTTGATTCTTGTATGGACCTTAACTTGACTAATATAATTGATATATTGTTATTCTTTTTATCTCTTGAATGATTAAGCCCAGAAACTTATTTCAACAATTTATATATAAGTTCAGCCCTGTTTTTCTTATGTATGGATCATAGAATTAAGTTGTGACTGGTTAGTATTGTTTTGCGAGTTTATCTTCTGCTATAGTATTGCTTGCAATGTTGTCGTCGTTGGATAACTTGTAATGATAATCTATATGTGTGTTAACAATAAAGAGACAAACTATCAATTACTTCAGACCTTAATTTGAGTTGTATTGAATATCTTCCGATTGTGGGTTTGGGAAGTGAAACCCTCAATTGTGTAATAAGAGAATCAGATAACTAGATATAAGAACTTGGTTTAGGGGGAATTCCGAAAGCTTTGCTATTTAAATCACTGATAATCTCTTTTTACTTTTCCGTAGATTTATTTTACATCGCAATCGGAAAATCTTTTCCGTTTTACAAAGTTACTGCTAACGCGTTTTTATCCAAGTGAGTAGTTCTTGTAGCTATCTCCCTGAGGAATCGACACCCCAACTGTGTTGCAATAGCCGCGAACACTTTTGGGCGTAATCAGCAGCACATGAATTGGGTAGAGTCATAGCTAAAAGGAATATGCACTTAATTTATGGCGGTGGAAATCTTGGACTAATGGGGATTATTTCGAGGGCTGTACAGCAAGGAGGCAGTCAAGTCTTGGGAATCATCCCAAAACCCTTGGCAGAGGCAAATCTGATTGGACCATCAAACGGAGAGGAACTAACTATGCCAGGTATGTCTGAACGACTGGTGGAAATGACTAACCATGTTGATTCTTTTATTGCTTTGCCAGGTGGCTTGGGCACGATGGAGAAAATTTTTACAGTACTATATTGGGCGAACCTGAACATACACCAGAAACCGCTTGGACTGTTCAACGCTAATGGATTTTATGATTTCCTTTGTGTGTTTCTTGATGATGCCCGGAGAAATGAGTTCGTGTCAAAACCTGTGAAAGATCTCCTCTTCACTGCCAGAACTGCCCGAGATTTAATTGACCAAATTTTAGACTTTCAACCATAAATTGACCCTATCATTTCCAAGATTAACTGATCTGATAATGATTGTGGTAAGAAGCGTCGAATAAATATGGATCTTAACCTTTAATTTTCATTTTAGATGTAGAATTTCAACTAACCACATACTGTTTCTAAATTCTTCTTCTACTTCTTAAGAAATTGGGGACAATGACTCATTTAGGTTTGGGGGGGGAATAGTTGATTAGTATCTTGTTTTATTGTGTTATTTTTCGTCAAAAAAATTTCGAAAACATTCAAAAAAATTAAAAAATTTGATAAAAATTAAAAAAAATATTTTGTTTTTGTGTTTTTAATTTAATTAATCTGGTGAAATTGGTGTGAGATATTTGTGTAAAGAATTTCCACTCCTGAGACGCATCTTAACCTATTTCGTAACAAGTTAATTTTTATTTATTTCCTTTTGAATTATTTAATTTGTGAATTCTCCATAAAACTGATTAAAATGGATCTTCATATGCTCAATTGACAGGTATTATCAACATACATGGTAACGTATAGACATGAGTTGTCATTGAAAAGTTTGTAATATTCAGTGCTCTAGTGTAATTGGAGGAAGCATATAAAAAAGCGATTGGATAAAAAAAAATGTATGAGATTCGAGTTATTAAGTCCGTTGGGGTGTTTTAACACCAAGTACCCTAAAACCAACTGGTTTGGGAGTCACTGACCTAAAGCTCGCTACATGGATCAAAGATGTTACAAATATATATATATATATATATCTGAAATCCGAGTAATTAAGTCCGTAGGGGTGTCTTAACATTTAGTGCCCTAAAGCCAACTGGTTTGGGAGTCACTAACATAAAGCTCATTACATGGATGAAAGATATTGTATATAAATAAAACAAATCAAAAAACAATCTGAAAATTATTTCATTGCTAAAAAAAAGGTGTGAATTCTGATATAACTTTAGGACAAAAATTTTACTCTCTTTTCAATTACACTTATGAATATTGTGGGCACAATGACTTGATTAATACCTAATTAACTGTGTGTATGGAGAATGGTAAAAATAATCAGAGAATTTACTTATTCGGTAATTTAGAAAGTAAGAAAACAACCTTTAACTTGGATAAGAAGTTTCACATGTTTAGTCACTAACTTGTTTATCTTTTTTTCTCTTGTCTTTTTACTTTTGTGTGCATTAATTTTATATTAATGTTTGTGAGTATCGTTGTTGTAAGCCCTCACGAGACTACAACTCGTCCACTAGGGACACATAGGGGTTTAAAGGCTTGTTGCATACGCTAAATGCAATCGTGATCCCTACGAAAGTGGCTTAGTTTAATTTTATTTGAAAGATGTTTATGTTATTTTATTTCGTTGTTTTGCTCGAGGACTGGCAAAATGTTAGGTTTGGGGGTGTGATGAGTGGTAAATATATCACTATTTCTCACTCATTTGACGTAATACTTCACATAGTTTCTTGAGTTCTGTGAATATTTTGATGTGTTTTGTGGTATTTTGTAGATAAATTAAATAACACGAATCTCTGGAGGTGATTCGGGGCCAAAACAGTGGAAACGAACAAAAAAGGTAAAAATATAAATTACTACTACTAAAATGTGTCGTGCTAACATGCGCCGTCTGCTAAAATGCACCGCTAACGTGCGCCGAGACACGTGTCACAATCAGAGAAGTTTGCTAAAATGCGCCCTTGCTAACGTGTGCCTGCCATGTTTCAACATCATAGGAAATCTGCTAACTGTTGGGGTTGGTGCTCAGAGCGCCAATCCGGACTGTATTTATGTCTGATTCATGAATACGAACACCTCATTTTCCATAATATTACTCATTTATGGTTGCACCTCTTGTTTTTATATACGTATTCGATCTGATTACGATTAGATTGAAACTAAATATTGTTTAGTGATATGTATATATTAGACAAAGGCCCGATACTATATAATGCAGTACACAGTTACAAAGCTAGTTTGTAATTGACATTGGGAAGTGTCACTGCTAAATGTATATTATCATATATAGTTCCTGGTCAAAATTCACTAACACGGGTCGGTTAGTCAAATCTGTTGAGACCAGTACATGTCGTATATCGAGACTTGGTCTGATGGTTTATCTCAATGAACCATGAGTCTAGGGAGACTCGTATAGACGTGTAGGTGTTTATAATAGATAAACACTGAACGACTCACCGAAGATTCTTAATGAATGGTACACCAACGTCAATAAGAATATTCTCGGGTTGAGTAGCATAGTGGTCCTTCGACTTGAGATACCACTTTGGATGTATGAGACATCCTCCACACTTAGATGACAGTCACGTCACTGATCTATTTAGATCAGACCTCCGTCTGTTCGTTGGGTGTGGACTGATCCTCAGGATATCCTGTGTCTATCAAGATAGGATCCGTCAGTTCTGTGTACAGAGCATAGGTAGTCCATATATGATTAGCAGTCTGTTAAATATGTGGCCACAGTATACTTCGGAAGTAAGTTCTGAATGTTATTTAGAGATTGTTAATAGATACGTCGACGAGATAATACCTATAGAGATTTGACGTTACATATATATCTCTGGTATTATCCGGATACATGTGACAGAGAGATTATACGTATGCAATGACCTCGACCTGTATGATTCAGCTAGTTTATCCGTGGTCGTCATAATTTACGAGTGAGTAAATTATGGACACGAAATTGGATTTTGTTACGGATATACATGTATCTAGAGAGTCTCACTAATGAAATATACTCGTAGAGCACTATGACAACTTATATAAATAATGGTGATTATTTATAAATCATTTAATTGTTAAACGAAAAATACATGCAAACGGGCCGAACCGTCATTTCCTAATTAATGTGTATTTGTATTTAATATATGATATTATTAAATACACATTAATAAATTTTTAAATAAATGTATTTGACATATATCATTTATATATGTATTTGAGATATTTAAAGTAAATATAATACATATATTTGAGATATTTGTATTTAAATAATTATTTAATTGTTAAATAATTAATATAATTAAAATATAAATATCTTTTGAAATGATAAAGTTAGGAAATGATTATTAGTGTAAATGTTTGACTTTACATTAAAGGAAAATGTTGTCAAATTGGATTTGACTTCCTTGGATATTTATTTTAAATTGTTAAAATTGAACATATCAATTTCCTTTCATTAATGTCAAATTCGGCCAACACCCTAATTTAAATATAAGTGTTATATTTTTGAGTTGCTTTTGTTGACTTATGAATTTTCATTAAATGTGTAATGATAAAATTTACAAGTTGATTAAAGTAACTTTAATTGAAACAAAAAGAATCTAGATATTTTATATAACCCCTAAATTTCGGCCAAGGTAATTTTTGGAGGGTATATATTGTTTTGTTTCACTTTTAGGGTTTGAGGAGTTCATAAGTTACCAAATAAACATAATAGAGTTGAGAGAAAAAGGCTTGGAGGCTAAAGAAGAAAGCTTGGAAAATTATGTTTTTGTAAGTTTTTCTTTAAAGCTTTCAACATAGAAAATGTTTCTAACATCTTTAGCTTCATCTTGTGTTGCTTTGATGTTGTCTCTTCACTTATAGTTTATGTTTTAATTGGTTATGAACTTGTAAGAAAGATGTATGCATGTTTACTTTCAAAGTGAGCTTGAAATGGTTTCATAAGCTCTCTTTTGATTTTTAGAAAATCAAAGTTTCCATTCTAGAGTTAGTAAGCCACTCATTGGTGACCTAGAATTGTTCTAGAGTTGTTTCAAAGTGGTGAGGCTTGATTGGTGAAGTATTGAATGGATTAAAGTGTTGGATTTTGTAAATTTGGTGAAATTGGACAATTTGATGAAATTGAAAAATTAGGGTTTTTAACCCACTCCAAATTTGGGTCTTTTCATATATGTGATGTATTATGGTATGAATATGATGCATGTAAAATTTTAGGTTAATTGGATTTGATTTTGGCAAGTTTTGAACAAAAGTGACCAAAATTGCAATTAATTGGAAATTTTGGGGTGCTTACGGCAATTGCTCAAAAATTGGGGATTTGTGTGAAATCTGATTTTGATGCATTAGATGTGTTGAAAAATATTTTAGAAATGATTTAGAATCATCCAAAATTCTATTTGACAACTTTTGGACTAAAATAATCAATTTACAAAGTTTTGGGGCAATTCGGTAATTACCAAGAAATTTGATCTCTTGTGTAATTTTTCAGAATTTGATAATTGGTTAATTAAATAAATAAGTTTATTTGATTGATCCAAGAAAAAGTTTTGAAATCGGAAAATTTTGATTTTTCGCAATTCCGCTGCGTTACCGATATTCCCCCTTAAAACCCCTACACTAACGTGCGCCGTGCCACGTGTCACCATCACATGCTGCCGACAATCCACATCCTTGCTGATGTCAGCATCGTGACGCGCAAGCTCTTACGCGTAGTGACACCGAATCAATTATTGGCCTGCCGACGAAGCCGTGTACAAATGTCATCATCTCCGAAACCCGCGTGCAATGTGGCAATAATCTAAAGCGCGTCGCGACGCGCAAGGTTCTACGCGTTGCGACGCGCAAGGTTCTACGCGTCGCGACACGCAAGGACCATGAACTCCTATAGATTCAGCTCGATTTCATTTGCAAATGCATACTTTCCTAGAGTTCCTAATGAGGGACTAATGATTGTATCTTGTTTGTTTAAGTTTCTGTAATTTAATTTATGCATTTTTCTTTATTCATTTACTTTCAGCATTTTTACTTTATGCACTTTTACTTTCAGTAATTTACTTTATGCACTTTTACTTTCTGTAATTTATTTTATATATTTACTTTTTTATTTCTTTTATGTTTAGTAGTTAATTTACTGCTGGGGAAGGGTGACGCTTTTTACTATTATAATTTAGATTAATCTCCCTCAATTATAATATATAAATTATCTTAAAACCTGACTTAATTGGATACCGCTTATTGGTCGGTTGAACTTAATTAAATTGATTTTAACATGACTTAATAGGATACCGCCTATATGGTCGATTGAAATTAATTAAATTTGACTTAATCATGGTACCACCTATATGGTCGGTTAGTAATTATCACACAAATTATATATTATAATAAGAGAGATTTATAAATTAGAATTAGTAAAGGTAGATTAATCTCACTTTAATTATAACATGGAAATTATAATTTAATATGGATTAAAAGTTGATACCCCCTTAATGGCTGGTTTTAATTATGTAACATAATGTGACACCGCCTATAGGTCGGTCTTTAGGTGACAGATGATTACCGCCTATATAGTTGGTTTATGGATAAATAATAACACCACATTTATGGCTGATTCAACTTAATTGGGTAACAGTAAAAATTTCCATATTATAATACAGTGAGATTTCTAAAAGTGGATCCCATAATCCTAGCAATTTATTTTTATTCTAGGGAAGTAATGAAACATAATATTAACATGCTTAATAATTGATTTAATTATATAATGAGTAATTCCTTAGTTTGTTTATTGAATCTTAAGTTTAATGCTTCTTGTTGCCTGATCACCAATAAGATTGATGTGGTAAACTTAAAATGAACTTGGAAAATGGATTTTAGGTTTCAGCCTTAGATTCAATAGCTCACGATCTTCCTTAAGGATAGATAACCCTTTAATATATTTACTTACATGATAGACATATACCTGTCGGGCGTGGGTAATCATAATTGGAACTTAAACTTAATGAATTCATGTAACTTGGTTAACATAAATATATGATTAATTGGGATATACTGAGTGTTTGCATTTGACCATCGACATAGGCTTTTTCAAATCTTCGTGTTCCAGGTTAACAAATTGATTTATTACACATGTATAAAAGAATCAATTCATCTTTAAAATAATATTGTCTGAAATCACAACCCTAGGTATTTTTGTCTTTTGTGTATTTTGTTTATTTTCCTTAGTATTTTCTTTTGTGTCTTTTATTTATTTATTTATTTATTTAGTAAATACCCTTGATTCTTGTATGGACCTTAACTTGACTGATATAATTGATATATTGTTATTCTTTTTATCTCTTGGATGATTAAGCCCAGAAACTTATTCCATCAATTTATATATAAGTTCAGCCCTGTTTTTCTTATGTATGGATCTTAGAATTAAGTTGTGACTGGTTAATATTGTTTTGCGAGTTTTTCTTCTGCTATAGTATTGCTTGCAATGTTGTCGTCGTTGGATAACTTGTAATGATAATCTATATGTGTGTTAACAATAAAGAGACAAACTATCAATTACTTCAGACCTTAATTTGAGTTGTATTGAATATCTTCCGATTGTGGGTTTGGGAAGTGAAACCCTCAATTGTGTAATAAGAGAATCAGATAACTAGATATAAGAACTTGGTTTAGGGGGAATTGTGAAAGCTTTGCTATTTAAATCACTGATAATCTCCTTTTACTTTTCAATAGTTTTATTTTACATCGTAATCGGCAAATCTTTTCCTTTTTACAAAGTTACTGCTAACGCGTTTTTATCCGAGTGAGTAGTTCTTGTAGCTATCTCACTGAGGAATCGACACCCCAGCTGTGTTGCAATAGCCGCGAACACTTTTGGGCGTAATCAGCAGCACATGAATTGGGTAGAGTCATAGCTAAAAGGAATATGCACTTAATATATGACGGTTGAAATCTTGGATTAATGGGGATTATTTCGAGGGCTATACAACAATGAGGCAGTCAAGTCTTGGGAATCATCCTAAAACCCTTGGCAGAGGCAAATCTGATTGGACCATCAAACAGAGAGGAACTAACTATGCCATGTATGTTTGAACGACTAGTGGAAATGACTAACCGTGTTGATGCTTTTATTGATTTGGCAGGTGGCTTGGGCACGATGGAAGAAATTTTTACAGTACTATATTGGGCGAACCTGAACATACACCAGAAATCGCTTGGACTGTTCAACGCTGATGTATTTTATGATTTCCTTTGTGTGTTTCTTGATGATGCTTGGAAAATGGGTTTGTGTCAAAACCTGTGAAAGATCTCCTCTTCACTACCAGAACTGCCCGGGATTTAATTAACCAAATTTTAGACTATGAACCACAAATTGACCCTATCATTTCCAAGATTAACTGATCTAATAATGATTGTGGTAAGAAGCATCGAATAAATCTGGATCTTAACCTTTAATTTTCATTTTAGATGTAGAATTTCAACTAACCACGTACTATTTCTAAACCCTTCTTCTACTTCTTAAGAAATTGGGGACAATGACTCATTTAGGTTTGGGGGGGGAATAGTTGATTAGTATCTTGTTTTATTGTGTTATTTTTCGTCAAAAAAATTTCGAAAACATTCAAAAAAATTAAAAAATTTGATAAAAATTAAAAAAAATATTTTGTTTTTGTGTTTTTAATTTAATTAATCGGGTGAAATTGGTGTGAGATATTTGTGTAAAGAATTTCCACTCCTGAGACGTATCTTAACCTATTTCGTAACAAGTTAATTTTTATTTATTTCCTTTTGAATTATTTAATTTGTGAATTCTCCATAAAACTGATTAAAATGGATCTTCATATGCTCAATTGACAGGTATTATCAACATACATGGTAACATACAGACATGAGTTGTAATTGAAAAGTTTGTAATATTCAGTGATCTAGTTTAATTAGAGGAAACATATAAAAAAGCGATTGGATAAAAAAAAATGTATGAGATTCGAGTTATTAAGTCCGTTGGGGTGTTTTAACACCAAGTACCCTAAAACCAACTGGTTTGGGAGTCACTGACCTAAAGCTCGCTACATGGATCAAAGATGTTACAAATATATAATATATATATATATATATATATATATCTGAAATCCGAGTAATTAAGTCCGTAGGGGTGTCTTAACATTTAGTGCCCTAAAGCCAACTGGTTTGGGAGTCACTAACATAAAGCTCATTACATGGATGAAAGATATTGTATATAAATAAAACAAATCAAAAAACAATCTGAAAATTATTTCATTGCTAAAAAAAAGGTGTGAATTCTTATATAACTTTAGGACAAAAATATTACTCTCTTTTCAATTACACTTATGAATATTGTTGGCACAATGACTTGATTAATACCTTATTAACTGTGTGTATGGAGAATAGTAACAATAATCAGAGAATTTACTTATTCGGTAATTTAGAAAGAAATAAAACAACCTTTAACTTGGATAAGAAGTTTCACATGTTTAGTCACTAACTTGTTTATCTCTTTTTCTCTTATCTTTTTACTTTTGTGTGCATTAATTTTATATTAATGCTTGTGAGTATCGTTACTGTAAGCCCTCACGAGACTACAACACGTCCACTAGGGACACCTAGGGGTTTAAAGGTTTGTTGCATACGCTAAATGCAATCGTGATCCCTACGAAAGTGGCTTAGTTTAATTTTATTTGACAGATGTTTATGTTATTTTATTTCGTTGTTTTGCTCGATGACTGGCAAAATGTTAGGTTTGGGGGTGTGATGAATGGTAAATATATCATTATTTCTCACTCATTTGACTTAATATTTCACATAGTTTATTGAGTTCTGTGAATATTTTGATGTATTTTTTGGTATTTTATAGATAAATTAAATAACACGACTCTCTGGAGGTGATTCGGGGCCAAAACAGTGGAAACGGACAAAAAGGACAAAAATGTAAATTTCCTGCTAAAATGTGTCATTTGCTAAAATGTGTCGAGTTAACGTGCGCCGCCTGCTAAAATGAGCAGCTAATGTGCGCCGGGACACGTGTCATAATCAGAGAAGTTTGCTAAAATGCGCCCTTGCTAACGTGTGTCTGCCATGTATCAACATCACAGGAAATCTGCTAACGTGTGCCGTGCCATGTGTCACCATCACATGCTGCCGACAATCCACATCCTTGCTGATGTCAGCATCGTGACGCGCAAGCTCTTACGCGTCGCGACGCCGAATCAATTATTGGCCTGTTGACGAAGCAGTGTACACGTGTCATCATCTCCGAAACCCACGTGCAACGTAGCAAGAATCTGCGGTGCGTCGTGACACGCAAGGTTCTACGCGTCGCGACGCGTAAGGATCATGGACTCCTATAAATTCAGCTCGATTTCATTTGCAAATTCATACTTTCCTAGAGTTCCTAATAAGGGACTAAGGATTGTATCTTGTTTGTTTAAGTTTTTGTAATTTAATTTAAGCATTTTTCTTTATTTATTTACTTTCAGCACTTTTACTTTATGCACTTTTACTTTCAGTAATTTACTTTATGCACTTTTACTTTCTGTAATTTATTTTATATATTTACTTTTTTATTTCTTTTATGTTTAGTAGGTAATTTACTGTTGGGGAAGGGTGACGCTTTTTACTATTATAATTTAGATTAATCTCCCTCAATTATAATATATAAATTATCTTAAAACCTGACTTAATTGGATACCGCCTTATTAGTCGGTTGGACTTAATTAAATTTATTTTAACCTGACTTAATATGATGCCGCCTATATGGTCGATTGAAATTAATTAAATCTGACTTAATCAGGATACAGCCTATATGGTCGGTTGGAAATTATCACACAAATTTATATATTATAATAAGAGAGATTTCCAAATTAGAATTAATAAATGTAGATTAATCTTACTTTAATTATAATATGGAAATTGTAATTTAATATGGATTAAAAGTTGATATCCCCTTAATGGCTGGTTTTAATTATGTAACATAATGTGACACCGCTTATAGGTTGGTCTTTAGGTGACATATGATTACCGCCTATATGGTTGATTTATGGATAAATAATAACACAACTTTTATGGATGGTTCACCTTAATTGGGTAACAGTAACAATTTTCATATTATAATAAAGTGAGATTTCTAAAAGTGGATCCATTAACCCCATCAATTTATTTTTATTTTAGGGAAGTAATGAAACACAATATTAACATGTTTAATAATTGATTTAATTATATAATGAGTAATTCTTTAGTTTGTTTATTGAATCTTAAGCTTAATGCTCATTGTTGCCTGATCACCAATAAGATTGATGTGGTAAACTTAAAATGAACTTGGAAAATGGATTTTAGGTTTCAGCCTTAAATTCAATAGCTCACGATATTCCTTGAGGATAGATAACCCTTTAATATATTTACTTACATGATAGACATATACCTGTCGGGCGTGGGTAACCATAATTGGAACTTAAACTTAATTAATTCAAGTAACTTGGTTAACATAGATATATGATTAATTGGGTTATACTGAGTGTTTGCATCTGACCATCGACATAGGCTTTTTCAAATCTTCGTGTTCCAGGTTAACAAATTGATTTATTACACATGTATAAAAGAATCAATTCATCTTTAAAATAATATTGTGTGGAATCACAACCTATGTATTTTTGTCTTTTGTGTATTTTGTTTATTTTCCTTATTATTTTCTTTTGTGTCTTTTATTTATTTATTTATTTAGTAAATCCACATTCAACCAACCAATTAAGCAATCATTCTCTTCTCCCTTTAATTAGATACTTGTAAAAAAATAGTATCAATAATTAATAACAACAGTAGGATTCAGTCCTCGTGGGATCGATATTTTTATACTACTCGAACGATACGTGCGCTTGCGTTATATGCGTGTGATTACACCAGTCAAGTACTCACGCGAACGGGATGATCGACAAACTGCGCATTCGCGCGGGCGTTCTTAAGACAACCTGATTAACATTCGTTTATTTGGATTAATGATTTTTTTAAATGTTGCATGTAGGTATAGAGAAAAATAGTCCCAACCCAAGGGATCTAAGAATACCAGATTCTGATCGATTTCGAGGGCATGCAATCAATATTACTCGTATCAAAAGGGTTGTGGAAGGAATAAAGATAAAATTTACTACTCCACAACTAGAAGATTTCAAGAAATCAATCTTTGAACTTTTGTCGAATGTCAGATATACTTTTTCAATTTACTAATCAAATGTAATATCATTTGAAACAACAATCACAATTGTTATTCCATCAACATAATCCATTATATCATTTTCTGATTTTATCCATGATCCATCATACTATATCTTCAGCACAATTAAATTCATTGGACTTGCACAATCACGAAAAATGAATAAATTTTTAATTTCTAATTTAAAAATTGAAATTCTGTCTTTTGAGCACCAATTGGGAATCCGGGTGCTCGCGAGGACACCCACACGCATTCCTAAAACTTATGGGCTCTCGCGCAAGAAAAAATGGGTGCCCTCGCGGTCGCCCACTTATGCCTATGCATGCAGACGCCAATACAAGAGTATGCACGCCCGGGTAAGAAAATGGGGGCCCGCGAGGAAGCTCAGACTCCATACAATCGCCCATTATAAAATTTATCAGAAACTGCGAAAATTAAATATTATAAACCTTATTTGATTAATTTTCAATTGATGAAATGAGTTTTTCAAATTTTTGTAAGTGTTGATGTGAAAAGATTTTCTTCAAATAAATATGAGATTAGTGGAAGTTTTGTGGTTATGATGGGTACTTGAAGTTCTTTTTTAACTTGAAAGGGAAGATAATTTAATCTTAAAAATATTTATTTAACCATTAAAAATATTTTTGAAATTATAGATCAATTTTTATAATTGATAAATAAAAGTGGTTAGTTTTATATATCTTCAATCTTATTTTCTCAATTTTATAAGAATGTCGTGAGTCACGACGTCACTCGTGGTCACCGTGATTGTTACCTGACAGACGCCAATCCATTTATCAGCCACGACCATCATATCATCAGAACTTCTAGATCTTTTTATAGACTTTTGTATACGAGATCTCTAGATTTCTGTTCATATATAGTTTTTTAAAGTAAATAATCTTTGTTTATAAACAACTACCAAGTCACCAACTAAAGGGATCGTTTGATTGATGTGATACACAAGGCTATTTTATTTTTTTATTGCCCTGATAATAGTTTCGGAGGGTCCAATCATATACTCTTTATAGTTTTGTTTGCACTAATTGTTTACCGCATTGAATCAGAAGAATCCTGAAGAGAAGCAAAATATGGAGGTGCCCCTATTGCCAGCTGAGAGGAAAGAAGAGAAAAAATGGGTGGTGGCACCGCCACGGCGAGCGGCGTTTTCGGAAGAGCTGAAGACTATGTGCTTCTTGGCGGCACCGCTGGCGGCGGTTACAGTTTTTCAGTTCTCTTTGCCGGGTATATCGACGATGATGGTGGGACACCTCGGAAAACTCTCACTTGCTAGTGTTGCCATCGCTAACTCTCTCACCAATGTCACCGGCTTCATTCCACTAGTAACCTTTTTTAATCTTCTTTTCAATCCCTTTTTATTTTATCATAAAGTAGCTGCTTTACTTGTTTCTTGCTTTTCTTTTTCTTTTTTTTTTTCACATCAAGCATATGCTTTGTTATTATTTTCAAGACTTTGTTTGTGAGTAATTTTTTTGGTTCAAACGAGTCCTGCGTGATGTGGTATCACTAATAAATTAATAAATGACATGTATGATTTAATTTTCATATTTTTAGATATTTTTTAATATTTTAACACATATGTCAATTAATGATTGAATTATTCTACGGCTGACGTGATACCTCCGTTGTATGGTACATTTTCTCTTTACTTAGAATGACTCAATATAATACACACAACCATAGTATAACAATAGCAAGTTAATTCAATATCAAGGGCGGTTCAGTTTTTTGAGTCCCTAAAGTATGGACCATAATTTTGGATCAAATTTTAGGGTCAGCTAATCGCCTGTGTGGACTGTCCTGGCTCTATCAAGATCAATGACAAGTAACTACTACACAAACAAGCAATTTATGTAGTTCACCAAACTTTGCTTTAGCTTGACTACCATAGATGAGAGTACCGAACGGGTTTATTATGACTTGGCCAATATCAACAAATTAATAAACATTGATTAATTATTTGGTGAAGAATTAATCAATTATATTTTTAAGATATTAAAAAGCTTTCTTTACCATTTCCCCTACAAGACTAAATAATTTATGAAGTATTTATTGAGCTTGAGCAATCATTATTCTTTCTAATCTTTTTGGTTACTCCATATTTTCATGCTACCATTGTTACCACTTAACTAATTTCCATATTGAATCCTCTGGGAAGCCTCGTGTGCTGGGTCATCCTTATTATTTCAATCTGTTAAGATTAGCTTACAAAATGATATCTAATGTTGATTTTACCTTTAAATGTTGAGGCAGTTCGGTTTTGCCTGTGCGTTGGAGACTCTATGTGGACAAGCTTATGGAGCAGAGCAATATCAAAAGATTGGAACCTATACTTACTCTGCTATGTTCTTTTGCATTGCAATTTGTTTCCCAATATCTGTTCTTTGGATATTCCTGGACAAAGTATTAATACTGCTAGGCCAAGACCCTGAAATTTCTGTTGAAGCCTGCCATTACGCAATTTGGCTTTTACCAGCATTATTCGGCTTTGCTGTTCTTCGATCGCTATCTCACAATCTCCAGGCTCAGAGTTTGATTTTAGCATTGTTCTTGAGCTCGTGTGCAACTCTATGTTTGCAAATTGTTCTTTGTTGGGTTCTTGTGTTTAAAGCAGACTTTGGAAATATAGGAGCAGCATTATCCATTGGTATATCTTATTGGTTCAATGTGATCATCCTGGCACTTTACATGAGATACTCTTCTTCATGTGAAAGAACTCGCAGTTTCAACTCCAAGGAAGTTTTCCCTAGCATGAAGGAGTTTACCTCCTTTGCACTCCCTTCGGTTGTAATGTTTTGGTAATTTCTTAATCTTACTTTGCTATGTTTCTGTTAGCTTTATGTTTTTACTAACAATGTGCTCCTTTGTTTCCAATAATTTTAGTCTTGAATGGTGGTCATATGAGATTTTGATATTACTTTCTGGACTTTTACCAAATCCCAAACTTGAAACATCAGTTCTTTCTATATGGTACGCTTCTACATTTGTGATTTGTGCTTGTTGAGATTGGCGAAACTCTCAATATAATTGATTTCATTTTCTTTGATCTTCATATGCAGCTTTACAATCCAGGCAACACACTATTTTATACCATTTGGAATTGGTACTGCCGCAAGGTTTGATCTATATCTTATCTCAAAAGCATGTACTTATGTTTAGATAAACAATTTGATAACTGCTGTACAAACACCCTGATTATTTTTGTGTACTGACATATACGGAATCCACCGTTTTGTAGCACTCGAGTGTCAAATGAGTTAGGAGCTGGAAATGCACAGACAGCTCAATTGGCTACCTGTGTGGTGATGGTTCTTGGAATTGCAGAGGCAGCCATAGTGAGCATTGCTCTATTTTGCAGCCACAATGTTTTGGCATATGCATTTAACAGTGACAAGGACGTTGTGAATTATGAGTCTGAATTAGTTCCTCTGCTTAGCATTGCCATTTTCATGGACAGCATGCAATCAGTACTTTCTGGTGAAAAACCCATCATTCTTTCAGGATTTTATTTACAGTCGTCTAATGCTTCAGATTGTGAAAATTTATATATGATTAAATACTAGTGAATATCTTATTCGGACTAGTATAATGTATATGAAGCTGCAGCTGAGAATTTAATCTTGACCTATTTCTTTCCTCATCAGGGGTAGCTAGAGGAATTGGATGGCAGCACATAGGGGCTTATGTAAATCTTGGTGCATTTTACCTCGTTGGAGTTCCAGTAGCATCTGTGCTATGCTTCGTTCTTCATCTTAGATCAAAAGGCCTTTTGCTTGGATTAATGTCAGGCTCAACTATCCAAGCAATTGCGCTTGCCATCGTTACTTCTTTTACAGATTGGAAAAAACAGGTTCTAATTCTTTTCAATATCTTCTTCAGGTATTTGTTTCTTTAAGAATGGATCATCTTTTAATTTGTTCTCTGACAATTGAATTTTCATGTGAATGTCTTTACAGGCAACCATGGCGAGGGAAAGAATATTCGAGGGAGCTTCCTCAATTGATAATCCATCGGTTTGATGCATAAAGTGATTTTCCACTTTTGTGGTCTTTCTATCAAAATTCCTTGAGAGCAGGCCTGTGAATTTAATTCCCACAATGAAATCCATCGGTTTGATGCATAAAGTGATTACTAACAGACTTGCATTTTCACTATGATATTATTTAGAAATAAAAAATTTGGTTTTATCAACAGAAGTGCCACAACAATGCTTTTGGTAGAATTATCTTATGGTTTGTTTAGTAAAACAACTTATCAAAATAAGTTGTTTAAGTAACCGTAGAAATCGTAATCAGAGAATAAAGTAGTATTATCATTAATGTATTTACTTTTTCTAGTAATCGAAATAAATCATTAATAAGTTACAAAAATACTATTAGTTATGATTATATATTAATTATTATTTATTATTAATTAATTATTATTAATTTATTAAATATTACTTTATTATTAATTATTGATTAAGTTTATTTATTATTTATAGATTAAGTATTAATTAATTATTATTTTTCAATGTATTAAATTACAAAATATTAATTTATTAATTATTAAATATTAAATATTATTTTATTATTTATAAAATTAAGTATTAATTAATTATTACTTTGTTGATTTATTAATTAATTATTAATGTATTAAATTACTAAATATTAAATTATTATTTTATTAAACTATTAATTATTGATTAATATTAATTACTAATACATTTTATTTATTGTTTATAAATTAATATTAATTAATTATTAATTTATTAATTAGTTAATTTAGCGGCAATCTTATAATTTCACATCAATAATGCGAATGATAATCTCATTCTAATGGGGTGGTGGGAATGAAAGTATTCCAAATATGTGGGTTCCTTCTCATTTTCATTTAATTTTGAAAAATAAACAAGTGTAGTGGAAATGATTCTTATCCCCATTCTCATTCATAATAAGTAAACACACCAAACCAGACACAAAAAGTGGAGTGCAGAAGTAAAATTGTCACCAATGCACAGGTGACTATTTATCCAACATTAGGAGTGCAGAAGTAAACCTAGACATTTCAAAGCTAAGGTGTTCATACAGAGAATTGACACAGACGGTTGGTTGAGGTCTTTAAATTTAACTCAAAATCAGTGGTCTTGAATTCATAGAAATTTCAAATTTTAAGATATAATGTGACTTGTTTATTTTTATATTTTATCGTTAGTTTTATTTTAAGAATTTGTTTAAGATCTCAAGGAGAAAACAACATTGTCCAAAACCACCAATATAATCAAATTATGTGAAATTGATCAATACCACAAGCAGCTCATAGAATTTCCAGATGATCCATGGAAATTCGCATTCAGTAATAACATGATGGGTGTACTTGTCCCCAATGGACACTCACCTTGAGATCCTGAGTTCGAATCTAGGGAGCGTGTTTCTTGGAAGAGTTTGGGACAACTAAAGATTTTACCTGCTCTACTTAAGTTCGAAAATGGTGGTTTAACAGTGGGATCTCCAGTTATTTAAAAAAAAAAATGATGGGCCTACTAATCTTCCTCCCGTATGCACAAAAAGTCTTATAAATTAGGCTATTTTTATCGCACTTTTCTAAAAGGAAAGTGGATGTCTAAAATGAGTGAAGAAATTATAGTGGTTCAGCCACAGGATGGTCTATATCCAGTCGAGGACAAGCTGCAATATTGTTCTTCAGATTGCAAAGGGCAACTCTCGTGTACAAAGATTCCTCTCAATCACTTGCTATTCTCGTGAATCAGATTAGTTATGATGACTGTTGATCAGCTTTATAACTGATGGGGATAGATAAAGGTAACAGTATTAAATTATCAGTAAAATTAATTGTTCCGAATAGGAAAAAATAACGGTAAGAAAATATAATTAACAATTTATTTGAAAATTTAGTTTCTTGACAATCGTACTTGTAATTTGTATGATAACTTTCATCATTGTAAAAGTAGTAGCAAGCCCTGAGAATTTGTTATTTATAAAAATAATAATAATAATAAATAAATAAAATAGTTTGAGAATTTTTTACCATTGAAAAAATAATGGCAAACATACATGATCATTGCAATCCGGGAAAAAAAATTGAAGAGTTGCAATGTATGGAAACACAAAATTTGATGGAGAAAGTTTGAATTTTAGAAATCAATTTACTTTAAATATAATAATAAATTAAATTAAAATTTTCTCCCAATTCAAGTTTGATGTCCTTGCGACCGTTCACATTTTCCTCATGCATGTAGCAAGTAACGTTTGGTAACTGATTGTGTAATATTTTGCTCACTTAATAATAAGTGCATTGCACGTTGTAGTTGATGGGGGAAAAAAGGGGGAGAGAGAATTTAAAATCAAACAATGATTTGATTATGACTAGTTGACTTTTTATGCTGTTTTGGTTGGATTTGTTACTACTACTTTTATTTCATTATTTTGTGTGATGACGACTTTTTATGCCTGGTTTGGTTGGATTAGTTACTACTATTTTTATTTCATTATTTTGTGTGATGAGACAAAAGAAACTTGCGTCCATATTACAAAATTAATGTGCAAGTGTTGTGTTATTAGATCAAAGGGTATGAGAAAAAATTATAACCTTTTGGACATTAATTTTCGGAAAAAGAAAAACATACAGTAATAATTTTTTTTAGTATTGTTATTGCTATTATTATTTTTTGCGTTGTATAAGTACCTAAATTATTTAAATAATATATAGCACACATGATTCTTGACTTGTTATGTTTAGAATTTATTCATTTATTATTATATTAACTTAGTAAAATCATATACTGAATTTTATAAACTCGGTAGTATAGGTTTAAGTTAATATTAGGATATTCAATTATCACAAGCATACATATAATATTATTGTGATAAAGTTGAAATTTATTTGTTAATTGTTTGTTGCATATTTGATTAAGAATTAACAACATAGTAATACACAAGTAATTCCATCCAAGCTTGATTGAATCTTACAGTTATATTTGTAATATTATTGTACTTATAAATTGAAGTGTAACACTAAGATTGAATGTCTAAGATATTATATTGAGAAAGTGTTTAAGGAAATTATGTCAACAATGTGATAAGATCCTAAGTGGGTAAGGATTTAAGTGGTTACACCGGACCCCCCTCGTGCTCTGAGAATTTTCCTTTATTCACTTATCATAAGAAACCTTACTCATAAATTTAAGGACTTATGTTATTTGGTATTGCTGTCCAATATAGCAACAAGTGGATTCTTAGTGTATCACTTAAACAAGATCATACGGTTGATCGTTGTGTGATTTGTCTTTTGTAGCCGTATTAATTACTGTTTATTTTCCAGTTACACATGGCTAGTGGAAATATCACAGTACTGGTCGCTAATGGTGAGAAACTAGATAAATTTGGTGGAGCAAATTTCAAACAGTGGCACAGCAAAATGTTGTTCTATCTGAAAACACTACAGTTGGCTAAGTATCTCAAAGATCCTCTGGGTCTTGTGGAAGGAGAAACTGAAACAGCCAAACAATTACGAGATGAGACATGGTCGTCAGACGACTTCTTGTGCAAGAACTACCTCTTGGGAGGACTTGACAATACCCTGTACAATGTGTACCAAGACATGACTACGACGAATATTCTCTGAGAATCTCTCGAGAAGAAATACAAAACCGAGGATGCCGGGCAAAAGAAATTTATCGTGGGTAGGTTCCTGGACTATAAAATGGTAGATTCAAGAACGGTAATGTCTCAGTTGGGTGAACTACAATTAATCATTCATGAAATATTAGATGAAGGAATGAAACTCTGCGAGATGTTTCAAGTTGCCACAATCATTGAAAAGTTACCTCCATCATGGAAGGACTTCACGAGCTATCTGAAACACAAAAAGAAGCAGATGAGTCTTAAAGACCTTGGAGTTCGATTGAGGATAGAAGATGACAACATGAAGTCCAAGAAGGCTAGTTACAAGACTATAAAGTCTAAGGCCAACATCGTCGAGGGTGGAAAAGGTAGCAAAAAGAGAAAGAATAGTGAAGCCGATTCTTCCCAAGCAAAAAAGAAGTTCAAGGGGAAGTGCTACACCTGTGGGAAAAACGGTCACATGGCAGAGGATTGCAGAAATAAGAAGTCTCATGACAAAGGCAAGAAAAAGAAAAATGAGGCCCATGTCACTGAGGATGGGCAGCTAACTGATGAGATCTAAAAAATGAACCTCTCGGCAGTTGTAACAGAAGCCAACTTGATAGGAAATCCAAGAGAATGGTGGGTAGACACTGAGGTTACTCGTCATATATGTGTTGATAGCAAAATGTTTTTCTCATATCAGAAGGTCGATGGTGGCGATCACCTGACAATGGGAAACTCTTATACCTCTAGAGTGGTTGGACAATGCACAATGGTTCTGAAGATGACATCTGAGAAATAACTTACATTTAAAAATGTCTTACATGTTCCTGATATTGGGAAGAACTTGGTTTCGGGTTCATTCCTTAGCAAGAATGATGTATATATAGGAAAATGATACCTCACTGAGGGTCTTTTCAAGTTCAATGTAATGACTGTCAATCGTCACAGTGCTAATAATAACGATACATCTTCCGCTTATATTATTGATTCACAAAATATATGGCATGAGAGGTTAGGACATGATAATTATGATACAATGCGTAAATTAATTAACATGGACCTTATACCTAAATTTACAATTGATAACCAACATAAATGTGAGTCATGTGTTGAAGCAAAAATGCATAGAACATCATTTCATTCCATAGAACAGAGTTCTGAACCCTTGGAACTCATACACTCCGATGTGTGTGGTATGAATATTGTGCAAACAAGAGGCGGTAAAAAGTACTTTATCACTTTTATCGATGATAGCACAAGATTCTGTTATGTGTATTTGCTGAGGAGTAAAGATGAAGCTATTGAGAGCTTTATACACTATAAGAACGAAGTTGAAAATCAACTTCGCAAGAAAATCAAAAGAATCAGGAGTGATATAGGTGGTGAATATATGTCACCATTTGGTGAATATTGTTCCAATCATTGAATTATTCACGAAACTACTACTCCTTATTCGCCTCAATAAAACAGGATTACTGAGTGCAAAAATCGAACGTTGAAGGAAATGATGAACACCATGTTGATAAGCTCTGGTTTACCCCAGAACTTATGGGGGGAAGCCTTGCTTTCCACCAACTACGTTCTGAACAAGCTACCTCACAGAAGATTGGACAAGACACCATATGAATTATGAAAAGGTCACGTACATTCCTACAAATATATGAAAGTGTGGGGGTGTCTCGCTAAAGTGATAGTTCCTAAACCTAAGAAGGTTAGAATAAGACCCAAGACTGTTGATTGTATATTCATTAGATATGCTCACAGCAGTAGTGCGTATCGATTCTTGATACTTAAGTCTGAAATTCCTGACATCAATCCAAATATGATAATTGAGTCAAAGAATGTGACATTCTTTGAAGAGATATATCCTTGTCAGGGAAAGACAAAGAACAAAGTCTCTCAAAAGAACTATTGATACTATTAAAGGCAGTGATCAAGTTGACCAAGAATCAGATCAACGTAAAAATATTGAGGAAATTGAACCTAGACGTAGCAAAAGAGCTAGAACGTCTAAGTCATTTGGACCCGATTTTCTGACATACTTGTTAGAAAATGAGCCTCAAAGCTATAAAGAAGCAATGTCTTCGTCAGAGACACATTTCTGGAAAGAAGCTATAAATAGTGAGATTGATTCCATCCTACAAAACCATACTTGGGAGTTGGTTGATCTTCCTCCAGGTTGTAAGCCACTGGGCTACAAATGGATATTCAAATGGAAGATGAAACCAGATTGATCAATAGATAAGTACAAGACAAAACTTGTCATAAAAGGTTATAGACAAAAAGAAGGTCTTGATTACTTTGATACATATTCATCAGTGACTCATATCACGTCAATAATAATGCTTATAGCCATAGCATCTATATTTGATCTTGAAATACATCAAATGGATGTAAAAACGACATTCCTAAATGGTGAACTGGATGAAGAGATTTACATGGAACAACCAAAAGGTTTCATTGTTCCTGGACAATAATAGAAGGTGTGCAAACTTGTAAAATCCTTATACTGATTAAAACAAGCACCTAAACAATGACATGAAAAATTTGACAAAGAGATTTTGTCAAGTAGGTTCAAAATCAATGAGTGTGATAAGTGTATATACACCAAATCAACTCAAAAAAGAATATGTCATTGTGTGTTTCTACGTAGATGATATGCTGATAATTGATAGTAATCATGAGATGATTCAATCTACCAGGAAAGTATTGACCAACAAATTTGATATGAAAGATTTAGGAGTAGATGATGTGATCTTATGAATTAAGATATCCAGAACATCAGAGGGGTATATATTATCTCAGACTCATTATGTTGAGAAGATACTTGAGAAATATAATAGAGGAGATCTAAATGTGGCTAGAACTCCTGTAGACCTAGCTCTTCATTTCTCAAAGAATACTGGCTCAAGCGTATCACAATTAGAGTATTCGAGAATCATCGAAAGTCTGATGTATCTCAAAAATTATACACGACCTGATATCACTCAAGATGTAAACAAGCTTATCAGATATACGAGCAATCCATGACATAACCACTAGAAAGCCATAGTAAGAGTTTTGAAGTATCTGAGAGAAACTTCAAAAAATGGTCTACATTATATGAGATATCATGCTGTTCTAGAGGGATACAACGATGCTAATTGGATATATGATACAGTGGATTCCAAATCTTCGAGTGGATTTGTTTTCACACTTGGTGGTGTAGTCGTGTCATGGAAATCCTCGAGGCAAACATTTATTGCCCCGTCTACTATGGAATCGGAATTCATATCATTAGACAAAACAGCGGAAGAAGCGGAATGGCTTCGAAATTTCCTAGAGGATATTCCAAATTGGTCCAAACCAGTGCCAGTGATAAGCATACATTCTGATAGTCAATCGGCTATTGGGAGAGCACAAAATATAATGTATAATGATAAGTCTTGGCACATACATCGCATACATAATTTTATACGACAACTGCTCTCAAGTGGCATAATTTCGATATATTATATCAAATCAAAGGAAAACCTAACAGATCCACTTACTAAAGGTTTACATATATAGAAAATTGAGAAGTCATAGAGGGGAATGGGCTTCAAGCCTATAAATTAAGAATTGTCACTGTGGAAACCCAACCTAGCTGACTGGAGATCCTAGGATCTAGGTTTAAAAGGGACAACTGAAACATTGTGCAGTTCAAAACATGCACTATAGAGTTTTATACTCTTTCCCATTCTTGTAAAGACGTAGAGTATTGTCTGTCAAGGTTAGGATAAGCTAAGGCTTTTAATGATCGCTATATTAGGAGGAGAGTCCTAATATGGGTAAAGACATATTACCTCTTTATAGTAGATCATCTATTTCAAGTAATAAGTGATGCCGCTTCCATAGGAGTTTTTAAAGGCTTAATTCCCTAAAGTACTTTATGAATCTATGACCGATGTTATTGGTCGAAATGAACATAACTGTAGAACGGGAAATGGTCGAAGTATAGTTTTGTGTTGGCAATTATCTTGGTTTTCACCAACGGCAGAACAATTCAAGACTATGGGTCACTGGTTTGCCAAGTAAATCCGATTGTCATTCACTAGGATAGGTTCAAGGTGAAAGCTACCTATTTCAATGCAGTTTTATTTCATGGAAACTCTCTTAAGTGTCTACATTAATATGAGAAAATTATGGGGAATTGTTGAAAATTCTCTTATATTTATAGGAAATATGTATGAGAGACATGTCCATTAGAAGTGCCTTGTGGGAAAGACACAAATATGAAGGGACATATCCTCTAAATTTAAAAGATATATCTCTAGGCCTTTAAAAGCATTAGGAAATGGTATAACCCTTAAGAGGGTTACACCCTATGCCAAATGGTGCCCTCAAAGGCACCCTTCCATGCCTATATAAAAGAGGCATTGGATTCATTCTAAGATATTGATGAGTGGTATTTATATCAATACTTCCCACTCATTTAACCTAATATTTCGTATAGTTTCTTGAGTTTTGTGAACGTTTTGATGTATTTTGTGTTATTTTGCAGATAAATAAAGTTTGGAAAGCATTGGAGGCAATTTGGGGCAAAAACGGACAAAAATGCGTCAACATGGATATTTTGGTCTTTAGCGCGTCGCGACGCCAAGCCTTCCGCTTCGCGACGTCTAAAATGCGCCGAACAGTGCTAACGTGCATCGGGTCCACAAATCAGAATCTGAGAAAAGTTTGACTTTGCTAAAATGCGCCGTGCCACGTGTCACCATCACAGCCGATCTGCTAACATGCGCCGTGCCACGTGTCAGCATCCTACGGTGCCAACAGTCATCATCGCCACGTGTTCCACGTGTCATTCCATGTCATCAGCCACGTCAGCAAGTCAACATTGCCACTTCACTGCCACGTCATCGTCAGCCTATCAGGAAGTGACACGTGTAGCAATTCTACGGTGCCGACAGTCTCTTTCCCACGTGTCGCCACGTCGTCGCCACATCACCGCCACATCAGCGCCACGTCAGCATCAATAATTGAGTATCTAATCCTTATCTGACACGTGGCGGATAAGAATCTCAGCGACCAATCAGAAGCCGCCACGTGTCACAATAATTGAAGCCTAACCACTCTGCCACGTGTCACCTTATCAGCTTATCCAGAATCTTCAAACCAGCGAACCAGAGCTTGCCACGTCAACAGAAGCTGGCGTAGCGACGCTGAGGGACTTGGCGTCGCGACGCTGGAAGCTTATCCGCGCCTATAAATTGAGCTCGAGATTTCAGAATTCAAGGCACCACTCTCTCTCTTCTATTCTTTCTAAAGAGAGAGTTTCTCTCTCTAGATTATTTAGTTTTTAGTTTTTTTAGTTTTTTTTTAGTTTTTTTAATTTTTTAGTTTTGTAAATAATTTTAATTACGTTTTGTGATAATAGTAATTTAATTTTTACTTTTTACTTTTTACAGTTTTTACTATTTACCATGAGGAGGTAACTTCTCCAGCTAGGGTGAAAGGTAATTCTTTTACTGTTACTATTTAGATTAATCTCCCTTAAAAATAATATATTCACTATTTAAAATATTGACTTAAAAAGGATACCGCCAGATTGGTCGGTTGGTAATTCATTTTAATCAGATTTAAACCTGACTAATAAAGGATACCGCCAGATTGGTCGGTTGGTAATTTAATTTTGGTTCCGCCTTTATGGCTGGTTGGACTTAATTTGACTTAATCAGGTTACCGCCTATATGGTTGGTTGGAGAAAGAATCACAAGTTTATATATTATTTTATGAGAGATATCTAAATTAGTAGTAGTAAAAGTAATTCCTTTTACCTTAGCATTTTATTTTATTTTACTTTTCAGTTTACTTTATGTCTTTTACTTTTCAGTATTTTTACTTTATGTCTTTTACTTTTAAGTTGTTACTAGCCCTAGTTATGTGTTAGTTATCTGGGGTTGTGATGAATTCTAATATCACCGGTTTATAAGGGGTTCTTTTATAGTTTGGGTAATTTAAAGGTTTACTTATTAAGTCTTAAGCTTAATGCTTCTTGTTGTCTGATTACCAATAAGATTGATGTGGTAAATCTAAAATGAACTAGACATAGGGATTTTAGGTTTCAGCCTTAGACTTAATAGCCCACGATCTTCCTTGAGGATAAATAACCCTTTAATAGATTTCCTTACAGGATAGGAATATACCTGTCGGGCGGGGGTAGCCATAATTGGAACTTAAACTTAATGAATCCAGATAATTTGGTTGACATAGACATATGGTTCAATTGGGTTAAACTGGGTATTTGCGTCTGACCATCGACATAGGCTTTTGCATAATTTAGTGTTCCAGGTTAGTAAACTGATTTATTACGCAAATATAAAATAATCACTTCATCTTTTAAAAGATATTAGAAGGATTCACAACCCTAGATTTTTGTGTCTTTTGTTATTTTCCTTAGTATTTTCTTTTATCTTTTATTTATTTAATTATTTTGTAAAACCACTTTCAACCAATCAAACAATCATTCTCTTCACCATCAATTAGATATTTGTAAATAAATAGATTCAATAATTAATAACAATAGTAGGAATTAAGTCCTCGTGGGATCGATATTTTTATACTACTTGAACGATACGTGCGCTTGCGTTATACGTGTGTGTTTACGCCGGTCAGATATACAAAAAAAATTCAATATTTCTTTAAAGTTAGAGAGTCAAGTTCATAGTCAAGAAAGTTTCCTCTTTTTTCCTTGTTCAAGTACTTTTGGAAAGTGTGCCCCTTCTATAAAACGTATCTAAGTAATCCTGGAAGAACTTTAACCATAAAACTATCCGTAGAGCACCGAGGCGGGGCTAATAAGTTCTTAAGGACGGAGGCAACTCGACTTGGTTTCAGTTTAATAATCATTGTCCAGGTTTTTTCCAAGTTTTTAAGTTATGTTTTATTGCATGTTTGGTAGTAACAATTTGATTGAATTAAGCATGTTATAAAATCGATTTACAACACATACGTATCACAGAAAGACCCAGGCTCAACTGTACAAGCTAGCACTTTGCCCTTGTCATCACATTATAATATGTAATTCCTTTAAAACCTGTTGACGGCTATTTTTCGATATAAGGGCAATATGAGAAATTAATCCATCGAACAATCCTCTCTCATCAGTGAATTTGTTTGGTTATTTGGGAATCAAAGAAAACTTAGCAAGCAGACAAATAAATCACAGAAGTTACGTGGTTCGACAGAAAGTGACTCCTACCTACGTCAACATGAGAAAGATGATGTATTTTATTACTGTTCGGGGTCAAGACCAATCTGAGCTACAATGAAGAAATGAACTCATAAAGTGATAAAACACCTCAGCTTTTTCACAAGCCCGGTATAATTCTCTCAAGGGTTTGGGTGACTGACCAACTTTATCTCTCTATCGTTAGTTCTTAAGCTCTTAGCTTTTTACAAGTTGTGAGATGCAAAAAATACTAACCCTTGAATCTGAGACTTCAACCCCTTTATATAAGCTTCTGAATTCACTATTTCATCTCCTCTGACGTCTTCTCATGTCACATTGTCATCATCGCAGTCATAACTCTCCTTAGATTGGCTAATTAGATCAACCCATTTTACTATTATCGCACCGGACTATGGCGGCCTCTGACATCCTACGACGGCTCTACTCTGCCATTACACCGGCCTATGGCAGCTGCTAGGGGATACTTCCAATAAGAACCATTTTTTTTGTTGGGAAGCGGCCGCGAGTGCGCAGTAGAAAATCAAAATTATATGATGACACTTTCCATTTGCCCAAGACCCATTTGTTTTGATTATTCTACAAGCCTAGGCATGTTACTATATATTCTAAGCATAAAACTCATAAAACATGCAAAGAACATAAACCTAAACATGCTAACTATGATAAGAATTCTAATTAAAATAAAGGAAGAAAAAGATTTACTTGAACCGTAGACTCATCCAGTCCTCCCTCCAATCTACAAGCTTTTCTCGAACTCAGCAAGCTCTTCCACGTTCCAAAGAGCCACCCAAGTGTGTGGCCTCCAAAGATGCACACACCAAAGCCAAAACTCAACGGCAAGACTACGCCTTGAGTGCACATGTATTTTGCCCTTGGTGCTAGCTAGCCTAGGCAAATACCTCAAAACTTTTAACTCGAGGTTCCTCTAGTCAATTAGACTTAAGGATCCTAAAAAATAAATGGCTTACTCTTAAAAATTTAGAGTTGCTCACTTATATAAACCCAAGATTTGAAAGGTTTGGTGCAAAAATTTGTGAAGAATTCTTTGGGTTTATATAGTGCTCCAAAGACAACAAAATTAATTAAGAATCTGATGTGGGATAAAAGCCAATTTAATCTTAGCCATTGGATCTTAATTTAGTGGTTTAATGAGATTATAAAACCCTAATAAGAGTTTGGGCCGAATTGGAATTCAAAACAAATAACCAAAATAAATTAAAAAAATTTACTATTCACATGGTACTATTTACATATTACTATTCATGTGAATATTAAATTTTTTTAATCTATTTATTCCAATTCCCAAAGTCCCCCTATCGTCATTCACCAATCCCTAAGCCACCATGGAACCCCATAAATGATCTGTTCAATAATTAAACACATTGAACCATTTATGAACAATTCCTACAGCAATCATATGTGCTGTTAAATATATACTGTGCACTGTTAACCATTGATTTCGACTTTGTTGTATGTGACCTTTTGGGTTCCCCTCAAGTTGGACATGAAATGAATCGTGATAATTTAATCGAACATAAATTATCCTCTCATCAGATGGTCGTTCGATTTCAATGACCAAGGTTGACAGCTAGTAACATGCCAAGGCCCCAAAATGAAAAGGAAATATATATATATACCCATTCTGTATGCGATTTACATATGATACGGTCCTCGCCTCACTATATCCCCACCTATTGACCTAGGATACGGAAAGTGTCTACCCATATGGTCAATGGTATGATGTTGATAGTTTCATGAATCGTGCTAACCCAAGAATCTCACATGATTCTTCCGTTGTGGCCACAGTCTCAAGCACTGATCACACATATCAACCCGCGAACTCGAATACTACTCTTATAAGAAAATATTATCCGAGAGAGTGGTGATTCTCTATTGTATCTTTACAAACTTCATGTGTTTCAACAAATGACCCAATCATACCCTTATGACCGGATCTTTTGAACCGGGGAAGGAGAATGTCAAATTTATTTGATCCACACATAAGATTGTAAAGACCTCAAGTCTAAGGACTAGTCATATAATCGATACATGAAAGTTCTCACAAACACATGGGATAAACACTCCATATGAAAACTTTCGGCGGTCAGTTCGATGGACACGAGTAACTCATGCATCCATGTGATACACAAAGCGGACGGATCTCCGATAGTAGCCTATGAGATCGGCTACCCCACTTAAGGGCGGATCATATCATCATGCTAGTCTCTCCGCTTTGTGAACACCCAGATTATTCACAAAACTATGACTAGGAACATTTAAGAGTAATGATTCTCCCACTTGCACTATAGCCAACTAGTATGAATCTGGACACCATACTCTCGGGTGTGCCTATCATGCTTTTGTTGAGTCAGCCCTTTAGTCAGAGAATCTGCAAGATTATCTTCTGTGGGTATTTTCTCTATAATAACTTATTTTCTCTCAAAAATCTCCCTGATGAGATGAAATCGCCTGAGTACATGCTTGGATTTCTGGTGGGACCTTGGTTCCTTTGATTGAGCAATGACGCCCGTGTTGTCACAATACATCGTGACGCCATTCTTTATCACGGGAAGCACTTCCAGCTCCGTGATGAACTTCTTTATTCAGACTGCTTCTTTAGCAGCCTCAGATGCTGCAATATACTCGGCTTCAGTGGTGGAGTCCGCTGTAGTTGACTACTTTGAGCTTTTCCAACTGACAACACCGTCATTCAAAGTAAACAGATATCCTGTTTGCTATCTGCTGTCATCCCTATCGGTCTGAAAGCTCGCATCACAGTAACCAATGTCTTTCATCTCAGAACAATCTCCGTATGTCAAAAACACATCCTTAGTTCTTCTCTGATACTTGAGGATTTTTTTGACAGCTGCCCAGTGTTGCTCACCAGGATTTGCCTGATACCTGCTCATTATGATAAGAGCATAAGAGACATCAGGTCTTGTACATAGCATGGCGTACATGATCGATCCTATTACTGAAGCATAAGGGATCCTACTCATAGACTCTCTATCTGAAAGAGTATGTGGATATTGCTCCTTAGATAATCTGATTCCATGACAAGTAGGTAAATTACCTCTTTTGGAATCTTCCATTTTGAATATTTTCAAAACTTTATCTATGTACGTAGATTGAGAAAGTCCTAACAACCTCTTAGATCTATCACTGTAGATCTTAATGCCGAGGATGTAGGCTGCTTGTCCCAAATATTTCATGGAGAAATTCTGAGATAACCATTGCTTGGTGGCTTGCATCATGGGAATATCATTCCCGATGATTAATATGTCATCGACATATAATACAAGAAATACAACAGCACTCCCACTACTTTTCCTGTAAACACAAGGCTCGTCTACATTTTTGATGAAGTCAAATTTTTTGATTGTCTCATCAAATCATATATTCCAACTTCTGGAGGCTTGCTTGAGTCCATAAATGGATCGTTTAAGCTTGCATACTTTATTATGATCATCCTTAGATGCAAACCCCTCAGGTTGTGTCATATAGACTTCCTCTAGGAGGTTCCCATTAAGGAAAGCTGTTTTGACATCCATCTGCCAAATCTCATAATCAAAGTGTGCAGCTAGTGCCAGTAAAATTCGAATGGACTTTATCATTGCAACAGACGAGAAGGTTTCCTCATAGTCAATTCCTTGGTTTTGTCTATAACCTTTCGCCACCAACCTAGCCTTATAGGTTTGGATGTTTCCTTCTGCATCATTTTTACGCTTGTAAATCCACTTGCACCCTATGGGTTTTATCCCTTCAGGTGCATCTACAAAGTCCCAGACATGATTCTGATACATAGAGTCTATTTCAAATTTCATGGCCTCAAGCCACTTGACTGAATCAATGTCACGCACTGCTTCGTCATAACTGGTGGGATCGTCATTATCAATGACCCGATCATGTTCCTCATCAATATGGAAACCATATCTTGCAGGCTCATGTCTTTCCCTACCAGACTTTCTGAGTTCATAACCTTGTGGTTGTTCCGTCGCTGCCCTTTTGAGGGGCCTGGGGTTTAGTTCTATGTTAGTTTGTTTTTCTCGTACCTCATCGAGGTCAAGTCTACTCCCACTATATTTCTTGAGAAGGAATTCATTCTCTAGAAATTTAGCATTTCGTGAGACAAATATTCTTTGTTCATTTGGGACGTAGAACACGTATGCTCTTGAGTTCAAGGCATATCCTACAAACTTACATTTAACTGCCCTATCATCCAATTTGTTAGTTTGTGTCAGCTTGGTATATGCGTCACATCCCCAAACTCTTAGATAACTAAGACTAGGACGTTTCCCAGACCATAACTCATATGGTGTTTGACTAACAGTCTTGGAAGGAACTTGGTTTAGTAGTAGTGTTGCAGTTTCTAATGCAAGACCTCAAAATGAAAGAGGTAGATCCGTGTCTGGCATCATTGATCGGACCATATCTAATAATGTCCGATTTCTCCTTTCAGAGACCCCATTATGCTGTGGAGTTCCCGGAGGAGTCCACTGGGAAACAATGCCTTTTTCTCTCAAGTAATCTTGAAATTCGTTGCTTAAGTATTCACCACCTCGGTCAGACCTTAGTGACTTAATACTTTTATTAAGCTGGTTTTCTACTTCAGCTTTGAAGTATTTGAATTTCTCAAAGGCTTCAGATTTGTACTGCATAAGGTACACATACCCATATCGTGAGTGATCATCGATAAAGGTAATGAAGTAGGAGAATCCACCTCTAGCGGTGACTGACATTGGTCCGTATAAATCAGAATGTATGAGTTCTAATGTCTCCATTGCACGCTGTCTTTTACCTTTGAAGGGTAATTTGGTCATTTTACCAAGTAAACAAGACTCACAAGTTCCATAAGATTCATATTTGAAGGGTCTGAAATACCCATCCTTATGTAGCTTAGTTAATCTTGTTTCATTGATATGACCTAAGTGACTGTGCTATAGAAGTGATTCATTGAGATTATTCGAGTTAACGTTCTATATATTAGAGGTTGAACATTCTTTGTTAGTTTGTAAGACATAGATATCATTATTCAAAATACCATCTCCATATTTTAAATAGAACATTCATTATAACTTATTAGGCATGAAAAGCCTTTATTACATAAAGAATAAATTGAAATGATGTTCTTTACTAGAGAAGGTACATAAACACAATCTTCTAAGTCTAAAACTAAACCATTCGGCAAAACTAATGAATAAGTCCCCGCGCACAATGCAGCCAGTTTTGCTCCATTACTCATGCGTAAGTCAACCTCCCCATGACGGAGTCTCATATACTGTTTCTCAGGCCCTGCACATTGTTACACAAGTGAGTCCCACAACCGGTGTCAAGCACCCAGGTAGAAGGTTCAGAGTTTTGAGAATATAGTTCAATCGTATACAACATACCTGAAGCATTGGGCTTCTTGGCCTCTTGGGCTTCCCTAGCTTCCTTGACTTTCAAGGATCTGCAGTCTTTCTTCCAATGACCCTTCTTTCCACAAAAGAAACATTTCCCCTTTCCCTTTTTCTTCTCCACCTTACCATTAGGCTTTAGGTGATCTGGAGCCTTGGCCTTGTCCTTATTTTTCTTTGGGCCTCGTGGCTTCAGGTCCGTACCCGTAAGCATGACGAAGGTTTTAAGCTCCGGTTCCAAGTCCTTATCTGCTTGCTTTATCAGATTATGCAATTCTGCTAAAGTAGCTTCTTTATCAGACATATGAAGCTGCATAATAAAGTTAGAGAATTCTTTTGGTAAGGACTGAAGAATTAGATCCTGACATATCTCATGATCAATGATGAACCCGAGGTTGGCCAATTTTTCAATGTGGCCAATCATCTTAAACACATGTTCACTAACAGATCCTTCCTTATACCTTGTTTGGAATAAGGCACATGACACTTGGAATCTCACGGTATGAACGGAAGTTGCATACAACTCCTTCAAGTGAAAGATGATGGTTTGAGCATCCATATCTTCGTGAGCTTTCTGAAGTTCGTCAGACATAGAGCCAAACATTATGCAAACTGCTTGCTCATCATCATCGACGTGTTTCTTCCAAGCATCGAATGTATTTTGGTCAGCATCTTCTGTAGGTTCAGGGGAAACGGTCTTTCAAGAACATAGAAAATATTTTCTTGTCGTAAGACAATTTTAAGATTTCTAAACCAGTCATTGTAGTTGTCCCCTTTGAGCTTATGCTCATCAAAGATGGAACGAAGTGATACTCTGTTTGCCATTTGAATGTTTGTGAAATATTTTAACCCACCTGTTAAGAGAGAATGTTAAAATTAGGAATATGTTTTCATTAATGTTTCATAATAACATTGGTTTTTAATATTATGAATTTGCTCTCACTCAATTGTTTTAAAATTTTAAGAAAATCTCATCAACCCCAATATGATGGATTTATTGTGGGCAAGGAGTCCATTATCATCATTTCATAACTCCGACTAGGGCCAGTCGTTATAAAATACGATAATTAGGTAGGTTCCCAACCAATTTATGATATAAATCACAATTCCTTGATCATTGGGTTGGGAAATCAAACATGCCATAGCTTATGATAGTCCTTGTTGACACCCAATCTTTGTCACTAAGTTATAAGACCACGTCTAAGGGTCGCTACGTCTTATGACTCAGAAAAGTCAAACCATTGTCAATAGTATGATTTATGGACAAATTGGTATTGGTCAGTCTGGTAAAGCCTAGTCCTGCCAATACGGTTTAAGCCCTTTGGGTCTATACTTTACAATGGGAGGCAAATTTTAGACTTAAATTATTATTGAGGATTTTAGCAAGTTTAAGTGAATAGCTGTCAAATAGATTCCTCCATTGAAAATTCCCCAGAGGGAGGGTGGAGTGAACTCTCTTAAATACCCTTACCTCTTAGGCTCTTATCGCCTTGGTGACAGGAATAAACAATAGATCCTCCAAATTAGTCCAACACTTTAAATATGCTTTAAGGTAAGCTTTGAGTAATGATTATCTATATGTCTTCACAACTTTTCCTTTTGGCTATAAAAAAGGTAGTGAGTGAAGGAAGACACCAAATCATTATCCAACTCTAATAATACCTTTGGTTAAATTAACTTTAGTTTGGAAAGTTTTATTAACGCCTTGGTCCCACCCCACTTGTATCTTTTATAATGTCTTTTATTATAAACAAATGATTTATATTTATTAGCCTTAAAGGTAATAAATCTCTAAGTTCAACACGGAATAATTACTTAGCTAAGGGATAATCAATACACTCTCTATTTCTTAGAAAGTCTCTAGATGCTTGCACCCTAAAATAATCATGCTAATTCTAATCATATATAGAATCATCAAGCATATGATTTTTAATATGTTGGAATTATTTTAGGCATTAAATAACTTTGATTAATATTTAATTATGATATTGTATTTTATTTTATTCAAATAAATTTACTATTCCCGTTTTTCTACAGACGCGTGAACATTAAATGAAATTTCACAATTCAAATCTTAACCAAATCATGCAAACCTTGTGCCTAAAATTACGTTCAGGGTGTTAGCTTTCCAACGAGCTTTTAAACACCCAATTTCGAGTTCAAACGAGTGAGAACTAATCAAAACAAAAACGGCGCGCTGATACCACTGTTGGGAAGCAGCCGCGAGTGCGCAGCGGAAAATCAAAATTATATGATGCCGTTTTCCCTTTGCCCAAGACCCATTTGTTTTTATTATTCTACAAGCCTAGGCATGTTACTATATATTCTAAGCATAAAACTCATAAAACATGCAAAGAACATAAACCTAAACATGCTAACTATCATAAGAACTCTAATTAAAATAAAGGAAGAAAAAGATTTACTTGAACCATAGACTCCTCCAGTCCTCCCTCCAATCTGCAAGCTTTTCTCAAACTCAGCAAGCTCTTCCACGTTCCAAAGATCCACCCAAGTGTGTGGCCTCCAAAGACGCACACACCAAAGCCAAAACTCAATGGCAAGACTACGCCTTGAGTGCACAGGTATTTTGCCCTTGGTGCTAGCCTAGACAAATACCTCAAAACTTTTAACTCGAGGTTCCTCTAGTAAATTAGACTTAAGGATCCTCAAAAATCAGTGACTTATTCTTAAAACTTTAGAGTTGCTCACTTATATAAACCCAAGATTTGAAAGGTTTAGTGCAAAAATTTGTGAAGAATTCTTTGGGTTTATATAGTGCTCCAAACACAAAAAAATTAATTAAGAATCCGATGTGGGATAAAAGCCAATTTAATCTTAGCCATTGGATCTTAATTTAGTGGTTTAATGAGATTATAAAACCCTAATAAGAGTTTGAGCCGAATTGGAATTCAAAATAAATAACAAAAATAAATAAATAAATAAAATTTACTATTCACGTGAGTAGTAATTTTTTATTATCTATTTATTCCAATTCCAAAAAGTGCCCCTATCGTCATTCACCAATTCATAAGCCATTATGGAACCTCATAAATGATATGTTCAATAATTAAAGACATTGAATCATTTATGAACAATTCATATAGTAATTATATATGCTGTTAAATATGTACTGTGCACTGTTAACCATTGATTTCGATTTTGTTGTGTGTGACCTTTTGGGTTCCCCTCAAGTTGGACATAAAATGAATCGTGATAATTTAATCGAACATAAATTATCCTCCGATCAGATGGTCGTTCGATTTCAATGATTAATGTTGACATCTAGCAACATGCCAATGCCCCCTAAATGAGAAGGAAAGATATATATACCCATTCTGTATGCGATTTACATATGATACGGTCCTCGCCTCACTATATCCCCACCTATTGACCTAGGGTACTGAAAGTGTCTACCCATATGGTCAAAGGTATGATGTTGATAGTGTCATGAATCGTGCTAACCCAAGAATCTCACATGATTCTTCTGCTGCGGCCACAGTCTCAACACTGATCACACATATCAACCCGCGAACATGAATACTAATCTTATAAGAAAATATTATCCGAGAGAGTGGCGATTCTCTGTTGTATCTTTACAAACTTCATGTGTTTCTACAAATGACCCAATCATACCCTTATGACCGGATCTTTTGAACCGAGGAAGGAGAATGTCAAAGTTATTTGATCCACACATAAGATTGTAAAGACCTCAAGTCTAAGAACTAGTCATATAATCGATACATGAAAGTTCTCACAGACACATGGGATAAACACTCCATGTGAAAACGTTCGGCGGTCAGTTCGATGGACACGAGCAACTCATGCATCTATGTGATACACCAAGCGGACGGATCTCCGCTAGTAGCCTATGAGATCGGCTACCCCACTTAAAGGCGGATCATATCATCATGCTAGTCTCTCCGCTTTGTGAACACCTAGATTATTCACAAAACTATGACTATGAACATTTAAGAGTAATTTTCTCATAAGGCGTGGAAGCCATCGTCTTATTACTCCAAGAGCTTTATTACATATAATAAAGATTGTCATTTTATTAATTAATGAAAATATTACAAATACATGTACATATAGCTCATCCACAAGTTGGGTATAGGGCATATCCCTAACAGTTTTCCCATAGTCATCATTAGCCTTCTAAAAACTTATCTTCTCATCGAGGGAATACGTCACATGACTCTAATACAGATCAGCCAATGATCTCATCTTCGTCCCTCGAGTTGGCATACTGAGGTAAATGATACTATCAAAGCTTCATTTACCTCTCTCAACTAGGTTGGGTTGGCATATATGGACTTCATTGGGTCAGTTCAACAAACTCTCAGAAACTCTAAATCAACACCCTTCATATGGTCGGGTTGGTATCCAACTGGCTTAATCCTTCACAATGCTCATGTTCTTCGGGAGAACTTATATATACCACTAGTTCGGGTCTCCCTGTGTGACCCCACCTCTTCCTGGGCCATTGGGCCTTTGCCACCTATATTTGGGCCAAGTACAATCTCATCCACCACTTCTCAGCATTTGAACCTTCCTCGGGATGAAAAACTACTATCAACATATGTCCTTAATTCTCGATATCAACGAGTTTATGAGTTGATGTCGGAAATTTCATAAAGATAGTGGTGCTGGTAAAAAACCAATCATATGTCCTCGGGTTCTTACTTTTTTAGGACACCATATCACCTCAGCTCTTCCAGGTAATACGCATCAGGACAGATTACTCTACATACTTCCAAAGATCCTCTATTTGTGATTATTGCATTTATTCCACCGCCTTTTAGAAAGATGCTCCTAGGGTTCTGAAACGTTTCTAGGAATACTCAAGGAATAATTGTCTCATTAAATTCCCATCGTGTCCATCAAACCCCTTTTTTTCTTCGTCTCCCTGAGATACTAAGTGTCCATCATCTATGACTCGCCCGTTAAAATTTGGACGACTAAGATTAACCGAGCACGTAGCTTCCATCCGAGCATTTGATCTAAACTTAATGACAGTGATTGACCCAACACGTGTCATTAATCCACCACTTTCACTCCATTTAAACAATCAAGATCTGCCCCAAGCAGCCTATATAAGGGCCATGTTCACTCGTTTCCACACTTTTACGAACTTCATCTTCCTCAAAACGCTCTTAACAAGAACTCAATCACTCTCTGTAACTTCGAGCTCCCTCAACAACTTTATCTATGCAATCTTTGTCTTTAACATTCAAGTAAATGATCTTAGATCTCTCTCTTTAATTTTTTGCACCAAGCATGCTTTTCATTCATAACTGATGCGTAATGAATATGATGAATATATGCCTTATTCGATAACATGCCCTGGGTTTTTATGGGTTTATCTATGGTTCTAGGTTCGTATTTCTTGATTTTGCGATGGTTTTAGGCACGTGCTGATAGGTTGGGTTGTCTTTCTGTGTTTGGTTGTGCTATTGCTTGTAAATTTATTACTTTTGGCCATTATTAGGGTTATAGAGCTTTCTGGGTTTAGCCTACTTGGTAGGGATGACTTAATAAAAAACCTAGATAACACCAAGCCCAACTAATGATAAAAAATAAACTCATACTAGCAACAAGAATAAGCCCATACAAATTATAAACAGAGACTATGTTAATTTTACTAAATATACTCCCCGGGTCATCCATTTCTAGGAATGTCAGAATATGACTCCTTAATTACAACTTCTCTCAACATGTTGCCTCCTACTGCACCTTTCCCGCACCCTACCGATCCAATAATCGTGGGATCAATAAAACTCAGCGACTACGACACCACCCAACCCCTCGGAGGAAGAAAATCAGTCTTACTGTAAAAGAGTATCGCAACCCGAGCCAACTTCTCCAGCCTTGGACATTGTCAATATGGACATGGACAAAGTGTCTATCATCACTAGTGCTAAACTGGACCAGCTTAGGAAGAGTTTCATCATTCCCGAGGAAGCGAGCCTGAGCGTTCCAGAAGAAGATGATCTAGCGAGTCGACCAAGTAGTGGTCAAGTTGCCCTCTGCATAACCATCTTTGACATGGGTCTGTGCCTGCCCATGCAATGACATTTGGCCAAGATGATGGCTATTATAAACCTGGCTCAACTTGAATAGATGGAGGGTTCAATTGTTGGAATTCTCTAAGCTTCCCAAGATCATTTCAAGCAATGAAAATACAAAGTGAATACATCAAAGGAAGTTGTGGAATACTCACAATGATCGGTTGGGCGATGTGGTGGACAACAAAAATTCTTCTACTCCCTCATTGTGCATTCGGCAGTGAGCAGTTTGATGTCTAAGATATTCGGCCATATGAGGTCCATAAAAGCTCCAAGCTTATGAGTTTTGATTCCATGCACATGGGTGGGTTTCCCTATCCCATTTGTATGTCTCCTATGTGTGCTAGCACCTTGATTTTTGCCACAAAAATCACTCATTTCTTCCTCTCATTGCTCGGCATTTTGGGCAGAAACCAGAAGGCAGAAACAGCCCATTGGGCGTGAGATGAAGAGAAGAAAGAGAAGAGAAAAGTTGTGTGTTGGTTGTACAAAAGTGTATCTAATACACCTTTATTTTATTTTCAAAAAATCAATAATTGATTTTCCAAAATTGTCTTCAAAAGTCAAACAGATAAAGCACACAACCACTACATCACTCAATCAATCAATGAATTGTGACTGGTGTCAATCACTCAAAGTGAAAGACATCTATCACTTGATTGACGGATGATGTGACGCTAGATGCGACTAGGGATTTGACGCTTGATGTGACTTTCGTGTCACATTCGAATTCGAAATGCGAATGCGTTCGCACAAAATCCCGGGCTCGGGTTCGCTAATTCCAAATTAACGAATTTTCCGTTGCGTCGTAATTAAATCTAATTTAATTAAATAATCATGCCAAGCATAATTACTATTCACGTTGCTAACGAATTAATTCTAAATTAATTCGTTCACCCGAATTAAAATCTAATTTTAATTCCGCGTCGAAATCCAATTTCGTATAATATATCTAATAAATTATTTTATCGATTAATTCCAAATTAATGGTTATCTCTCTTTAAATGATATTTTATCCTAGATAAAATATCTCCGTAATTAATCCCAGGTTAATTTTCTCTCTTATCTAATTAATCCAAGATTAATAAAAGTGCGAGTCATACGTCATCGGTGAATCTTCGGGAAGCGACCCATGAGATCCCCGGACTATCCGAACACGTAAGTACCAAGTACTACGTTTTACCAATTTACAAGACAAGGTTGGCTTCTAGCAAAGCGCCATGGCTACCCAATTCTATAGAAATATCCTTACAGGAATAAACGATCTATACCATGCGTAGTATACGTAGTATTGTGTATGTAGATCCAGTATCAGATGATCACGTGCTAGGCCTGTGGCTGGAATTGTGTGTGCCCCGTACGAAGCACATGTCAGATGTTTGGTAACTAGTCTCTATAATCGGATATACATGACCTTGTCATAATATCCCGATAGTTGGAGCATTTAAGAGAACCAGTCCCGTATCCTACGTGACTATCATCTCCATATGACCGGAGTGATACTTCCGTCTTGACATCACACCCAACACACTACGATTCTAGATATACCCAGAAGAGGCGTACACAGGAACCGGTTAAAGCCCTGGATGACCAAAACCAAAGCATATTGATTTTCGCAAGTATTAGCGGTGCAAGTCTCAGGTTAAGACCAAATACACCTACCCTGATTTCGGACTTCCATAGACACATAGTCATATTACCAATGGAATTCCGAGGGGGTCTATCCAGAGCGAAGCTGTTTCCCGTACCATCGGTAAAACACAACCTCCTATTACACTTGCATGAGTATCCTATACCCAAATATATGAGAACTATGTCGTTATGCCCTCACAACGCGCACAAGTGTAATAATAGTCTTTTACGCATTTATCGATGTCTAATCTCGATAATGCTCTGACTAGGGATATTAAATGATTTATCCTTCGTGGACTGATACTGTCTCATATCATTCTCAATCCAGGAACAAATCATAGGGACCTCCTATCATTTATACATCTAGGTGATCTAATCACAAATGATAAGAGAGCAATCTCCTTTGTCACATAGTTAATTTGTATAACAACACCGTGATCTGTACAAATAGTGACGCTATGGGTCATAATTGTCCAACTATCTCCCACTTGGCCTATAGCCAGTCACTCGAGTGTCTTACACCCGAACTATGTATGGTTGGCTCAAATTGCTGAGAAAAGGCTTTTGTCAGTGAATTTGCATGATTATCATCTGATGTGATTTATTCGATCATCACATCGCCACGATGTATGATCCGAACGAATCAGATGAATATCGAAGTATGTATATGGATCGTTGATGAGACCATTAATTCTTTAGCCTGCGCTGTAGCCCAGCTTAGCTGCTAACAGAACTATATCTAATCTAATTAGATTTATTATCGACCCAGAAGGCTTCTATTGCAGCCTCAGCTGCAACAATAACCCGCATTTGTTGTTTATTCGGTAACAATATCTTGCTTGGAAGATTTCCAGCTCACTATACCGTTATTCAAACTGTATAGTACCGTTTTGCGACTTATAGTCGTTATTATCGGTTTAGGAAACTTGCAGTAATGATCCCAGTCACTTCAAGTTCTCCTTCTCCATAGTATAAGACAACATCATTAGTTCTCTAAGAAACTAACGGATGTTCTTAATATCAATCCAATGACTATCACTTGGATTGGCCTGTTTGTGACTTCATATGCTCAAAGCGTATGAGACACCATATTGCGTTCATTTTTCAATGTACGAGTTATCAGAGGGTTTTCTCGAAAGCCTAGCTTTCGCCGATTGTAATTATGGGAATATCATTTCCACGAAATGACATATTATCATTATTTTATAGGACATCGATTGTCAGTGCGCTCCCACTAACCTTCTTATATACACAAGAATCATTTTCGTTTTTAATTAAATCATACTCCATTATGATTACATCAAAACGATAATTCCAAGAACCTATGCTTACTTCAATCCAAACATAGATCGAACAACTTGCAAACCTTGTTTGCTAGTTTAGATACGACAAAACCGACAGGATGTTGTAAACATCCTCCAAATGGTTTCCTTTTCAGGAAAGCGATTTTGCCATTCAGCTGACATATTTCATGAATGAAACACGCAGCATCAGCAAGCATTATCCAAATGGATTTACCGTGGCAACAGGTAAAAGGTTTCATCGTAGTCAACATAATATTGATAACGATACCTTTCCGCTAAAAGCCTAGCTTTATACGTTGGTATGTTGCCTTCCATGTATATCTTCCTTGAAGACTTATATAGTACCAGTATGCACAATGCCTTGCGGTACATCAACTAGTATCCAAACTTGTTGATATACATGGAATCCATTTCGGACTCATGGCACTTTTCCATAATAGGGAGTCGATACCTTGTATCACATCCTCATACGTAGTCAGTTGGTATTCCTCAATAAGATAGACATCTTTATGAGGTGAGATCAGAAACCCATACCCCAGGTTGTTTTCTGACTCTCTCTGACCTACGCGGTTCTTGTGTATTCGAAGATTATTGGTAATAGTTTCATCATTGATGAACTATTTATGTTCCATTAAGATTCGGTGCCTTGGACAGTATTACTCAGATTTTCATCGAGTTTTACCATCCTCTCACTTTCCACTGTATATCGGTATTCCTCTTAGGAAAAACGCATGGTGAGCAACAATCAAATTGTTCTCTTGTGAGATGTATAAGTACTATACTTATGGTATCCCTAGGATAACGTACAATTGGCACTTATCCGATTTGGGTTCTAGTTTGGTATCCTCCAAACATATGCCTAGCATACCCAAATCATCAGGAATGAGAAACCCGGTTTCTTTCATGTTCATATCTAATATGAAAACTGTCAAACAGATTTTATGGAACCTTATTCAAAATAAGTTCTGCACTGTTTATGCTTATCCGTTGAAGGAAATGGTAGCTCAGAGCGACTCATGATTAACCTTATCATGTCCAACAAAATTCAGTTACTCTGTTCGGACACACCGTTAAACTGACGTGTTCCGAGAGGAGTCCTCATTTGAAAGAATACTATACTCTTTCAAGTATATTAGAAACTTATTGCTTAAGTATTTTCCATTACGGTCTTACCGTGACGGTATAATACTATAGCCGATCTGTTTTTCTATTTTCGTGTCAAAACTTAAAAGTTTCTGATTTCTGTTTCAAAAGAGACACATAACCATAACGCGATGCCACATCTGTATAGGTCACGAAATATCCATATCCATCTCTAGCCTAGCTAACAGATTGAGGGCATTTTCACTTTTACCAAGTAAAGGTGTTTTAGGCATTTTACCCAATAAACTAGATTCATAGACTTTATTTGAATGAAATCAAATCAGTCCTAGTACCCACTCTTCGAAAGTGTGGATATACAAGTCTTGTTTGATTGTGTCCCAGACAACAATGCCACAATTAGTTTCTTCTGATCAAATCAGTTTGAGCTATTTGTTTGTCATGTAATACATTCGAGATTTATTTATATTCAAAATATAAATTCTGTTATTCACATCTAATGTGTTTATCTCAATATCATCTTTATATAATGCAACACTTTAGTGTTCTAGAATATAAAGGTTCACCCGCAGCGGGTGACCGGTGTAAACACACACGTATAGTGCAAGCGCACGTATCGTTCAAGTAGTATAAAAATATCGATCCCACGGGGACTTTATTCCTACTATTGTTATTAATTGTTGATACTATTTATTTACAAATATCTAATTGAGGGAGAAGGGAATTGATTGCTTGAATGATTTGATTTGTAGATTTGCTAAATAAATAAAAAGATAAAAACACAAAAGAAAATACTAAGGAAAATAAAAGACTCAAAGATCTAGGGTTGCGAATATTTCTAATATCTTTTAAAAGATGAAGTGATTATATCATAGTTAGGTAAAATATTGAATTATTAATCTGGAACACTAAATTATGTACAAGCCTCTTCCAATGGTCATTTACAAATACCTAGAATAATCAAATTGAACCATATGTCTATGTCAATTAAATTACCTAGATTCATTAAGATTGAATTCCAATTATTGATTACCCCCGCCCAACAGGTATATTCATATCCTGTAAGGAAACCTATTAAAGGTTTATCTATCCTTAAAGAAGATCGTGGGTTGTTGAGTATAAGGTCTTTAAACTTAAAATCCATATGTCTAGTTCATTTTAAGTTTTATCTAATCAATTTTATTAGTGATCAGTTAATAAAAAGGCATTAAGGTTATGACTCAACAAATAATTCTTTTAGTTACCCAAACTATAATCTAACCCTTTTTAAATCGATAATATTAGATTTTATCACAACCCTAAATATTTAACTTAGTTACAACACATAACTAAAGCTGATATAAACTTTAAAAGACATAAAATGAAATTGCTGAAAAGTAATAAAAAGAAATGCTAAGGTAAAAGGAATTAACTTCTACTATTCACTATTTAGATATCTCCCATAAAATAATATATAATCTTGTGATATTTTAAACCAACCGTCTGGAATGGCGGTATCCTGATTAAGTCAAATTCAAATATACCAGCCATAAGGCGGAACATAAATATAAACTTAAACCAACCGTCCAGTGTGGCGGTATCCTCATTAAGTCAAGTTAACCAAATTAAATTGAATAACCAACCGTCCGAAAATGGCGGTATCCTTTATTAATTCAGATTTTAAATAGTTTATATATTATATTTTAAGGGAGATTAATCTAAATAGCAAAAGTAAAAGTATTACCTTATTACCTCAGCATGGAGGAGTTACCTCCTCATGGAAGAATAGAATTATTACTACAAAGCGTAAATAAATCTGAATAAAAGAAGAAAATATGAAGAACTCTCTATTATATAAGTATTTACAGAGGATTTGGTACATTTGAAACTAAAAATTCGAAATCTATTTATAGGCAAAAAAATCTAATTTTTTATTATTATTTTTCTGATTTTTATTTTTTAATTATTTAATTATTATTTTTTTTAGATCGCTGAATTTTCGACACATGGCATGGTGGCTAAAAAAATACGGCTCGTTGAATTTTTGACATGTGGCATGGTGGTGCAATTACCAAAATACCCTCGGTGTCGAGACGCCCAAAATTACCAAAATACATTTTTTGCCAAATTTCACAGTTTTGCTCCAAATCACCTCCAGAATGTTTTGAAACTTTATTTTGGTGTCGGGATGCCCAAAATTACCAAAATACCCTTTGTGTCGGGACGCCCAAAATTACCAAAATACCTTTTTTGCCAAATTTCACCAAATTTCACATTTTTGCTCCAAATCACCTCCAGAATGTCCTGAAACTTTATTTATCTACAAAATAACACAAAACACATCAAAATATTCACAAAACTCAAGAAACTATACAAAATATTAAGTTAAATAAGTGGGAAATAGTGATACATTTATCACTCATCAGCGGGTTAAACACTAATATAGAGATGATGTTTCTAGTCAAACTAGTCACATTATAACAGTTTCCTAATTTATGTACACACCCGAAGGTAGTTCCTAAACTTAGGTATCTACGGTTGAAACAGTGACTTTCGTCCCGTTTCCAATTCGCAGATTAATCTCAACTAAAGTCAGTATCCTGCTCATAGCACATTCTGAACATCAGTATGTATTTATGTACCACACTAAGTATTTAAAATCCAATTTTATTACTAGTAGTGAACATATTTATGATAAACATATTTGAAGTCAGAGCCTTGCTCATCTTCAATTCCTTCATGTCTGCTTTGTCCAAACCGCAGTCACGCTTTCGCGATCCCGTTTGCCACATTTTAGGCAGACATTTTGGGATATGTCCTTTATCTTCCCAGAAGATTATAATGATTTTGCCTTTGCCCTTTTCATATTCCAGAAGCCTTTGGCCAAGCCTTGGCCTTCTAGAATATCGAAGTAAGGTGCGGATTGTGCTACTTACCTTATTGAAAATTTTTACTTTATCTCCTTGAGAATAGTCATTAACTCTCCAAGAATTATTATTGCAATTGTACTTCTAAAATCTAAGTATAGATCTAAGAAGATCCTTGAATTTCTTTATCATACTTTAAGAATCTAATCCTTAGTTCTGATTAAGAAAGTAAAGAATCTAATTAGCAAGCTTAATGGATTAAGCACTAAAGTTATCATCACATAAATCTTCCAAAGATTATGCTCTACTATTTTCTTAACTCCGGGCTTAGGCCTAATATGTTATTTTATCAAATAAAGTAACTTATTATTTTCCAGGACCATCTTGAAATTTTATTCCCAATTTGAAAAATTAACCATTTTAATACATTTTCCTTAGGATTATGTTTTAAATGTCAATCTTTCAATTTTATCTTGATTCTAATAGTCTAACTATTCAATCAACGATTTCAGGTACTATTATATATAATGATTACTATAGTCCAACTATATAATCAACTATACTTTTAATTTGTTAATTCAATCATATTGATTACTATAATCCAATTATAAAATCAACTATTTATTGAATTAGTTTGAATACAGTCCAACTGTTAATTTGTACAATATTTTAAATATTAGTCCAACTAACATTTAATTATTTGAAGAATGATATTTGATTGAGCGCGTATGGCAAGTAATTAAACGAATATTGCAAATTCAATTCTTGCCTCCCACTATTTTTCGGCGAGCCTCTAACCCTCTGCCGAGTACTCGGGAAACCGTGTTTCCTAGCGGGCTAGGATCCCGTTAAATATCACACAATCTTGACTTTGGCCAACAAATTGTATAATAATTAACTAGGTAGATCTCTAAGATCAAATGGATCCAATCCAATTCCTAGATCCAGTAAGGGACATCCAAGTCCGAAACATATATCTTATATATGCCAATATATCCAATATATTACCTAACATTTTTCCTCTGAATCAACTAAGCATTGGCTTTGGCACAACTGATAAGTGTGGTTTATACCCACTTATTGCGGCATTTTTAGCTTATTGTTTTGTTATATTTCGATATATTTACATATCATTTATAGTTTATTTCATGTTTTATTTGTAGAAGCATTAATACATGGATCTGGGAACAATTGCACGTGTTTTGGGAACTTTCGGGAACACAGGACGAGCATGGGGGTAATTGGTGCCATAACGCCTTCAAGAATATTAAACCCAGCCAAAAGGCCGAGCTATTGGCGCCATTGACAAAAACAAAGTGGGCGTCATGGCGCCCCATTGAAGGAAGAATAAAGTCGCCTTGGCGCCCACTATTGCCCAACTCTAATGGCGCCATAATTCAATCACTAACAGGCGCCATGGCGCCTGTTGCCCATGATCACAAATGCAAGGCGCCATGGCGCCTCAAGCGTTCAAATTCCCATACATTTTCCAGGGAATTCAGCGTCGTGGCGCCACTCAATTAACTTAGCCACGGCACTGCGGGATGTGTTCCGGGATTTAATTTTTTGGGTTTTTAAGATCCCTAATGATATCCAAAGACTCCCAGCCTCAACTATAAATATAACAGTCCATCCAACACTCAAGGAGAGGCTAATACACTGCACAAAACATAGAAACACATATTTTTAGAGATCCAATGAGGAGGATTGAAGAGAGAAAAGAGGAGATTAAGGCGGTGACGTCCGGAGAGGAAGAGATTCAATTCGGGTTTTATCTTCTTGTTTCTTTCTTAGAACTCTAATGATTTCCATTAGATTCATGACTTGTTTATCAATGTATTTATCTTTTGTCATGAATTAACTCCTTAATTCTGGAGAATGATGTAATCTATGCTTGAACCTTGTATTGTGTTTATCAATTTTGTGATGTAGTTTTATTCAATTTATTTATATTCTTTTGAGTTTAATGCTTCTTGATTGCTGGCCACAATTTATGATGATGAATGTTTAGAATCTATCACTCGAGAGAGGGGATTTTGAATAGATCTAGAGAATATGACCTATGATTTTATAGAGTTCGAGAGAATCTGTAGTCCTTTGAAGTCGTTAACATAGAATCACAAAACGTAATGAGTTGTTAACTATTGGATTTTTATAGAGATATCGAAGTCTATAGTTGATGATATTTTCATTGATGCTCGAGAGAGAGAGTGGATATTTGAGGAATCTTGACTTATAAATAATATAACTGAACAAAGATTAATTGGCATGACAAATACATAGGTGACAGCTAGGTGAAATCAGGATCCAGAATCTCTATCGTATTAGTTCCTCCTATTTTATTGTTCTTATATTTATCTATTATAAATCTTTATTATTTGTTTTCTAAACAAAGTTAGGATTATCAATTGTAGTACTTAGTGCGAGTTAACGCAATCCATGTGGGTTCGACACTCTTTCACTGATTTATACTAAAACTTGACACCGTACACTTGCGGTACGATATAAAAATATCAAGTGTACGGTGTCAAGTTTTAGTATAAATATAAGTTAAGAGTGTCGAATCCACAAGAATTATGTTAACTCGCACTAAGTACTACAATTGATAATCCTAACTCTATTTAGAAAATAAATAATAAAGATTTTAATAAATAAATAAAATATAAAAATAATAAAATAGGAGGAACTAATACGATAGAGATTCTGGATCCTGATTTCACCTAGCTGTCGCCTTTGTATTTGTTATGCCAATTAATCTTTGTTCAGTTATATTATTTATAAGTCAAGATTCCGCAAATATCCACTCCCTCTCTCGAGCATCAGTGAAAATATCATCAACTACAGACTTCGATATCTCTATAAAAATCCAATAGTTGACAACTCATTACGCTTTGTGATTCTATGTTAACGACTTCAAAGGACTACAGATTCTCTCGAACTCTATAAAATCCTAGGTCATATTCTCTAGATCTATTCAAAATCCCCTCTCTCGAGTGATAGATTCTAAACATACATCATCTCAAATTGTGGCCAGCAATCAAGAAGCATTAAACTCAAAAGAATATAAATAAATAATAAAACTTCATCACAAAATTGATAAACAAAATACAAGGTTCAATCATAGATTACACCATTCTCCAGAATTAAGGAGTTAATTCATGACAAAAGATAAATACATTAATAAACAAGTCATGAATCTAATGGAAATCATTAGAGTTCTAAGAAATAAATAAGAAGATAAAACCCGAATTGAATCTCTTCCTCCTCGGATGTCAACGCCTTAATCTTCTTTTATCGCTCTTCAATCCACTCCTTGGATCTCTAAAAATATTTAATTCTGTGTTTTGTGCAGTGTATTAGCCTCCTCTTGAGTGTTAGATGAACTGTTATATTTATAGTGGAGGCCGGGATTCTTTGGATATCATTAGGGATCTTAAAAACCCTAAAATCCATGTTCCTATACCTGGCTTCTATCTTCCCCGCAGCGCCGCGGCTCCTTAAGTGGGCACCGCGGTGCCTAATCCTCAGGAATTACATGGGCTGGCTTGTGGGCACCATGACGCCCCTTTCTCTCTCAACTGGCGCCATGGCGCCATGGTGTGTCTTTAATGTTCTCAAAGGCGCCATGGCGCTTTCACTCATGAATTTTAGGCGTTGGGCGCCTTTAATGAAAATCATTGGCGCCATGGCGCCTCTCCTCGGAATTTGTATGGGTTTGGTGGAGCCATGGCTCTTATGCTCCCGTGCCGTCCTGTGTTCCCCGAAGGTTCCCAAAACACGTGCAATTATTCTCAGATCCATGTATTAATGCTCATACAAGTATAACATAAATAAACGATAAATGATATTTAATATCTCGAAATATAACAAACAATAAGCTAAAATGTCGTAATAAGTGGGTATAAACCACACTTATCAATACCCCCAAACTTAGGTTTTGCTAGTCCCGAGCAAAAGATAAAAATAAAAACTAAATTCAAATAAACAATTAAAAACTAAATTTAACTAAGCCACTTTTGTAGGGATCACGATTGCATTTAGCGTATGCAACAAGCCTTTAAACCCCTAGGCGGCCCTAGTGGACGAGTTATAGTCTCGTGAGGGCTTACAGCGACGACACCCACAAACATCATTCACACATAATCATGCAAAAATATAAAACAGATAAAAGCATAGTCCCGATAGTTACACATAAAATTATCCTCAAAGAAAGCTTATAAATGAAATCAAAGAATCTTCAAAGTACGCAATTGCAACTCAAATCCAAATTCTTGAATAAATTATCTAAGCTAGACTCACGGTGTGTGTGTGTTTAAAGGTTCGGTCACAGCTTGACTACTAAGTTGGCCAACTCAATGATTCGTTTAAAAATTAGAATCGATGGGTCAAACCAACCTAGATATCTCAAGTATGCTCTGTAATTGCTTTATTTTGTGCTCAGTATGGTATGAATTTTCTTTTCTTTTCTTGTCTTTTTTTTTTCTTTTCTCATTTTTGCTTTTTTTTTTTCAACTCACCTACCCTTTAAGGTAGCATTTCTCCTCATGGTGGTCCTAATACTCGCCCATGGGTAGCTTCACGCTTATCGGTTATAGGTGGTTTATTTTTTCTTTCTTTAGAGATATTTTTCTTTTTAGCTATACCATACTTCATAACACTAGCAAATCAAGATAGATATCTAAGCAAATGATCATTCATCATCATATGCAATTTCTTCAACTAGGCACCTTGTCAACTACTTAAGTTTTACTACTGCTAAAAACCTGTTTTTAAGTGCTTACGAGTCTAACATAGATCAGTTATTCAAGGCATCAGATAAAAGTAAATCGGGCACTTATCGTTTCTGAAATTTCACCCATAAACAAACAATATTATCACATCAGGATTTATGCTTTACTATCAAAGAATAAACAATTTTTTTTTTAATAAATTTAAACAACTATTAGCAAGTAAACAGCATACAACACACCCCCCCCACTTAAAATTTGCATTGTCCTCAATGTAAGATAAATATCAAGAGCAAGAGTGAGGAACAACACTACCGTGCATGGAGTTGATCAGACTCTTGCTGGTTAGAATTTGGTTGTGCGGGCGTTGTGTGTTTCGTGCTACTTGTATAAATAACATGCAAATTAATAAATAGCACACAATAAAATAAAATTAAAAAATTAAAATAAAGAAAATAATAAATTCAATTAAATGCTAGGGTTGCCTCCCCGCTAGTGCTAAGTTTTAATGTCTTCAGCCAGACGCAACCACCCAAATGGTGGTCATGGTAGCTTATTCTTTTGTATCCACTGACTGCTTTGACATGAAAAAGATAGTTTCGCTCGCAGCTGGGCAGTTTTTTTCAATATCCCTACTGCTGCTTGGTTATGGAGGATGTAATCTGCCCAATCTGTGTTTCTAAGGACTCTTATTGTGGCCTCCATATTTTCCATGTGTGTCTCAATATTGTTCAGTTAGCCTTGACTCAGTCTTCTCGAATCTTGCTGAAGTACTAGCAACAAACGTGTTCACGAAATCTTCCTAGAAGATTTCTACTCAGCTCTTTGATAGTCAAAACCAGAAGAAGGCTGCAAGGTATTCTCTGTGTTAGCATATGACAGGTTTGGATGATAACGGTTAGGCACAAGATTTCCTCTATAGCTATTGAAGTTCCGATTTTTCACATATTGGACTTGCTCAAAGCTCGGGTTTCCTTCCAATAACTGCATATTTGTAGCTGCCGCTGATTCAATAGATGATACTCGTGGTTTTTTCAGGGCTGCTACTTAAGTGGCCAAGGTGGAAATCTGAGCTGTAAGTGCCACAAGAGGGTCTACTTCATATATTTCAGCCACCTTGGTCACTGTAACGCGTTCAATTGGCCATTGATAATGGTTAATGGCCATTTCTTCCAATAAATTGTGCGCTTCCTCAACTGATTTCTTGAATAGGGCTCCCACAGTTCTATTCGAACTATTCAACCCATTATAGAACAACTAAATCTGGACCCAGTCTGCATAATCATGTTGTGGACATCTACGCAGTAGATCCTTAAAGCGCTCTCATGCTTCATATAAAGTCTCAGTCTCCATCTGCTTAAATATCCTGATTTATGCCCTCAGTTGGGCTGATTTAGCTGGCGGAAAGAACCTCTCAAGAAATTTTGTGGCCATATCCTCCCATGTCATGATACTCCCCGTCTGTATTGATTGCAGCCAATCCCACGCTTTATCCCGTAAAGAGAATGAGAATAAGCGTAGTCGAATGGCCTCTTTACTCACGCCATTTATCTTTATAGTATATGCGATCTCCAGGAACATCCTTAAGTGCAAGTTGGGATCCTCTACAGCTGAACCCCCAACTGATTCCTTTGTACCATGGTTGATCAATGCTGGTTTTAACTCAAAACTGTTGGCGTTGATTGGTTGATGGGCAATCCCAGAATAGATATCATCAATGACCGGTTTGAAGTGATCTCTGATTGCCACCTGGCGTGGGTTGTTCTCTATGTTTTCAGCTGCCATTGCTTCTTTTTCAATTCTTCTTTATTTTCTTAGTCTCCTCGCAGTTCTTTCTATTTCAGGATCAAACAGGAGCGAGTTGAGACTTGTGGATTTTCGCATTCACTGAAGCACCAAAGAAAAGAAAAAAATTCAATAACCAAATAAAAAAAAACTAAATAAAAAACGAAAATAGAGTAAAAATACAAATAAAAAAAATAAAATCTAAATTAAAGCTAAAATTATTTGGTAGCAGTATTAATGTGAATTAAACAACAATCCCCGGCAACGGCGGCCAAAAACTTGTTGTGATATTTTATTATCGTACCGCAAGTGTACGGTGTCAAGTTTTAGTATAAATATGAGTTAAGATTGTCGAACCCACATGGATTGTGTTAACTCGCACTAAGTACTACAATTGATAATCCTAACTCTATTTAGAAAATAAATAATAAAGATTTTAATATAAATAAAATATAAAAATAATAAAATAAGAGGAACTAATACAATGGAGATTCTGGATTCTGATTTCACCTAACTGTTGCCTATGTATTTGTTATGCCAATTAATCTTTGTTCAGTTATATTATTTATAAGTCAAGATTTCGCAAATATCCACTCACTCTCTCGAGCATCAGTGAAAATATCATCAACTACAGACTTCGATATCTCTATAAAAATCCAATAGTTGACAACTCATTACGCTTTGTGGTTCTATGTTAACGACTTCAAAGTACTACAGATTCTCTCGAACTCTATAAAATCCTAGGTCATATTCTCTAGATCTATTCAAAATCCCCTCTCTCGAGTGATAGATTCTAAACATACATCATCTCAAATTGTGGCCAGCAATCAAGAAGCATTAAACTCAAAAGAATATAAATAAATAATAAAACTTCATCACAAAATTGATAAACAAAATACAAGGTTCAAGCATAGATTACACCATTCTCCAGAATTAAGGAGTTAATTCATGACAAAAGATAAATACATTAATAAACAAGTCATGAATCTAATGGAAATCATTAGAGTTCTAAGAAATAAATAAGAAGATAAAACCCGAATTGAATCTCTTCCTCCTCGGATGTCAACGCCTTAATCTCCTCTTGTCGCTCTTCAATCCACTCATTGGATCTCTAAAAATATTTAATTCTGTGTTTTGTGCAGTGTATTAGCCTCCTATTGAGTGTTGGATGAACTGTTATATTTATAGTGGAGGCCGGGAGTCTTTGGATATCATTAGGGATCTTAAAAACCCTAAAATCCATGTTCTTGTACGCACCTGGCTTCTCCTGCAGCGGTGCGACTCCTTAAGTGGGCGCCGCGACGCCTAATCCTCGGGAAATTACATGGGCTGGCTTGTGGGCGCCATGGCGCCCACTTTCTCTCTTCAACTGGCGCCATGGCGCCATGTGTGTGTCTTCAATGTTCTCACAGGCGCCATGGCGCCTTCACTCATGAATTTTAGGCGTTGTGGCGCCTTTAATGAATAATCAATTGGCGCCATGGCGCCCTCTCCTCTGGAATTTGTATGGGGTTGGTGGCGCCATGGCTCCTATGCTCCCGTGCTCGTCCTGTGTTACCGAAGGTTCCCAAAACATGTGCAATTATTCCCAGATCCATGTATTATTGCTCCTACAAATATAACATAAAATAAACGAATATAACAAAACAATAAGCTAAAAATGTCGTAATAAGTGGGTATAAACCACACTTATCAACAACAAACTTAGTGATCCCAGTTAAGCGGAACCCATTGACCATGGAAAGCTTCGTAATCAATGTCGATGGATAAGAAGTGGTCTTGACTTTGGCCAACAAACCACAACTTGGACAAGACACCAATATGGAACAAAGCTCTCGTGATTCAAACACATCCTCGACGGATAAAGGCCTTGACTTTGGCCAACAAGCCAATGCCAGTCTCGGATCTTAAGTAAGAATCACTCAATGGAAGGAAAAACGCTTAATATTTTGCGAGGGTTTTTCGAGTGCAAATTGGCAACCAATTTATTATCTTTGTTAAGGTCTCATCATCATACACCCTTAAACATGCATTCTAAATACATAATAAAGCGCGTATAAATAAAATAATAATTATATGCGGATGGATACTTAACACATTGATCCTAGATCAAATCTCTCATTTTCTCTCTCCTGCTAGCACAAGTATTACTTCTACCCGTTACACTACACTTCTAAAGAAACCTAATTTACATTGAGGGGAATAGGTGAGAAGAGAATACAAATAATATAGAGGTAATAAGGCTGGACACACAGGTCCAATTAATAAATCAAATTTATTACAACAATTTCTAAAATTGCCCCACCATTCTAATATCCATCTGATATACATTATTCATGCATCGCAACCATGTATTCACACAAGCATGTTATCAATCAATCTAATCAAATTAATTAATCTGATAATTAGTGACCATCTAATGTTCAAACAACGATTTTATTTTGCGCGAGTCAAACTCGTTTTGCGAATAAGTACTCAAAGTACGAATTCTTGAATTAAATTAAACTACAAAATTAAATCCAATTCAATTTGTATTTAATATTAATTCGCTATTTAATTTCAAATTAAATATCACACTTTATTAATAAACCTTTATGACTTAAATTCCAAATTTAATCGTTACGGGTCTCAAAGCCCGATTAACGTCCAACGTCAATTTAATTAAAGTCCAATGGGCTTTTAATTAATTTCTTGAGGTTTGGACTTTTGGTCAACTCGGGTCAAACCCAATAACCAAAGTCCAATCCGGGAGTTACCCCATAAGCCTAGAAATCAATTTTGGCCCATTAGGCCCAATTAAATTATTAAGGTCCATTAGTCGCATTTGGGCTTTATGGAAGCGGTTTTATGCCCAATTGGATCCAACCAATTTTGCCTAAACTCAATTTGGTACAACCAAGCCCAATAAGCCCATTTACAACATTACAATCCCAAATCCAATTTAAGCCCAATTAATTAAATCATAAAAATCCATTTTCATAATCTAATTAATTCTAAAGTGTATTGCATTATTAATTACATAAATCAACATTTCCAAATCATCAATTTACACAACTAATCATGCTCATTATCATCATCACATGTCCAACACATTTTGATTAAAAAAAAATCAAACCCAATTCATGCTATTCAAGTCTCGGCAATGGTAGGGTTTTTAAGTCCGATTCTGATTCCAATCCAATTGAATCTGCAATCAACATTACCCAATCGCTTCAAGTCATCCAATGAACAACGAAACAAAAAACTTCCAAGACCATTTAGGGTATATACCTCTCAGCCAAGCCTAAGATTTGGGCAAAAAATTGATCCAATCAAATTTCATGAAATTGATCCAATCAAACTTCAATTAAACATGTTTTAAGCATACTAAATCATCCAATTTCATTAAATCATGCTCAAATACAATTTACCCAATTTTAAGCCCTAAATCATTTTCATGCTCAACCTTGCTATGATACCATTGTTGGAATTCTCTAAGCTTCCCAAGATCATTTCAAGCAATGAAAATACAAAGTGAATACATCAAAGGAAGTTGCAGAATACTCACAGTGATCGGTTGAGCGATGCGGTGGACAACAAAAATTCTTCTACTCCCTCCTTGTGCATTCGGCAGTGAGCAGTTTGGTGTCCAAGAGATTCGGCCATGTGAGGTCTATAAAAGCTCCAAGCTTATCAGTTTTGATTCCATGCACATGGGTGAGTTTCCCTATCATCTTTGTATGTCTCCTATGTGTGCTAGCACCTTGATTTTTGCCACAAAAATCACTCATTTCTTCCTCTCCTTGCTCGACATTTTGGGCAGAAACCAGAAGGCAGAAACAGCGCATTGGGCGTGAGATGAAGAGAAGAAAGAGAAGAGAAAAGTTGTGTGTTGGTTGTTCAAAAGTGTATCTAATACGACTTTATTTTATTTTCAAAAAATCAATAATTGATTTTCCAAATTGGCTTCAAAAGTCAAACAAATAAAGCACACAACCACTACATCACTCAATCAATAAATGAATAGTGACTGGTGTCAATCACTCAAAGTGAAAGACATCTATCACTTGATTGACTGATGAAGTGACGCTAGATGCGACTAGCGATTTGACGCTTGATGTGACTTGCGTGTCGCATTCGAATTCGAAATGTGAATGCGCTCGCAAACAATCCCGGGCTCGGGTTCGCTAATTCCAAATTAACAAATACACCTACCCTGATTTCGGACTTCCATAGACACATAGTCATACTACCAATGGAATTCCGAGGAGGTCTATCCAGAGCGAAGCTGTTTCCCGTACCATCGGTAAAACACAACCTCCTATTACACTTGCATGAGTATCCTATACCCAAATATATGAGAACTATGTCGTTATGCCCTCACAACGCGCACAAGTGTAATACTAGTCTTTTACCATTTATAGATGTCCAATCTCGACAATGCTCTGACTAGGGATATTAAATGATTTATCCTTCGTGGACTGATAATGTCTCATATCATTCTCAATCCAGGAACAAATCATAGAGACCTCATATCATTTATACATCTAGGTGATCTAATCACAAATGATAAGAGAGCAATCTCCTTTGTCACATAGTTAATTTGTACAACAACACCGATATGTACAAATAGTGACGCTATGGGTCATAATTGTCCAACATCTAGTTGGGCTCTATGTAGTTTGGAGTCGAGCTGAGCTGGGAAACATCAGTTGAAGATATGAAGAGGTTGTGCCAAATTAACACCAACCCGAAGGATTATAAGGGTTGATATTACTTGTCCTCTATGATGAAGGCAAGTCTTTGGTTACAAACCTCCCATTCACCAACAAGAACTTCAAGGTCAAATGGTTATGGGCTGGTGAGCATGGGGTGAATACCAGATCATCTTTGGTCTGGAAATTATTGTGCCGACCGTCTTCAGGGTTAGAGGTAACGACAGACCCTCTCACCTCTTCTTTCTCATTCCCCTAAGATTTTCATTCTTAATTCCATTAACATAATTTTACCCTTCGTAGCCTGCTAGAGTGATCCTCCAAAAGTTCACTGCGAGGTTAGAGCAAGGGTGAAGCTTGCATCTCTGCTTGTAGGCCACTATAGAGACATCTTCAACCCCTTCTCCTTTGTCGACGTAGGTCTTATCCCGATAACCCATTCACCGACTCTGAAACAGTCCGGTAAATACTAACTAGCTGACCGACCTCTTTTCATTTTTTTCCGCTGTTGTTTACTATTGGCTCTTACATTTTTTATTTTACTAAATCGAGCTTCATTTAATTGTTTCTAACTTTGTGTTTTTTCTCGATACACGTATTTCTGGAAAAACGCTCACCACTCTATAAATTGCACGGGATGTTAGACGCTAAGCCAAATGTGGGCAAAGTGACACCCGCACCCGGGTCACCACCTTAATTCCTCCATCCCAAAACTAGAAGACTCTGATGTAGACTTCTGCCCTACCGACCCGAACCATCAATACACCACCACCTAGACAATCTCAAATGCCATCTGCCCAAACTTCATAAACTCCAACCCCCACACCAAGGCCCCAGAAAAGACATCTCCACCAGGTTATGGGTGAAGGTGAGGATAACCTTGAGGAGGATCCTTGAAAGAAGACCATAGCCTCTCGCGGTAAGGCTCTAGAGGTTTCTGCTCCCTATAAGGGGAAGTATATACTTTGGGAGTGGACGATCTCCTAGAGAGTGCAAGGGAAGACATGGCTCACCTCCTGCCAACCTTCAATTATCTAGCCCAACATGTGGACATCAATAAGGCCTTAGTTTATAAGAGCATTTATCTCTATGAGATTGTCCAGAAAGTGGGGCACCTCCAAGCGAAGGTAATTGCTTTTAGCTTAGTCTTTTGCCTTCATATTTTTTTCCCAAACTGACTCGTTATCTTCATATACAACTAACATATCTTCTGGCTACCAACATGGACATGTTTTCAAGCACCATTACTGAGGCTGGTCAGGCTTAGAGGCTCTAAAGTAATCTGACCGAGATGGAACAAAAGCTACTCAAGAAGGTGGATAAGGCCAATGGTGAAGCTGAAGCCTTCTGCCATGCCCTCCAAATTGTAAAAGAATAGAGGGATGATGCATGTACTGAGGCTGCTTCTAAGGCTTTAGAGCTCAAGTTGCAGTAGGCAAAGACAACCATTACCGAGGGGAAGCTTAGTGAAAAATGAAACTGAGCTAGAGAAAGCCTGTGATGAAACTGATCAAGACCAGGGCCGAGTTGAATGATTTGCAGGTCAATTTTGCCAATCGAATCGAGAATGTCAAGGTTGAGGCCTTGGTTGAAGGCTTGGAGGATTCCATGGAGCTGACAATGGAGACTTACCCCGACCTTGAACTTAGTGAGCTTTAAAAGGTTTTCAATTGAGAAATGACATTTGAGGAGGCCTTCGGTACTGGCTATGAAGAAACTGAGGCAATCCCCGATACAATTCCTATCACCTCAGTGCCTCATTCAACGGATTATGCTCTCGGACTCTCACCCATTTATGTTGTCCATGCCGCTCTAGCTGAAGATGTTCCCAACCCATCATCATATGTAACCAATCTCCCATTGTGGAAAATCCCGAGGGGGCCATGATGTAAATAAATAATTAATCAATAAAATTTCATTTTTTATACTCTCGTGCTTTTCTATTTTCATATCGTAGCACATATTGAGAAAATACCCGATCTAGGATAATTTTTTCTATCAACACTTATTCAACTGACTCAATAAGGACTTTTCCTCTCAAACCAATAATGATGTCTGAGCATAGCAATGGGTTGACCCATTCTGAAAATCACATCCTGACCAAACCGTTAATCTGTCTATCGGCATTGCGATGCCCCAATGAGGCTATGTATTCCGACCTGATATCATAGGGAAACTTTCAACACTTAAAAAATTTTAATCCTCTCAAAGGAACCCTATACTAATGACTAACGTCTCAATTCTCGATCATCTTGGATGTTGCAGTCCCATACTCAACCAATCTTCAAAATGACCCAACCAATTGCATAACATTCTGATACCCTGAGGTTGTTATCCCAATTTTTCAAGCCGACCCGAGTCAGCACTGACTAGCACTTGACGGAGAGGGTGATACTGGCATTTTCATCCTTGTTTCCAAAAGGCCACGGGGAAAAACTATGTCCCCATGTTATCAATAATACAAATGGCCCTAATGAGACCTAACCTTTGACGCCATCCTGATAAGGCCATTGAGGAGACACTCAAACCTCATGCCACTCTTTCATTATCCTAGAGGAGCTTATCCCATATACTATCGCTTATCTTGGCAAGGCCTTGGGGGAGAAACTCTGACTCCAAACTATTGTCGGGACAGTTATGGAACCCCTAGGGTCGAATCGGTGCCCCACGAAGCAGAAATAGGTCTAACCTATAGATATCAAGTATGGGTGTAGTTTTAAATTATTTAATAAAATACTATATTCCATTATGAGTGTATAGGAAAAAACCAGGGATGAATCGGAGACCAGATGCTAAAATATGAGCGAAAATAAAATCAGCACGCGTAGCGCGTACACGCGCTACGTGCACGTTCGCACTGTGCGCGTGAACAGTGCACGCACTGTTCATTTTGAACTAACTTTGCCCATTTTCCCCCCCTTAAGTATCAGCTTTCATTCTAGAGAGCTGGAATGAGAGCTCATACTTGGTTTTGTAACCCAATAAACTTTTAATCTTTCCTAAATACTTCCAAAAATATCCAAAATTAATTTTTAACATCAACACATGTTATAGAATAAAAATCAAGTTTTTCAAAATATCAAATATTTTTAAAAAAAATATAAATTTATTCTAAATACGCATTTGCGTAAATTTTGAATCCAATACACAAACCAAATTAAAATCCCAATAAGAAATGTCTCGTGAACAATTCTAGGTCACCCAAAGGTGGTCAAGTGATTCTAGAATGGTAGTTATAGCTCTAAGTTTTAATCTGGAGTTCCAAACTCTAATTTATTTTTATGTCTAACATAAATATTTTTACCCAATTACAAGCATATTGTGTTTATACTTCTAAAGCATCCTAACACAATTTATTAGCCTTATTTCAACATTAAGCTATATGATCGTGCATCTAATACATAATTCATAACTTAAGTGAAGTTCAAACTTATCTAGCAAGCTTGATGTAAGATTCAATCTACTTCTTCTTTGTTGAAATGGTTGGAGAACCTCCAAGGTGTGCATGCTTGACTTCAAGATCCAATCTTGATTTCCAATGGTAGCAAGCTCACTTCAAGATCCAATCTTGATTTCTCCTAGATGAAATATTGTAGAGACCTCACAAGATTCTCTAAACACTTATTGAACTTAGGCTAATTTCTCTAAGAATTTACTTTTTCTTGTAATTGTACTTGTAATTAAAACCTTTCCGAAGCTTGTTATTTATAGCAAAACGTTTTTAATTAATAAAAGTTGTAATCAACTTTTAAGTGGGCTTAATCTAATTTTTCCAAATATGTATAATTAGGTGTGACTAATCTCAATTGTCTCCCACTTTAATTTAATCCAATTAAATCAAGTCAAGGATTAGGAAATGGATTAGTTAAATGTTTGACACCTTGATTGAATCCAATTAAATCAAGTCAAAACCACTTATTATTACATACTTACAATTACCATAATATCCTCAAATGGTAGAGATAATTATTATTTTACAATTAAGCCATTGTGTAATTATTGAATTAATCCAATTAGGTCAAAGTAAATAATCAATGTTATCCAATAACATTTGATTATCTTAGTTGATAATTATAATATCGAATATTATATTTTATCAAAATTAATTGGCTACCAAAGTACTCAACGAGTACACTTCATATTAGGACTCTCAAAGTTCAGAAACATTCGTCATATAAGCCTAGCCAAATATGTACGTATTCAGCCACCTCCGAATTCATGAAGAACATGAACGACCTTTCTGAACTATACAAGTCGAGGTCATCACATATGTCTAACAATCCTTCTGTCGTAGGCTATCCAAGTTGTGCTTAGGAAACATAGAATATATCGTCAAGTTTCTGAGGTGCACATCTGACCAGTGCAATCACACGCGTATAACGCAAGCACACGTATCGTTCAAGTAGTATAAAAATATCGATCCCACGAGGACTTAATTCCTACTATTTTATTAATGATTGATATTACTTATTTACAAGTATCTAATTAAGGGAGAATAGATTGATTGCTTGATTGGTTGGTTGAATGTGGATTTGCTAAATAAATAAAGATACAAAATAAAATACTAAGGAAAATAAACAAATGACATAAATATCTAGGGTTGTGACTCCACACAATATTATTCTAATGATGAATTGATTCTTTTATATTTATGTAATAAATTAGTCTACTAACCTGGAACATGAAACTATCCAAAAGCCTATGTCGATGGTCAGATGCTAATACCCAGTGTAACTCAATTAATCATATTCCTATGTTAACCAAGTTATTTGAATTCATTAAATTCAAGTTCCAATTATGGCTACCCACGCCCGACAGGTATATGTCTATCCTGTAAGAAAATCTATTAAATGATTATTTATCCTCAAGGAAGATCGTGAGCTATTGAATCTAAGGCTGAAACCTAAAATCGCTCTTCCAAGTTCATTTTAAGTTTACCATATCAATCTTATTGGTGATCAGGCAACAAGAAGCATTAAGTTTAAGATTCAATAAACAAACTAAAGAATTACCCATAATATAATTAAATCAATTATTAAGCTTTTTAATATTGTGTTTCATCACTTCCCTAGAATACAAATAAATTATTGGGGGTTAGGGGATCCACTTTTAGAAATCTCACTTTATTATAATATAGAAATTGTCAATATTACCCAGTTAAGTTGAACCAGCCATAAAGGCGGTGTTATTATTTATCCATAAACCAGCCATATAGGCGGTAATCATCTGTCACATAAAGACCGACCTATAAGCGGTGTCACATTATGTTACATAATTAAAACCAGCCATTAAGACGGTATCAACTTTTAATCTATAATATTAAATTACAATTTCCATAATATAATATAAGTAAGATTAATCTACCTTTACTATTTCTAATTTAGAGATCTCCCTTATTATAATATATAAATTTATGTGATAATTACCAACCAACCATATAGGCGGTATCCTGATTAATTCAGATTTAATTAATTCCAACTGACCAATAAGGCGGTATCACATTAAGTCAGGTTAAAATCAATTTAATTAGGTCCAACCGACCAATAAGATGGTATCCAATTAAGTGAGGCTTTAAGATAATTTATATATTATAATTGAGGGAGATTAATCTAAATTATAAAAGTAAAAAGCTTCATCCTTTTTCCCAGCAGTAAATTAACTACTGAACATAAAGGAAATAAAAATAAATAAATAAAAATAATTACTGAAAGTATAAATGCATAATTAAAATTACTGCAAGTAAATTACTGAAATTAAAAGTGTTGAAAGTAAAGTACTGAAATTAAAAGTGTTGAAAATAAAGTACTGAAAGTAAAAGTGCTGAAAGTAAAAGTGCTGAAAATAAAAGTATTTAAAGTCAAAATACTGAAATTAAAATTAAAAGTAAAAATACATAATTTAAATATTAAAAATATTTACAAAATAGATGCAATCCTTTAAAGCCTATAAAAACCCAAAGGAAAGCACACAAAATAAAATGAAATCGTTTGCAATTTACAGGCAAAATTTGCCTTAGCGCGTCGCGACGCTCCATGTGGCGCTCAATGATTGGATGCTTTGATTTATTATCTGCTGACGTGGCGATAAGGAATATGTTGGTCCAATAAAATGCTGACATGTGGCAGATTGGATGATTAACTCAATAATTGTGCTGACGTGGCGATGTGGATTGTCGGCAGCATGTGATGTTGACGTGGACGACACGTGGCACAATGACTCGGTCTGCTGCTGACCTGGCGATGACGTGGCGGACACATGGATGACACATGGCTGATGATGATTGTCGGCAACATGTGATGGTGACACATGGCACGACGCACGTTAGCAGATTTGTTGTGATGTTGACACGTGGTCGGTGCACGTTAGCAGGATCAAACTTCTCACATTTTGACACGTGTACCGGTGCATTTTAGTAGGCTCCGGCGTACGTTAGCGGTCGCGATGCAGGATGCGCGTCGCGATGCGCCAAATGACCATTTTGCCCTTTTTGTCCTTTTTCACTGGTTTGGCCCCGAATCACCTCCAGAGAGTCCTGAAACTTTATTTATATACAAAATAACACAAACACATCAAAATATTCACAAAACTCAAGAAACTATACAAAATATTAGGTCAAATGAGTGGGAAATAGTGATACATTTATCACTCATCACACCCTCAAACCTAATATTTTGCTAGTCTTCGAGCAAAACAACAAGATAAAATAACATAAACATCTTTAAAATATAAATTAAACTAAGCCACTTTCGTAGGGAACACGATTGCATTTAGCGTATACAACAAGCCTTTAAACCCATACGTGTCCCTAGTAGACGAGTTGTAGTGTCGTGAGGGCTTACAGTGACGATACCCACAAACATTTTACAAAAGTAAAAAGATAGTAAAACTAATGCACACAAAAGCAAAAAGACAAGAGAAAAGAGAATAAAGAAGTTAGTGACTAACCAGGTGAAACTTCTTATCCAAGTTTAGAGTTGTTTTCTTTCTTTCTAAATTACCAAATAAGTAAATTCTCCGATTATTTTTATCATTCTTCATATACACAGTCAACAAAATATTAATCAACTCATTTTTGCCCACAATAGTCACAAGTGTAGTTGAAAAGAAAGTAATATTTTTGTCCTAAAGTTATATCAGACTTCACACTTTTTTTAAGCAATGGAATATTTTTCTGATTTTTTTGATTTATTTATTTATTTATATACAATATCATCCATCTATGTAGTGAGCTTTGGGCCAGTGGCTCCCAAACCAGTTGGTTTTAGGGCACTCGGTGTTAAGACACCCATATGGACTTAATTACTCAGACCTCATATATAAATATATTTTTCTAACATCTTTGATCCATGTAGCGAGCTTTGGGTCAGTGACTCCTAAACCAGTTGGTTTTACGGCACTAGGTGTTAAAACACCCATACGGACTTAATAACTCGGATCTCAAACGTTTTAATTTTTTTTATCCCATCGCTTTTTAGATGTTTCCTCCAATTAAACCAGAGCACTGAATATTACAAACTCGTCAATGACAACTCATGTCCGTATGTTACTATGTATGTTGATAATATCTGTCAACTGAACATATGAAGATTCATTTTAGTCAGTTTTATAGAGAATTCACAAATTAAATAATTCAAAAGGAAATAAATAAAAATTAACTTGTTCCGAAATAGGTTGAGATATGTCTCAGGAGTGGAAACTCCTTACACAGCTATCTCACACCAATTTCACTTGATTAATCAAATTAAAAACATAAAAACACAAAATATTTTCTTGATTTTTGTAAAATTTTTAGTTTTTAATTTTCGAAAATTTTGGACTAAAAATAAAAAAAAAACATAAAAATAAAATACTACAACTATTCCCCACCCCCAAACCTAAATGAGACATTGTCTCCAATGTCTTAAAAAGTAGAAAATGAGTTTAGAAGATAGTACCTGGTTAGCTGAAATTCTATATTAAAATTAAAGGTTAAGATCGAGATTTATCCGACGCTTCTTAAGATCATTATCAGACCAGTTTATCTTGGAAATGATAGGCTCAATATGTGGTTCAAAGGCTAAGATTTGGTCAATTAAATCTGGGGCAGTTCTGGCAGTGAAGAGGAGTTCTTTTAAAGGTTTTGACACGAACCCATTTCTCTGGGCATCATCAAGAAATACACAAAGAAAATCATAAAATCCATCAGCGTTAAATAGTCCAATCGGTTTCTGGTGTATGTTCAAGTGCGCCCAAGATAGCACTGTAAAATTCTCCTCCAACGTGCCCAAGCCTCCTAGCAAAGCAGTAAAAGAATCAACACGTTTAATCTTTCCACCAGTCGTTCAGACATACCTGGCACAATTATTTCCTCTCCGTTTGATGATCCTATCAGATTCGCTTCCGCCAAGGGTTTTGGGATGATTCCCAAGACTTGACTGCCTCCATCATGTACGGCCTTTGAAACGATCCTCATTAGTGCAAGATTGCCACTGCCATATACTAAGTGCATATTCCTTTCAACTAAGACTCGACCCAATTTCTGTACTGCCGCTACGTATTGTGGCTTAGTACAACACTAGTACCGCAAAACACACAAATATTTACAACTCGTCTTCTTGAAGTGACTTCTATTTTTATGTATTTCTTTCTCAGCTATGGATGCCTTCAAAAGTGCAATGATGAGTTGAATTTATAGTACCTGAAGAAGGTGAGTAATAATAGCACAAGTATCTTCCAAAGGACGATTGTTAGCAAAACAATAAAAGAAATCATGAAAGGTCAAAAAGTCTGGACACTGTCGGTGAAAATAAAGATAATTACAACAGAAAAGCAAATCAAAGCAATTATCAAGGCAACAGAATTGTGTACGCAATACGCCACTCGCTTGGTATATAAATTCATTAGGATGCGTCTCAAGAATTCATTCTTTACTCAGCCATTACTAATGAATTAGCTCTCGTCTTTGTGATTGCCAAACACCATTCCATCTATCTTGTTTTGCCTCAAATGATCCGTTTGTGCTTTTCCCTAAAAAATATCACACAAAATTAGAAACTCTACAATATGTATACATAAAATATGCAAACATAAATTACAAAAAATTTCATGGGGTTGCCTCCCTGCTAGCGCTAAATTTTTCATCTTCAGCCAGACGTGACTGAATTCCATCTGTCAATGAGGTTTCAGCGTGGTTTTGGATGTCCGATTAAAGACAATCATGTGAGCGTATCTTTTGAAGGGTCTCTTCCAATGGTAAGGTGGTAAAAAGAATTTTGTCTCATTCAGTACTTATGCCACCTTTTTAAGCTTTGTCGCTCCAGTGGTTCCTGAAAAGAAAGAAAGAAAATCAGGAGGTCTTGTATGGTGTTTGACTTGGAATGGAAATTCCAGTCTGTCAAGCTTTTGGGCGATATATTTGATTTGTACTCCCCAAAACAGTGATGTTTCTCCTGAATGCTCAAGATCTTTAATTTTCTCATCCATTTTCTATGCTTCTTGCTCCACATTTTCTTCATAGATGTATTTTAGGATTTCTTCATTCAACTCTTCATATGTCATCTGTGAAATGCCTGATCTATAAATGTTAACATGAGGATGTAAAAATATGTCTTATTTTAGGTCTTCATCCTCTGATATAACTAGCTCAAGTAGCTCTTCTCCATACATCAGTGCAAAGCATGCTCCAATATCTTCATTTTGAGGATGGAAAGTTTCATCCTCACTTTTTGGTGCAGTTGGTACAAACAGCTCTGCTTTTTGATCTTCGTCAGAGTCCGAATAATAAAAATCAAATAGAGACTTTGCTGGTTTGGGCTCTTGAACTGATACCTCTGGTTCTTGATACTGCTCAACCTCCTCCATTGTTAAGGTGTCGTCGTGAACTGCTTGGTACTCAAAGGCTTTGCTAGTGTCATCTGGAAATGCTCTTTGAGGTATGTAACTCTGGTTTTTCTGTTAATTGTCTCGCTTGATCTGTCATTCTCTAAATGGATGTTGTTTGCCTCTGAATACTTTCAAATTGATTTTGGAATGTTTCAAGTATTGTATCCATCCTTTCGTCTTGTTTCTTGATCCAATCTTTGAGCATGTCAATCACCTGATCTTCATATGATGGTTCTGGTTCTTGATGAAGATCGTAGGTGGATGGTGGATAAGATGGAGAATATGATGGTTATGTGAAATATGTTGGTTCTTCGTACCTTGAATGATTCTGATAATTCTTCCACCCTGAAAGTTTTATGCATTGATCGCTCAGGTGGTTACCATCGCATATTTCACATCTCCCCATTATATTCTGTTGAGAAAATGTAGTATTGCTTGACATCTAGTGATAATTGTTGGGTTGGACAACAGGCCTCAGAAAACCGGACTGTTGCTCCCAGATTTGGGGTGTATCTTCTTATAGTAAAGCTCGTAATCTTTCAATCTCCCAATAAAGATCCATGTCAACCACCTGAAAAATAAAAGAAAGAAAATAAAAATTACATATAAAAATAAAGAAAATTATATACAAGTAAATTAGATAGATTCAAAATTAAGAACTCAAGAAAAATATGTCCCCGGCAACGGCGCCAAAAACTTGACCGGTGCAATCACACGCGTATATCGCAAGCGCACGTATCGTTCAAGTAGTATAAAAATATCGATCCCAATAAGACTTAATTCCTATTACTGTTATTAATTATTGATATTATTTATTTACAAGTATCTAATTAAAGGAGAAGAGATTGATTGCTTGATTGGTTGGTTGAATGTGGATTTGCTAAATAAATAAAGATACAAAATAAAATACTAAGGAAAATAAACAAATGACATAAATATCTAGGGTTGTGACTCCACACAATATTATTCTAATGATGAATTGATTCTTTTATATTTGTGTAATAAATGAGTCTGCTAACCTGGAACACGAAACTATCCAAAAGCCTATGTCGATGGTCAGATGCAAATACCCAGTGTAACTGAATTAATCATATTCCTATGTTAACCAAGTTATCTGAATTCATTAAGTTCAACTTCCAATTATGGCTACCCATGCCCGACAGGTATATGTCTATCTTGTAAGAAAATCTATTAAATGGTTATTTATCCTAAAGGAAGATCGTGAGCTATTGAATCTAAGGATGAAACCTAAAATCTCTCTTCCAAGTTCATTTTAAGTTTACCATATCAATCTTATTGGTGATCAGGCAACAAGAAACATTAAGCTTAAGATTCAATAAACAAACTAAAGAATTACCCATAATATAATCAAATCAATTATTAAGCTTGTTAATATTGTGTTTCATCACTTCCCTAGAATACAAATAAATTACTGTGGTTAGAGGATCGAGTTTTAGAAATCTCACTTTATTATAATATGGAAATTGTCAATATTACCCAGTTAAGTTGAACCAGCCATAAAGGCGGTGTTATTATTTATCCATAAACCAGCCATATAGGCGGTAATCATATGTCACCTAAAGACCGACCTATAAGCGGTGTCACATTATGTTACATAATTAAAACCAGCCATTAAGACGATATCAACTTTTAATCCATATTATTAAATTACAATTTCCATAATATAATATAAGTAAGATTAATCTACCTTTACTATTTCTAATTTAGATACACTACAAGAAAAAAGGCTTTTACTGATACTAAATTAGTGTCAGTAAAGGGTTTTACTGACACTATATAAATGTGTCAGTGTTGCCGCAGCCAGAAATCACTGACACTAGTTTCTAGTGTCAGTGATTCTTAGTGTCAGTAAACGTTAATACTGTAGTATCAGAAAATTATTGACACTATGGTATCAGTAATCTCTCACACTATTTTAGTGTCAGTAAATTATTGACACTATATCATCAGTATTTAGTGATACTATAGTGTCAGTAAATTTTGTTACTGCAGTATCAGTATATCGCATATATTTGATTTTTAGTGTCAGTAATTATTGTTACTATAGTATCAATATCCGTCAATATCTTTTAAAATTTAAAAATCGTATATTTCACAATATATTTCTTATTTTTTGTAATTAAATTAATCATAAAATATATATATATATATATATATATACCAACTCAATGAAATAAAAAACTAAAAAATTACATTTATATAAAATTCGCAATATAATAGATTAATCGTATTAATCAATTCAACAGTATCACATGATGAATACAAAAACTCCATAGACAATCTTTAAATTAAAATATATATTTCAAAAACTACTCTTAAAGTCCCATCAAAATGTCATGCCCCCACCAAAATTCATGATACTTGTTGAGAAGCCTGCAACAATCCCCCAACAATATGATATCTGGCACAAAATCTGAAATTATAAACCAAATGTTAAGAATTAGATGGACTTCCAAAAAAAATCGATATCTTCATAAATAAAAACATTAAATACATCCAAATAAAAATACAAAAATATAACCCTAATCTAATTTTTGTCACATAAAGCACTTATTGACAATAACCATACCAACAACCTAAGAGCATGCATATAAAAAACCAAATTGCATCCATAATAACAAGTTGTATCTTTCATACCGCTACATAATCACCAAAAACAACAAATCATAACCACACACACACACACACATATATATATATATAGACGGACATAAAACTGAAATAAAAGGATCTCATGAACCAGATGAAGTTTATCAGATGACATGATCTAATACTGTTTCCAAATGCAGGAAGCAAATCAAGATGACAAGATAGTTGTTCATTATGGAATTCCTGGAAACTAAAAGTTCAAAGCTCAAAATGTACTAGAATGTAACATTCCAAGTAATTGCCATAAAAATAGATGAGATAAACATGTTAGATCTCAATATATCAAATACTGCTTCCATAGCATTCATGCTGCACCTCAAAGCACATCAGATGACAGGTGCCATATCCCCCAAAGGTTTCAACAAGTATCAATCAGAACATGGCAAAACTTCATCAGGTAAAAAACTATCTCCAAGTTCATGTCTGACATAGAGAACATCGAGACACTGTTAATAGAATATTTTACATCATGATTGTTTTAAACTTTCAAGTCTCAAAGCAATCTTACCCACTAGCAAAACTCACAAATAAAACAAATTAACCCACCAAATTAAACCCATCGAGACATATTGCTTTCACTGAAGTAAAAAATCTGGGGAAAAAATTCTAAGCTAAAAGTAGAAACAAGAATGTATTAATTTACAGAAAAGAGAAATACCATACTACTTCATTAACTCAACGAACAATAGCTATGTTGTCCTTGTCATTTGTATTCTGCAAGAATAGAAGATTTCCCAATATGTCATGAATTAAAGTGAAAAAATAGGAAGTAATAATCACCTCTGTAAAACATGTCCTTGTAATTACCTCTTCATTATACTGTGTGATTATATGTGCAACATATATTGCCCAATCATCACGGAGTTGCGTTATATCTTCCAGAGTGTACTCATTAATCCCCTTGAACTTTAAAATATTTATAAGTTAGAATTTTAAACAGTAAGATATCTTAATTGACTAGTGATAAAACTTAACTATTGTAACTTACATTGTCTTTTAGAATGTTCACATTTGTTACAATTTGCTGCATGTATTTCATCACATAATAACCGCATTCAAAACTTCCAGGCTGCATTGGACACTATAAAAAAGAATTATCATATCAATATTAGTTCATTTAGACATATTCTAAATATTCTCATTGTTGCATATCACAAAAATATATATATATATATATCATAACTTTGTACCTTCACAGATACCCAAGTCACACTACCGCTCTATTATTAGAATGTAAAGATTGATACACTCTTATTATTAGAATGGAAGAGTACCCATTTGGAACTTTGATACCTTGCAAGGTTTCACAAAACATTTTCTTCTCTTTTTTACTCAAAGTGTATGGTGCTGGAGGTAGGACATTGCTATTTGTGTCAGGCACTAGTTTTTCCCTAACCTTGAGGTGATCAAGATCTTTTCTAGCATTAATCCCATCCTTTGTCTTGCCTGCTTGATGAAGTATTGTACCATAGATGTTTTCACACATTTTTTTCAATGTGCATCACATCTAATAAATGACGAACTAACAAATATTTCCTATCCCACAAAGTGGACAAGCATAATATCCCTTAACGGTACACCCAGATAGGTTTCCATATGGGTGTAATCTGTATATCAATTACTCTATAAATAATCTGTCTCTCTCTCTCTTTTTCCTGCAAAATCTGTAAAACAGACACTGTAATGCAGTTGGTCATGCAACAATAAACTTGAACAACATATGTTCATAACATGTGTACATATGAAGTTATGAAAGAGCCAGCAAAAAATAGGCAGAATAGAACTTGTAAAAAAACGAGTAACCGACCAACAGTTATGTGTTATTAAACAATGTGACAACCGACCATTTCTAGATATGTTAAATTACGGAAAAAAAGCAAATCCAAATAAGACCCCTTTGTTTTTTGTGTTCAAAATCTCCATGCTTGCTTTTGCTGCATCAGCAGCTGCAGTGCTGGCTGACTTGGCGGCAGCTGTAACTTTTTCGAGCAGGCTTGGTTTTGATTTCTTTGCAGAGACAACATGTTATTCTAAAACAGCCTTCCGAATCCAAGACTTCAACCTTGGCAAAATAACGTTCTAAACGAGGCATACATAAATGAATGGTAAAGCCATAATAATACTACTGGACAATAAAAACTACAAGGCATCTAACTTTATGACCTGGTGTACAAAAGTTTTTCAAGTACCTTCAAAAAATTAGTTGTCCCAGCACAAGAAACGGCAAGAAAACCCACAAAAACAAAAGCATGTGTCCAGTAAAACCGAGATGGTGGAGATGTTGCTAGTGCTGTCACTTGTGGTCGAACCTTTCTGACTGCCTTTGACTGTTCATCTATTTTAGATTATGGGCCAACATGCAATGATATTCCAAATGTGATGGCAGTAAAGCAATTATCAATTTCAACATCTGGGATATGAATGCTGCATTAAAGACCTCTTAAGGGATGGAAAATGTTAAAAACTTACGTTGAATTTGGGGGTAATATTCTGCTCCGTTGTTATATTTGAAGGCGGATCCTGCATTTGTATGCAAAAGAAATAAGAGAAAGATAGAACTCATCCAAAAATGATCATTCGAGTAATTGAGTTGAATAGAAAAATATTTGAAAATCAAGAAGAGAAACAATGTGCGTACAGGAACACGACGAAAGGCTTCATCTATCTCGTCTTTCCTAAGGCCCATATTCTCAAGAACATTCGCTTCGCCTATGGATGACTGGAGAGTTTCTAACTGTTGCATTCGACAGAAACTTAGTAGCCATTTGCACTAGCTCCTCCCGCAATGGTCCAGAATTTTGGCCATTCTCATCCATTTTCTACCCAAGCTCTGAGAAAATAATTTTCAAAACCAAGTTTTGATGCATTCCTCAATAATAGAAGCGAAAATTCAGATTCATGATAATGCATTCCCAACTCTCATACCCCTTTCTACTATAAAATTATCCCTTCAATACTTAAATCTTTCAAATAACTAATGCTACAAATATCACCACCCAAAAAAAAAAAATCAAAATGAATTATACAATAAATATCATTGATTGAACATGAACTCTGATCAAGACAAAGAACATAAGCCACAAAATGACCGTAATTTCATTTCCAAATCTTTTCCTCCATTTTCTCAGCAACCAAACAGAAGCTAAACTTTTTTTGACACATAATTTAATCTCTAACTCGACCAATACAAGAACAAAAAAAAAATAGGAACATAATAAAGAAGAAACTATGAGTATAAACCCTAAAAATAACAAATTTCAGTTACCTCGGCAATATTGAGAACAACAAGAATCTCAGAGAAAGCAAGAGCGAGGGCTGCAAAGTGGCTTCGACGATGACGGAGCCGAGTGCTGCTGCACCTTTCTGATTCGAAGCTTGCTTCACAAACTGATCGATTAAAGAGCAAGTGACATTAAAGAGCAATATCTGGAAGAGGTGGGGGTGGCAAGAGATAAGAATTACCAAGGCACCTAAGATGAGAGACTGAGATCCAACTTCTGAGAGCAAGCAATCGAGGCACCTGAAGCTGAGATGAGAGACCGAGAGAGCAGACTGTGAAGCAACCAGAGAAGACCGATGATGAGTGATGAGTGATGATAGTCATGACTGTGATCGTGAGAGGCTGAGAGCAGAGAAGAGAGAGAGTGATGAATCAATTTCGGAGATTAGGGTTAGGACAGAGCCAAAATTGAAATTTTATGAATATGTGGGAAGGGATTAACAAAATAAGTAAAATAACCTAACACAATAGAACAAAAGTCACGATTTGGCCCAGTGGTAAAGCCTTACAATAAAAAAAAAATTTATATCAATGGTTACAATTTCGAGTCCCAGCAGACTTAAGGAAATAATTTTTTTTTTAATTTTTTTACTGATACTAAGGTATCATTAATTACTGACACTAAATTTACTGATACTCTAGTGTCAGTAATATATGCGAAAAACGTCACTTCCGCGAGGTGTTGGTTGGACTCCAGACGACTACGCGTTTTTTTTTTTTTTTTATTTCTTACTGATACTATTGTAATAGTAATTACTGACACTAAAATCGCTGATACCATAGTGTCAGTAATTATTGATATTTAAGTGAAAAACACGGAAATAGGCCCATTTACACGTCGTTTCTGACACTTTTAGCCTAGTGTCACTAACCTTAGTGTCAGTAAAGGCCTTTTTTCTTGTAGTGATATCTGCCTTATTATAATATATAAATTTACGTTATAATTACCAACTAATCATATAGGCGGTATCCTGATTAAGTCAGATTTAATTAATTCCAACCGACCAATAAGGTGGTATCCCATTAAGTCAGGATAAAATCAATTTAATTAGGTCCAACCGAACAATAAGACGGTATCCAATTAAGTCAGGTTTTAAGATAATTTATATATTATAATTGAGTGAGATTAATCTAAATTATAAAAGTAAAAAGCTTCACCCTTTTCCCAGCAGTAAATTAACTACTAAACGTAGATGAAATAAAAATAAATAAATAAAAATAATTACTGAAAGTAAATTACTGAAATTAAAAGTGCTGAAAGTAAGGTACTGAAATTAAAAGTGTTGAAAATAAAGTACTGAAAGTAAAAGTGCTGAAAGTAAAAGTGCTGAAAGTAAAAGTGCTGAAAATAAAAGTACTGAAAGTCAAAATACTGAAATTCAAATTAAAAGTAAAAATACATAATTTAAATATTAAAAATATTTACAAAATAGATGCAATCCTTTAAAGCCTATAAAAACCCAAAGGAAAGCACACCAAATGAAATGAAATCGTTTGCAATTTATAGACAAAATTTACCTTAGCGCATCGCAACGCGCCACGTGGCGCTCAATGATTGGATGCTTTGATTTGTTATCTGCTGACGTGGCGATAAGGAATCTGTTGGCCCAATAGAATGCTGACACATGGCAGATTGAATGATTAACTCAATAATTGTGCTGACATGGCGATGATGTGGCGATGTGGATTGTCGGCAGCATATGATGTTGACACATGGCGAAATGTGATTTATGGATGATGACGTGGATGACATGTGGCACAATGCTGCTGATGTGGCGATGACGTGACGGACACGTGGATGACACATGGCTGATTATGATTGTGGGCAACATGTGATGGTGACACGTGGCACATCGCACGTTAGCAGATTTATTGTGATGTTGACACGTGGCAGGCGCACGTTAGCAAGATCAAACTTCTCAGATTTTGACACGTGTCCTGGCGCATTTTAGCAGGCTCAGGTGTACGTTAGCGGCCGCGATGCAGGATGCGCATCGCGACGCGCAAAATGACCATTTTGCCCTTTTTTTTTCCTTTTTCACTGGTTTGGCCCCGAATCACCTGTAGAGAGCCTGAAACTTTATTTATCTACAAAATAACACAAACACATCAAAATATTCACAAAACTCAAGAAACTATACAAAATATTAGGTCAAATAAATGGAAAATAGTGATACATTTACCACTCATCAACATCTCATGTCGATATGTCCACGATTCTTCATAACTGATGTGATCCACCCCAGGTGATATACTTTGGAAAAAGATTTAAGAATCGTGACTTTACCAACATGGATACCTAAACCCCTTATGGTACACATTCAGGCCGACAGATCCTCTCTTGATTTGCACTTGATTACTGAGTGCATCGGTCTACACCCAACGAACATCTAGGATCTCACACAAAATCAATGTTATCCTGTAGTCAAAGGATTACATAGGATACTCGACTCGAGGAGATTCCTATTGACGGTGGTGTGTACTTCTAACTATTAGGAATTATCTAAGAGTCATTCAGTATTCACTTCAATGAATACCCACATGTCTATACGAGTTTCTAAAACTCATGGTACATCGGGTTAAACCATCGGAACTCCAATTCCAATATACGACATGTGCTAGTCTTCTAAGTTATAGGAATTCGACCATATTCCAAAACCAAAGAATAGGAATATTTACTTAAAAAAAAAGTTTACATCTAGTGTCAAGACTATTCTAAGGTCGATGTCATTTTTAGCATATCTATACATCAATCTAATACGCATAATGACAATATCATAAATAAAGTATGGAATGAAAATGTAGTTATTTTATTAATAAATAATAAAATGTACAATTCGGATTGCCACTCAAAGCACCAAATCCATCAAACTCCCACTTGCTTAGTGCCAATCTGGATGGTACCGTAGTCCCATCTCCTCCATATGTTTATCGAATAACTTAGGAGGTAAGGCCTTTGTAAGCGGGTCTACTATGTTGTCTTGTCCTTGAACCTTCAATACCACTATGTCTTTTTGTTCAATAATCTCTCTAATTACGCGATATTTCCTTTCCACATGTTTAGACTTGGAATACGTCATCGGCTCTTTGACCGGCGTAAACACACACGTATAACGCAAGCGCACGTATCGTTCAAGTAGTATAAGAATATCGATCCCATGAGGACTTAATTCCTACTATTGTTATTAATTATTGATACTATTTATTTACAAATATCTAATTGAGGGAGAAGGGAATTGATTGCTTGAATGATTTGATTTGTAGATTTGCTAAATAGATAAATAAATAGAAAGACAAAAGAAAATACTAAGGAAAATAAAAGACTCAAAGATCTAGGGTTGTGAATCTTTCTAATATCTTTAAAAAGATGAAGTGATTAATTTATGTTTGTTAATAAATCAGTTTACTAACCTGGAACATGAAATTATGCAAAAGCCTCTGTCAATGGTCAGACGCAAATACCCAGTTTAACCCAATTGCACCATATGTCTTTGTCAATTAAATTATTTGGATTCATTAAGTTTAAGTTCCAATTATGGCTACCCCCGCCCGACAGGTATAAGTCTATCCTGTAAGGAAATCTATTAAAGGGTTATCTATCCTCAAAGAATATCGTGGGCTATTAAGTCTAAGGCTGAAACCTAAAATCCCTATGTCTAGTTCATTTTAGATTTACCACATCAACCTTATTGATGATCAGACAACAAGAAGCATTAAGCTTAAGACTTAATAAGAAAATCTTTAAATTATCCAAACTATAAAATAACCTCTTATAAACCGGTGATATTAGATTTTATCACAACCCTATAATACTAACTTAGTTACAACACATAGCTAAAGCTGATATAAACTTAAAAGACATAAAATGAAATTACTGAAAAATAATAAAAAGAAATGCTAAGGTAAAATGAATTAACTTCTACTATTCACTATTTAGATATCTCCCATAAAATAATATATATAATCTTGTGATATTTTAAATCAACCGTCTGGAATGACGGTAGCCTGATTAAGTCAAATTCAAATATATCAGCCATAAGGCGGAACAGAAATATAAACTTAAACCAACCGTCCAGTATGGCAGTATCCTCATTAAGTCAGGTTTAACCAATTTAAATTGAATAACCAACCGTCCGGAATGGCGGTATCCTTTATTAATTAAGGTTTTAAATAGTTTATATATTATATTTTAAGGGAGATTAATCTAAATAGCAAAAGTAAAAGAATTACCTTTTTACCTCAGCATGAAGAAGTTAGCTCCTCATGGATGAATGAAAACTACTATTTATAGAAGAGAATTACTACTACAAATGTAAATAAAACTGAATAAAAGAAACTAAAGAAGAGAACTCTCAATTTATTTATAAGGATTTCAGAGGATGGGGTACATTTGAAACTTAAGAAATCAATCTCAATTTATAGGCAAAAAAATCCAATTCTTTATTATTATTTTTCTGATTTTTTTTTTATTAATTTTTTTTTGGATCGCTGAATTTTCGACACGTGGCATGGTGGCTAAAAAAACGGCTCATTGAATTTTTGACACGTGGCATGCGGTGCACGTTAGCATATTGCTTGTGATGATGACACGTGGCATGGTGCACGTTAGCAAAGTCAAACTTGGAAACTTTGACTTGTTGACCTGGCGCATATTATCAGTCTCCGGTGCACGTTAGAGGTCGGGATGCCTAGGGTTTCGGTGTCGAGACGCCCAAAATTACCAAAATACCCTTTTTGCCAAATTTTACCAAATTTCACAGTTTTGCTCCAAATCATCTCCAGAATGTCCTGAAACTTTATTTATCTACAAAATAACACAAAACACATCAAAATATTCACAAAACTAAAGAAAATATACAAAATATTAAGTTAAATGAGTGGGAAATAGTGATAGTTTTACCACTCATCACACCCCTAAACCTAACATTTTGCTAGTCCTCGAGCAAAATAAAATAACATAATAAAATTTAACTAAGCCACTTTCGTAGGGATCACAGTTGCATTTAGGGATGGCAATTTCCGGATCCGGACCCGGGTCCGGCCGGACCCGGGTCCGGATCCGGAAGAGAATTCACTTCCCCGGGTCCGGTTCCGGACCAGGGTAAATATTCCCGGGTCCGGACCCGGGTCTACCCGGTCCGGATCCGGGTAGACCCGGTCCGGACCCGTTTACCCGGATTCTTTTTTTTTTTTTAATTTTTTTTAAATTTTTATTGTATTATTTTATATTCATATTTGTATTTTATTAGTTTTATTTCAATTCTTTTAATTTTTTATTAAATTCTATTATTTTTATATATATATGCCCATATATATTTATATTTTTTATTAAAATCTAATTTATTTTTTAATTTTTTAATTTATTTTTTTTTAATTTTTCCGGACCCGGGTCTACCCGGTCCGGACCGGCGATCCCGGGTCCGGACCCGGGATCACCCGGGTCTTAATATTAAAGACCCGGGTCCGGATTTTTTGATTCCGAACCCGGGTCTACCCGGACCCGGGTCGTCCGGGTCCATGCGGACCCGGGCCGGGTCCGGGTATTTTTGCCATCTCTAGTTGCATTTAGCATATGCAACAAGCCTTTAAACCCCTAGGTGTCCCTAGTGGAAGAGTTGTAGTCTCGTGAGGGTTTACAGTAATGATAACCACAAACATTTTATAAAGGTAAAAAGGAAGTGAAACTAATGCACACAAAAGCAAAAAGACAAGAGAAAAGAGAATAAAGAAGTTAATGACTAATTAGATGAAACTTCTACTCCAAGTTACTAGTTGTTTAGTTTCATTCTAAATTACTGAATAAGTAAATTCTCCGATTATTTATACCATTCTTCATATACACAGCTAACAAAATATTAAACAGCTCATTTTTGCCCACAACAGTCATAAGTGTAGTTGATAAGAGAGTAATATTTGTGTCCTAAAGTCTTATCAGAATTCACATCTTTTGTAGTAATGGAATAAATTTTGTTGATTTTTCTGATTTTTTCTTTGATTTTTTTTTTCTCTATTTTTTATTTATATACAATATCTTCCATCTATGTAGCGAGCTTTAGGTCGGTGGCTCCCAAACCAGTTGGCTTTAGGGCATCAGGTGTTAAGACACCCCTAAGGACTTAATTACTAAGACTTCAGATATATATATTTATTTTTTTCAGCATCTTTTTGATCCATGTAGCGAGTGTTGGGCCAGTGACTCCCAAACCAGTTGGTTTTAGGGCACTAGGTGTTAAAACACCCTTACACACTTAATAACTCGGATCTCAGATGTTTTTTTTTTATTCCCTCACTTTTTTTAGATGCTTCTCCAATTAAACTATAGCACTGAATATTACAAACTTTTCAATTTTATCTCATGTCCGTATGTTACCATGTATGTTAATAATACCTGCCAACTAAGTATATGAAGATCCATTTTAGTCAGTTTTATGGAGAATTTAAAAATTAAATAATTCAAAAGGAAATAAACAAAAATTAACTTGTTTCGAAAAAATAGGTTTGAAATACGTCTCAGGAGTGAGAATTCCTTACACAGCTATCTCTTACCAATTTCACCTTTTTAGTCAACATAATAACCATAAACATAAAGAAATAACTTATACTGGTCATGGTGTGTGACTAACTGTCGAATGGAATTCCCGTTGTAGATTCCCCAGAGGGAGGGTGGAGCGAGGCTCACTTAAGTACCCAAGCCTCTTAGGCTCTTATCGCTTGGTGACAGGAATAAACAACGAGTCCTCCAAACTAGTCTATCAAAACAAGCTACTGGTGAATGATTATCTAGGTGCCTTCACAGTTTTTCCTTATAGAGAGGTAGTGAGTGAAGGAAGACACCAAACCATTTCCTAGCTTTAAATATGCCTTTGTTTTTGAAATTTTTTTTTTTAATTTTTTTTTTGTATTTTTCGAAAAATTTTGGACTAAAAATAAAAATACAATAAAAACAAGATACTATTAACTATTCCTCACCCCCAAACCTAAATGAGACATTGTCCCCAATGTCTTAAACAGTAGAAGAAGAGTTTAGAAGATAGTATCTGGTTAGCTGAAATTCTACAGGAAAATTAAAGGTTAAGATCCAGATTTATTCGACGCTTCTTACCACAATCATCTTCGGACCATTTTATCTTTGAAATGACAGGGTCAATTTGTGGTTCATAGGCTATGATTTGGTCTATTAGATCCGGAGCAGTTCTGGCAGTAAAAAGTAGTTCTTTCAAAGGTTTTGACACGAACCCATTTCTCCGGGCATCATCAAGAAACACACAAAGAAAATCATAAAATCCATCAACGTTAAACAGCCCAATTGGTTTCTGGTGTATGTTCAGGTTCGCCCAAGATAATACTATAAAAATTTCCTCAATGTACCCAAGCCACCTGGCAAAGCGATAAAAGCATCATAATGGTTAATCATTTCTACCAATCGCTCGGACATACTTGGCACGATCAGTTCCTCTCCGTTTGATGATTCAATAAGATTTGCTTCTGCCAAGGGTTTTGGTATGATTCCCAAAACATGACTGCCTCCTTCCTGTACAGCCTTTGAAACAATCCCCATTAGTCCAAGATTGTCTCCGCCATATATTAAATGCATATTCCTTGCAGCTAAGACTCGACCCAATTCATGTGCTGCCTCTATGTATTGTGGTTTAGTACCAACACTACTACCGCAAAACACACAGATGTTTTCAACTCGTCTTCTTGAAGTGGCTTCCATTTTTTATGTATTTCTTTCTCAACTCTAGATGCCTTCAAAAGTGCAATGACGGGCTGAATTTATAGTACCTGAAAAATGGTGAGTAATAATAGCACTAGTATCTTCCAAAGGAATCTTGTTAGCTAAACAAAACAAAAGAAATCGTGAAAGGTCAAAAAGTCTGGATCCTGTCTACGAAAATAAAAATAATTACAACAGAAAAGCGAATCAAAACAATAATTAAAGTAACAGAATTGTGTACGCAATACTCCACTCGCTTAGTATAAATTCATTAGGATGTGTCTCAAGAATTAATTCTTTACTCAGCTATCGCTAATGAATTGGTTCTCATTTTTATGATTGACAAACATAATTCCTTATGTCTTAAAATGCTCCGTTTGTGCTTTTCCCTACAAAACAACACACAAAATTAAAAATTCTACAATATGTATACACAAAATATGAAAACAAAAATTACAACAAATTGCATGGGTTGCCTCCCTGCTAGCGCTAAATTTTTCGTCTTCAGCCAGACGTGACTGAAATCTATCTGTCAATGAGGTTTCAGCGTCGTTTTAGACGTCCTATTAAAGACACTCCCGTGAGCGTTACTTTTGAATTGTCTCTTCCAACAGTAAGGTGGTAAAAAGAATTTTGACTCATTTAGTGCTTGTGCCGCCTTTTTAATTTTTGTTGCTCCATTGGTTCCTGAAAAGAAAGAAAGAAAATCAGGAGGTCTCGTATGGTACTTGACTTGGAATGGAAGTTCCATTATGTCAATCTTCTGGGCGATATCTTTGATTTGTACACCCCGATACAGTGATGTTTCGCCTGAATGCTCTGGATTTTCAATTTGGTCAGACATTTGCTCCTCCATTTGCTCTGCTTCTTGCTCCACATTTTCTTCACAGATGTATTTTAAAATTTCTGTATTCAGCTCTTCATCTGTAATTTGTGAAATACATGCTTCAAAATTGTCAACCTAAGGATGTAAAGAAATGTCAGATTTTAGGTCTTCATCCTCTGATATGACTGGAATGGATGGTTCATGAAGATCTTCTTCAAACATCGTTGCAAAGCATGCTCCAAGATCATTATTCTGAGGATGGAAAGTTTCATCCTCCTTTGTTGGTGCAGTTTGTACAAAAAGCTCAGTTTCTTCATCCTCTTCAGAGTCAGAATAATAAAAATCAAATTGAGACTTTGTTGGTGCAGGCTCCTGAACTGATACCTCTGATTCTTGATACTGCTCAGCCTCGTCCTCTGTTATGATGTCATGATGAATCTCAGGATATTGAAAGGCTTCTTCAGTAGTATTTGAATTTGCTCTGTGAGATATATGATTCAGATTATCTGTTAATGGTCTAACTTGATCTGTCATTCTTTGTATAGACGCTGATTGACTCTGAATTTGTACATCAAATTGAGCTTCTCGTTTCTTGAGCCAATCTTTTAGCATGTCATTTAACTGATCTTCCTCTGATGGATCTGGTTCTTGATGAAGATCGTAAATGGATGGTGGATAAGATGGAAAATGTGATGATTCTTCGTACCTTGAATGATTCCAATAATTCTGCCACTCTGAAAGGTAAATACATTGATCGCTCGGGTGGTTACCATCACAAATTACACATCTCCCTATTTCGTTCTGATGAGCAAATGTAGTATTGCTTGGTTCTGGCATCCAGTGATAGTCATTGGGCTAGACAACAGGCCTCAGAAAACCGGACTGTTGCTCCCTAAAGAAGAGAACTCTCAATTTATTTATAAGGATTTCAGAGGATGAGGTACATTTGAAACTTAAGAAATCAATCTCAATTTATAGGCAAAAAAATCCAATTCTTTATTATTATTTTTCTGATTTTTTTTTTATTAATTTTTTTGTGGATCGCTGAATTTTCGACACGTGACATGGTGGCTAAAAAAAATGGCTCGTTGAATTTTCGACATGTGGCATGCGGTGCACGTTAGCAGATTGCTTGTGATGATGACACATGGTATGGTGCACGTTAGCAAAGTCAAACTTGGCAACTTTGACTTGTTGACCTGGCGCATATTAGCAGTCTCCGGTGCACGTAGAGGTTGGGATGCCAAGGGTTTCGGTGTCGAGACGCCCAAAATTACCAATGAAACTTTATTTATCTACAAAATAATACAAAACACATCAAAATATTAACAAAACTCAAGAAACTATACAAAATATTAAGTTAAATGAGTGGAAAATAGTGATAGTTTTACCACTCATCACTCTTTAGCCTGTGTGATGGCTCTTTTAATATCACAGTACAATGGGATCGAATCCGTAATATTAGGCACAACGCCAAGTTCTGTGATAAAATTTCTAATCCAAAAAGCTTCTTTAGCAGCTTCTGAAGCCGCTATAAATTCTACCTCAGTGGTGGAATCAGTTGTTGAGCCTTTCTTTGAACATTGCCAACTAACATCACCACTGTCAAGGGTAAAAATGTATCCTGATGTAAATTTTCTATCATTTGGATCTCCCTGGAAGTCGAAATCTGTATAACCTTTAATTTATAGCTCATTTTCTCCATATATCAAAAACTTATAATTGATACCTTTAAGATATTTTATGATATGTTTCATGGTTGTCCAATGATCATTACCTGGATCAGATTGATATTGGCTGGTCACACTGACGCCGAAACTGATGTCAGGTCTAGTACATAACATAACATATATTATGCTTCCAGTACAAGAAGCATATGGCAAGTTAGACATCCTAACTCTCTCTTCCTCAGTCTGAGGTGTCATTTTCTTCGAAAAATGTATGCCGTATCGGAAAGGTACATTTGTTGTCTTGCAGTTGGTAAAACAACACCTTTCTAATAGCTTATCTATGTACGTCGATTGTGAAAACCCTATAAGCTTCCTAACTCTATCCCGATAAAGCCTTATACCTAGTATATAGAAAGCTTCACCCATATCTTTCATGGAGAAGTTCTTGCAAAGGTAGGCTTTCACACTTTGCATCATCCCTATATCATTTTCTATGATAAGAAGTTATCTACATATAAGACTAGGAAAATTATCATGCTCCTACTCACTTTCCTATAAACATATGGTTCTTCTTCGTTCTTGATGAATCCAGATAATCTAATTATCTCATCAAAATGATGATTCCAGCTTCGGGATGTCTGTTTAAGTCCATAAATAGACTTTTGGAGCTCACAAACCAAGTTTGAAGTCTCATTGGATACAAAACTCTCTAGTTGTTCCATATAGATATCCTCTTCAAAGAATCTATTTAGGAAAGAGGTTTTCACATTCATCTGCCATATCTCATAGTCGTGATATGCAGCAATGGCTAAAAGAATCCTAATGGATGTCAGCATGGCTACTGGTGAAAAAGTTTCTTCATAGTCAATCCCAGGGCGTTGAGTGTAACCTTTTGCTACCAGTCGGGCCTTAAGGGTTTCCACCTTTCCATCGGGCCCTCGCTTCCTTTTGTAAACCCATTTACAACTAATAGGTTTAACTTCTTCAGGATGTTCAACTAAGTCCCAGACTTGATTGACATGAATTGAATCCATTTCGGATTTCATGGCTTTCTGCCATTTTCCCGAATCAATATCTAATATCACTTCTTTATACGTAGTCGGATCTGTTTCCTCCAAGAGAAGAACATCAAGGCTCACATTAGATGTTAAAAATAATCTCTCAGGAGGCTTTGATATTCTATTCGACTTACGTAGAACCTGTGTTGTATATCCTTCATCTAATTAGATCTCTGGTTCCATTTCAGGTTCCTTAATGTTAGGATCAAACTCATCAAGTTTAATCTCTTTGCAATTCCCACTTTCTCTCAAAACTTGCTCTTCAAGAAGAGTTACAAAGCGAACAACAAATACATTTCGTTGCTCGGAATTGTAGAATTGATATCCCATGTAATTATCAGGATATCCAACGAACCTACATTTATACCCTCTGGGTGCTAGTTTATCCCGCTGCGCAATTCTAACGTATGTAGGACAACCCCAAATATTTAAATGTCTAAGACTTGGATTTCTACCGAACCATATCTGATAGGGGGTCGTAGAAACAACTTTCGATGGAACCCTATTAAGTATGTAGGCAACAGTTAGTAAATCATAACCCCAAATATAATAAGGAAGATCTGTATAGCTCATCATGGATCGCACCATATCCAATAAAGTATGATTTCTTCGTTCAGACACACCATTGTGTTGAGGTGCTCCTGGTGGGCTATATTGGGCAAGAATTCCATTCTCCCTTAAATAATTTCTGAATTATTCACTCATATACTCACCGTCTCGATCTGACCTAAGGCATTTGATGAATTTACTAGTTTATTTTCTACTTCGTTTTGAAATATTCTGAACTTGTCAAATGTTTCCGACTTATGTTTCATCAGATAGACATATCCATATCTAGACTTGTCATCTGTGAAAGTCACAAAGTATGTTGAACCATCATGAGTGGCATGATTTAATAGACCATACACATCGTTGTGTATTAGTTCAAATAAATCTCTAGCACAATGTCCAACACCTAGAAATGGGGCTTTTGTCATCTTTCTTTTGATATATGACTCACAAATCGGATAAAGATTTAAGGTAAGATTTTCAATCAAACCATCATTTACCAATTTGGATAGACGTCTAACACCTATGTGGCCCAATCTCATATGCCATAATTTAGTACTACTTAATTCAGACTTCTTACTTGTATTTTTCTCTATATTAAAGACATCTCTACATGTTTCCAAAACGTAGTGACCATTTGATAAAGAACATTCACATTTCAATAAATCTTCTTTATCATACAAATATAAAGTTTCATCTTTAATGTTTATTTTATACCCATCTTTATCTAATATTGGCAGTGATATTATTTGTCTGATAATTGGGGGAACATAATAACATTCATAAAAATCTAATTTACATCCATTTGGGAGATCTATAACAACTGTTCATATGGCCTTGACATCCAATGTCTCGTCATTACCAACTCTAAGCTGGATCTCCCATTTATTCAGCCTTCTTTTAACAGTCATTTCCTACATGGAATTACAAATATGAGTAGGACTGCTAGTGTCTAACACCCATCCACTATTTATATCTAAGGCTAATGGTATGTCAATAATTGGAAAATACAAAGCTTACTTGAGGGTCCTGCTTTTCCTTTTAGCTCTAGACAGTCTTTCTTCCAGTGTCCAGACTTCTTGCATTGTAGACATTGATCATGAGCTAATTTCAATTTTGCGCCTTTGCGCTTCTTGGATTTTTTTTTTGATATCTTCTTCTTCTTCCCCATTTTGATTTTCTTTGACTTCTCAAAAGTCTTTGAAGAGCCAGCTCCACCATGGAGATACAATATGGGGTTGTTTTTCCTCAAATCTTGCTCTGTCGTGCGTAGCATGTTATGAAGTTCTTTGTATGTGGTTTGTATCGAATGCATATGGAAATTTAATACAAAACTAGCATAAGAATCAGGCAAAAAATACATAATCAAATTACGGCCTAGCCGTTCATCAAACACAATGTATTGTCATTCTAGATATCGAATCAGGTCTATCATGTTCAAAACATTAGTGCTGACATCTCCTCCCTCCTTGAGTTCAGCACGGAACAATTCATTAGACCTTCAATAAAGTTTCATCTCTTGGTTTTCCTCGAACAACTCCTTGAGTGTTCGCATGATGCTCCAGCATTCGGTACTTCAATGTACTATTTCAAAAAATCTAGAACCATGGATCCCAGGATGTAGGATTTCACCTTTAGGTTATCATCCTTCCATCTATCAAAAGTTTCTCGCTCTTCTGGAGTGGAGTCAGTATCGATTTCTACAGGCAGTGGATTGATAGTAACATAAGTCAACTTTTCATACTCCAAGACAATGCGTATACTCATTTCCCATTCGAAATAGTTCTTAGCTCTTTTTAGCTTATTAGAATCCAAAAGTTTCATCAATGGATTAGCGGTAGCCATCTACAAGACAACATTTTTAAAAGAGTAACAGAACATTTTTCATTTCAAAAGTAATAACACTAATTGATTATGGAATTTTAAATCTATTAGTGCCCTCCCACAACTTTACGTAATTTCGTAATCTCCCTTAACGGAAAAATAGAAATTTGACTATCAAAATTTCCTAGCGGGAAGTGGATCCCATGATATTTACTCCAGCCTCACATTAATGATGATATCAGCCTTTGGAATCTCATTAGGTAGACCTCCAAGGTAAATCACATTCATGTGACTCATAGTTTGGTCATGAACCGTTTCTTATCCTCACACTAATGAGGATATTGTATTAAGACGTGTTCTAGGTGTATACTTGTCAATGTGCACTAATGAGCTTCGTATGTACACCCTCACAATAATGACGATATTGGGTTACTATGTTAACTCATCACGCTTTATCTAATGTTTTATCGGAGACCTAAGTTCCGAGCACTTATACCCTCACACTAATGACGATATTGGATATAAGTAGTAAGAACTCATTCATCTCCATATTGATAAGACGGACCATCTAATAATGCTCTAACATTACTAATACTATTACTTAAATAAAGTAATCATCTAATCACATGAGATTTATGACAATCAAGTCATTAACTTAATTAGGTCAAAGTTTTAATTTAAAACATGTAATACATATCCAATATGTCTTATGCATAATTAAATTACAATTACTATGTCATAGATTCAAAAACATGTGTTGTGTGGTTAAGTCTTGCTACTAATACCACTATGTTAGGGCAGTTGTGGAACCCCTAGGGTTGGATCGGTACCCCGCGCGACGAAAATGGGTCTAACGCATAGATATCAAGTATGGGTGTAATTTTAAATTATTTAATGAAATACTATATTTCATTACGAGTGTATAGGAAAAAGTCGAGGCTGAATCGAAGTCCGGATGCTAAAAAACGAGTGAAAACAAAATCAGCGTGAGTATCGCATATGAGCGTGCTACAGTGCATGTACGCACTGTGCGTGTGAACAGTGCGTGCTCGCACTGTTCATTTTGAACTGACTTTGCCCTTTTTTCCCCTTAAGTATCAGCTCTCATTCCAGAGAGTTGGAATGAGAGATCATACTTGGGTTTGTATCCTAATAAACTTTTAATCTTTCCTAAACACTTCCAAAAATACCATCAAAACCAACATCAACACATGTTATAGAATAAAAATCAAGTTTTTCAAAATATCAAATATTTTTACCAAAACATAAATTTATTCTAAATACTCTTTGCGTAAATTTTGAATCCAATGCACAAACCAAATTAGAATCCCAATAAGAAATGTCTCATGAACAATTCTAAGTCACCCAAAGGTGGACAAGTGATTCTAGAATGATAGTCATAACTCTAAGTTTTAATCTAGAGTTCCAAACTCTAATTTATATTTATGTCGAACATAAATATTTTGACCCAATTATAAGTATATTGTGTTTATACTTCCAAAGCATCCTAACACAATTTATTACCCTTATTTCAACATTAATCTATGTGATCATGCATCTAATACACTTACCTATCAAGCTTGATGTAAGATCCAATCTACTTCTTCTTTGTTGAAATGGTTGGAGAACCTCCAAGGTGTGCAAGCTTGACTTCAAGATCCAATCTTGATTTCCAATGCTAGCAAGCTTCACTTCAAGATTCAATCTTGATTTCTCATAGATTAAATGTTGTAGAGACCTCACAAGCTTCTCTAAACACTTCTCTGACTTAAGTTAATTTCTCTAAGAATTTGCTTGTACTTATGCTTGTACTTGTAATGGATTAGTTAAAGTTTGCCACCGTGATTTAATCCAATTAAATCAAGCCAAAACCACTTATTATTACATACTTACAATTACCATAATATCCTCAAATGGTAGAGATAATTATGATTTTACAATTAAGCCCTTATGTAATTATTGAATTAATCCAATTAGGTCAAAGTAAATAATCAATGTTATTCAATAACACTTGATTATCTTAGTTGATATTTATAATATCGAATATTATATTTTATCAAAATTAATCGGCTACCTAAGTGCTCAACAAGTACACTTTATATTGGGACTCTCTAAGTTCAGACATGTTCGTCATATAAGTATAGCTAATATGTACGCAATTCAGCCACCTTCAAATTCGCGTAGAACACTAACGACCTCTCTGAACTATACAAGTCGAGGACATCACATATGTCTAACAATCCCTCCGTCGTAGGCTATCCAAGTTATTTTTAGGAAACATAGAATATACCGTCAAGTTTCTGAGGCGCACATCTCATGTCGATATGTCCACGATTCTTCATAACTGATGCGATCCACCCTAGGTGATCGACTTTGGCCAAAGATTTAAGAATTGTGACTTTACTAACATGGATACCTAAACCCCTTATGATACATATTCGAGTCGATGTATCCTATCTTGATTTGCACTTGATTACTGAGTGCATCGGTCCACAACCAACGGATATCTAGAGGCTAGACCATGAAAGGTTTCTGTCATACATGGCATTAAAGTGTGGAGGATGTCACATAAAATCAATTTTATCATATAGTCAAAGGATTACATATGCTACTCGACTCGAGGAAATTCCTATCGACGGTGGTGTGTACTTCTAACTATTAGGAATCATCGATGAGTCATTCGATATTCGCTTCAACGAATACCCACATGTTTATATGAGTTTCCAAAACTCATGGTGTATCAAGTTAAACCATCGGAACTCCAATTCCAATATACGACATGTGCTAGTCTTCTAGGTTATAGGAATTCGACCGTATTCCAAAACCAATGACTATGAATATTTACTTTAAGAATAGTTTACACCTAGTGGCAAGACTATTCTAAGGTCGATGTCATTTTTGGCATATCTATACATCAATCTAATACGCGTAATGACAATACCATAAATAAGGTATGAAATGAAAATGTAGTTATTTTATTAATAAATAATAAAATATATAATTCGGATTGGCACTCACCAACTCCATCAGCTATTTCTGATAGAAATCCCGAGGGAACTTTGTCTTTTTGCCACTCGTCTCAGCAAGGTCATGTGGGAGATATTTCAACCCTACACCATTCGATGTATCAAGGCCTTGGTGGCACGAATCCGACCCTGAGCCACTCAATACACCTAGCCAAAAGGTAATTGCCCATCATTGTCCCACTCAAGTGAGGAAATGGTGGAAAAATTCTAATCTTGTTCCATTTAATACACCAAAGCCTCGGCGGGATGAATCTTGTCCCGAGCCAATATAAATAATTGACAATATGAGAATGACCTTTCCTTGTGCCATTCGAGCAAGGCCTTGGCCATAAGGGAATGACCCTTCATTATGCCATTCAAAAAAATCCACGCGGGAGAAACTCCAACCCTATACCAATAAATATAATAAGGCCTCGGTGGAACGAATCTGACTTAAAGCCATTCAATAAATCTGGCTACAAGGGAATGACCCCTTTATGTGCTAATCTCACATAATATAAGGCCTCGGTAGGACGTACTTCAAAGGAATATTTTCAACCTCAGGTCATCCCTACAAGCACTGGAAATGGCATCTCATATCATGTTGCGCAAAAACAAAAATAAAGACGATAAGTGTAATAGGAGTGATGTATCACGTACTCCACACCGACCCAAAAACATATAGGCAACTAAGGCTGCGTCATATCCTATGTTGCCTAAAATAATAATTTTGAACCTCACAGTCTAAATGTCTCAACCTAACCAAGCTACGGATCAAGAGACGACCAACGCAATAAGAGTATTTTCCTCCTCATGCTAGGCAGGCCTTGAGTCTGCAAAAGCCATGGAGGCCTTCTAGCCTTCCTCGTATTATGCTCCTATAGATCTGAGAAAGAATGGCCAACGCCATGGGGGAATTCCCCATCTCTATGCTAGGCATATCCTGAGACTACAAACGCTACAGATGCCATTGAGCCATGCCTGTGCTATGCACCTCCAACTCTCTCTATGGGTGGAAAATGTTATGGGGGAAATATCTATCCCCTTGCTATACAAAGTCAAGGCTACTGTAGTACATCACAGCTGTCTTCAAACAGTGTGTGTTATGGTAACTTTGGGGTAACAAACGCCACACCGACCTTCTCACTGAGCGTGCTATAGATGACTGAGGCACCAAATGCCACGCATTCCTTCAATGTCTTCGAAGGTGAAAACCATCAGGTACTAGAGTTCATGCCCGATATGTTTGATAATGACATTAGGGTTGGTGTGCCACGGGGGTGCGTGCTTTTCACGTATCATTTTACACATTTTGCTGATGCCGATGAGGTGAAATTCATAAGAAACTGAAGTTCCAGCTCGTGACACTTGTTGAGTATATGTCACATGGGTACTTGTGCTCTGCACATTGATAAGTGCATGAAAATATAATTTGAACATCACTAATTCTGCATGATTATCATGTATTTAATCTTAATTATAGTTTATTTTGTGTCTTATTATTATGGAGCAATGGAACATGAAGATTGGAGCAATTACACATGTTTCGGGACCTTGCAGATGCATCAGAAGCACACGAGAAGAGCTAAATCGCAAAATCGGAGAAACCAGAAAACCAGCTATGCGTTGATAAGTGCATGAAAATATACTTTGAACATCACTAATTCGGCTTGATTATCATGTATTTAATCTTAATTATAGTTTATTTTGTGTCTTATTATTAGGGAGCAATGGAACATGAAGATTGGAGCAATTACACATGTTTTGGGACCTTACGGAAGCATCGGAAACACATGGGAAGAGCTGAATCGCAGAATCGGAGAAACTAGAAAACTGGCCACGCGTCGCGATACGAAAACGTATTCCAGGGTTTTTGCTTAGTTTATTTTTTACGCAAATAAGGACTCCATGACTTCTCTATATAAACCCAAGCTCGTCCAAAACCCTAAGAATAGAGAAAATAGGAGAGAATGAGAGAATAAACACACCACAAAGAGCCACAAACACAATTTTGACATTGAAGAATGAAGAAACTTCATAACAGACAGGATGCTGCTGCAATCTCTTTAGGCTATGCCTCTCTTCTCCATGGAGAACTAATCTCCTAGGGGATGAAATCTTGTATTTAAATTTTTTATGTTCATGTTGTTGATTCCTAAATACTCTTAAAAGTTTAATACAATTGATGTTTGTTATTCTTTATTATCTTATAATTTATGAATCGATAGATTGTGTTTTACCAACTTGCAAATAGATTCAATCATACTTCTTTTATGTGTGATTGGGGAACCCAGTTGTGACTGGTTAAGTTGTTTTATGAGTTGGTCTTCTGCTGCAATATTGCCTGAGGGTATATTGTCAACGTTAGATAGGTCGTAATGATAACTTTGTGTGATATTAACATCGAGAAGATAAATCATCAATTACTTTAGAATTTAATATATGTAGAATTGAATATCTTCTGATTGTTAGTTTGGGATGTGAAACCTTTAATTGAGTAATAACATGAATCAATAACTGAATATAGGAATTTGATACAAGAGGGATTCCCGATGCTTTGCTGCCTCTCTCTATTGATATCTTTTAATTATTTTTATTAAACTTTACTTTAATTACCAATTCAATCTATATCTTTTCATTAAGTTACTACTAACATTTTGTTTAAGTAAATCAGTTCTTTGTAACCATCTCTCTGAGGAATCGACACCCCAACTATACTGCGATAGCCGCAAGTACTTTTTCGGCGTAATCACATATCTTGTTCCACCCATTGCGGATTTCGATCTTCAAATGTGCAATTCATCAGGTACTGACATTTCACCCTGAGGTGTTTGATAATATCACTGGTGATTGGTGTTCCACGGGGTGACTGCTTTCCACACATCGTCTTGCACCTTTTAATAGAACCGATCATGGGTATTTGTAAAAAAATACCAAGAAAGTCTTTCATATCCAAATAAACAACAAGCATGTAAATGTGCGAGTAACATATTAAATAATGGAAAAACTTTACTAGTATTCCAGGGATCTACTTCCCATCTTACAACTATTCGAGGGCCATTTTAAGAGAGACTCTATTAATAAAATTCTTGCATTCCAAAGCTTCTTGAGTCGGGTGCCTTCCAACTACTCCAAGTGATAGGCATCCGTCCCGATGACCTCTGCTACCTCCGCGGCCTAGATCTCATGGATTCATGATCGATACATTCCTTGAGGTAGCCATTACTCATCAGATCCTCAATCTGCTCCCACAAGTCTCTACAGGCCTCAGTGTCATGTGCCCTTGTATTGTAATGCACACAATAGACTATGGTGTCCCTGTTCTCTATCGAGAACCTTATCGGATCGGGCTCTATCAACAACCTTTTGTCATGTATCTATTAAACTATCTAAAATAATGGCATGTTGAGGGCTGTGTAAGTCGAGCCCCCCGCAACCTAGATTAAGGGCCTCCCATAAGTTGCCCTGATTTATTACCTAAATTCCTGCCACCTCAGTGTTAACGACATATTCACAAGATGGATTTTGATAATGCAACACTAGAAGAATTCGACATGCATTAGCGGACATTACAAAAAGATGTCGAAGCACATTGGTGATCAAGAGCAATGGAGTGAAGACTCAAGCAACAAAATATAGAATATTTTGTGTAGTCTTAGTTTAGGGCTTTCTCTATAAAATGAGTTGTTAATTTAGGTCTCTAAGCTCATATGACATATGCACATTCATATAAATGCATTAGGATCATGTGCGAATGATTTTAACTTTAAAATCTGGACATTTTAGCACTAAGACTGGTATATTATGCCCCTACTTTATTCTAAGTAGTTTTGCATCGCATCTGAAACCGAGCTACTCCATACCGGTCAACCATACCGGTCACTCTGGAGTTTGCACTATTATTTGAATCGGTCTAGAGTATACCGGCATTCATACCGGTCAACCTTCATATTTTACATGATCTCAGAAATCGGTATGATCCATACCGGTATCGATACCGGTAAGCACACTGACATATCAGTCAGTAATCAGGTATTGCAATTGAATCTTCAAACGGTTATATAGCCGTTAGAGATATAGCTGCACAAATACAAAAGATAACCAATGGAGAAGACAAAGTAAGCCAAAGTCATAGGGAACACAAACGTAGTTCAATGCATCCAATTGATGAAATCAAGAGCAAATTGAAATATAGAATCGCAAGCAATTTGAGGTGAATCTTCGGATTTGTCTCATTATCCGGGGTCATTTTATCTTTTTTTGTCAATTTATTTTATTAGAATGTTCCATAAAATATTCATGACTTTATTTACTTTAATTATGAGTAGATAAATTGTTAGTCTATGGTTGTAATGGATTTCAAACATAATGTTTAATTGATTTGTATATTTTTATTCTATTGGGTTTGTTATTGAATTATTTATTATTCTGTGTTATTGAATGCATGTTTTATTATCTGGCCAATAATAAAATAGTCGTGGTAAATCCTTAAGAACTCGACGAAAGAAATTATGGTTAGCCGTTGGAATAATAACGCATGATATAGTTCTTTTGAATTGATTTCCCTACATGATAGAAATAAAAATGCAAGACATGTGTAGCCAATAATAGAACCTTACCTAAATGAATTTGATTTAAATTAAATAACATAAACATATAGTTAATTGGCTTAATCTGAATATTTCTACTTGACCATTAAAATAGGCTTGTAGATAATCTAGTGTTCTAGGTTGATAATTTGTAACAATAACCCAATTGAATGAAAATTGCATGAACCTATTGTTTGTGTGCTTATGTGAAGTTGTAAACCTAGGTTCTTCTAACATATAAGCTTTTCATCAAATGTTATTATTTGTTCATTTAGATTTTCAGTATTTAGTTTAATTAAATCTCTCTCTACCATTTGTTTTGTTTTAGTTAGGTAGGTTAGTTTAAGTATTAATAGGAGAAATAATAAGTCCATGTTGGTACGATATCCAACATATTTTCACTATATTACTTTAGTGATATGTGCATTTGCGTGTGGTAGTAAAATCAAGATCAGGTTTTCGGTGTCGTTGTCGATGACTTATTTTATTTTTCTTTATTAATATTAGGACCACACTCTACTTGTTTAACTAAACATCATTTCTTTTCTTAATTTTTTTTATTTCTTTTGTTTTTTGCCTTGATTTCAAGTATCATGAACGACAATCAGCTTGAACCACCAAGGGAAACAAAGCCAATCTCAATTAGAGACAGAATAATACCGATCATTAATGGACTTATATCTTGTATCATCCCACCACCCATTCAGGCCAACGCGTGTGACATCAAGACTTGTATTCAAATGATACAACAATCAGTGCAGATTGGAGGTGCTTTGAATGATGATCTTAATGCTCACGTACGTAATTTTCTAGAAATCTGCAGCACTTTCAACTTCAATAAATGGGTAGAAGAAGCAGTTTGCATGTGAATTTTCTCGTATTTATTGAAAGATAGAGCTAAGGGAAAGCTCCAGTCACTGTCAGGAGGATCTATCACTAGATGGACAGACTTGGCCACCAAGTTCATTGCCAAGTATTTTCCTCCCGCCAGAATAATAAAGTTGCATAATGACATCACGTCATTCATGTAATATGATTCAGAGTCATTATACGAGGCATGTGAGAGATACAAAGACCTGCTTCGCATGTACCCACATCACAACATTGTAAAATAACTGCAAGCCCAGACCTTCCACAATGGGCTTAATAGAATGATAAAGATTATAGTAGACGCAGTGGTTGGAGGTATGCTAATGGCTAAAGATGAGAATGTCACATGGGATCCACTGGAAGAGATGACTAACAATAATTCCCCATGGCCAACTGAAATGAGTATTCAGCAGTAAGCAGCAACAGTTCATTGGTTAGAGCTAAACACAACTGTGAATGCCAAGCTAGATCAAATAGGAAAATATCTAGAGATCCTCAGTATGCAGGCCGTGAACAATGTTGGAGCGACAATTGCATGATATGAGGGAGTACAGAATGGAGAGCCTTACGATCTTCATGGTAAGTTTGTTAGTTATGTCAAAAACTACAACAGATAATGCCATAACCCCTACTTAAATAGTTGCAGCCCTTTTGTGGAGGAATTACTGAGGCAGATGGTTGAGCTGAACATAGACAATGCAAAGAACATTGTCAAATTAGAAGGGTTAGTACAAAGTCAAGCAGAGGCCATAAGGAGCTTGCCCAAGGAACACATAAGATAACCCAAGGAGGGCAGGAAAAGAATTCTACAATGCCATCTTAGTCAACTATATGGAAGTAAAGAGTGAGTGCATCACACAACTGTCTATTGAAGAGCTTGATAAGGAAATTCGTGAATGCATAAATTTCTTGGATGCTTCACCTAGCTTGATACCTAAACCGCAGCCTCCATTGGAGGAATCCACGATGCATGGGATAAAGAGAGCGGCAACTTCACTCATGAGCAACACTGTCAAAAAGGAAAGGCTCATAAAGGTGTATAGTGTCATATTGCAAAGACCGACTTCAACCAATTGCAAAGATCCTGGTGTGTTCACCATAAACTGCACCATTATAGATTGTGATTCAAGAGTATTATGCGATCTAGGGTCAAGAAGCCATCTAATGATGCTGCCTATGGCAAAAAGATTAGGGTATTATGAGCTGGAGCCCACTTCCATGACCTTGTAATTTGCTGATAGAACCGTCAAGCGACCCAAATGGGAAGATAGAAGATATGATGGTATAAGTGGGAGAGTTTAAGCTTCCAATAGATTTCATAATTCTAGAGATGAAGGAAGATGTTGACATACCCTGTATTTTGGGATGATCTTTTCTGGATACAACATGAGCATTAATAGACGTACAACAAGGCCTTCTCACTTTCCGAGTGAATTGAGAGTTATTAGTTGTCAGAATGTTCGAACTTATGGAAGATCAAGAAATTCCAGAAAATATAGATTTTATGGAGCCAATGGAAGGCAAAAAGGAAGCGAGAGTGAAGAAGCAGGCAGATAAAGTGACTGATGAAACAGTGGTGTATGAGGCCTTCAAGGCAAATTTACATGAAGAGCATTACATTATTTTTGTGGTTTTCCATCAATTCGACATCGTGCAACATCATGTCACTACAAAATCGCCATACCTCATTCTATCCAAGCCAAAAGAGAAAGTGCAGTCAACAAATGCAATCTCTACAGCCACTAGTAAGGGAAAACAAGTGTGAGTAAGAGTGGAAGATCAAGGAAAGCAGATGATGAGCGGAAAATATATCAATATTTACCGCCCCTTTTACCTAATATTTTGTTTAGTTTCTCGGGTTTGATGAACGTTTTGATGTGTTTTTATGTATTTTGTAGATAAATAAAGTATTGGGACTTAATGGAATTCTCTCGGGGCTAAAAAGATGAAATCCGGAGCAAAAAATGGTGAAAACAGAAATTTACTATACGCGTCACGAAGTGCAGTCCTAAATTCCAATTTTGCGCAAGTTTGGTATTTTGGCCATAATATTTTCATCCGATATCCGATTGAGCTGATTCAAGTGCTAGATTAAAGAAGACACAAAGATCTACAACTTTGAAGTTTAAATATTTCCAAATTCTGAAGTTTGGAAGGCCGAAATTGATTAATAATCTAGTGTAATTTGTGTAATTACTATAGTCATTTTCAAAATATAAAGTAAAATTAATAAAATAAAAAAGTAAAAATTGTCAAACTTCCACGTTTGGTGCTATGTTTGGTGCCATGTTTGATTCCATGTTTGGTGGAGCTATTGGTGGAGAAATTGGTGGAAGCCTTTAGAATTTCCTATAAATACCAAGCTTAAATTTGTAAAATTTTCATGCTTTCTTTGGAGGAGTTTCTCCATGAAAATCTAAAGGAAAGTGTCTTGTTTATTATTTAAGTTTTCCTGTATTTTCTTTTTATTTATTTAATAAAATATTTTGTGTTTTCTTTTACAGCATGAGCAGATAACCTCATTCTGCTGGGGTGAAAATGTGAGACTTTTAATATAATGAATTAGATTAATCTCCCTGATCTTAATTAAAATTTGCATTAATTAGTTACCGCCTATATGGCTGGTTTAGGTGACAACCTTATTTACTGCCTATATGGTCGGTTTTTCATTTCAGACGTAGTTTCCGCCTATATGGTCGGTTTAGGTGATAACCTTGTTACTGCCTATATGGTCGGTTGGATTTAATTGAGACAAATAAAATTACCGCCTTTATGGTCTGGTTAATTAATCTGTAAACATTGAGAATAATGGAGATTTCTAATTTTGAAATATTAAAAGTGGATCCTCTAACCTCATCATTTTCTTTTATTGTACTTAGACCCGGCCAAGGTTCCAGTTCCAACCGGTTCCGGTTCCAGTTCCGGAACCGAACTGGAACCTAACTGGTTCGGTTAAGGTTCCTCCCCTAGCCGAACCGGTTGGAACCGTTCGGTTCCAACGATTCCAACAGGAACCGTACGGTTCCGGTTGGAACCGGTTTGCATATATATAATATTATATTTTTTTAACTTTTTAGATAAGATTTTTATTTGTAATTTAGTGTAATTATGTAATGTAATTTAACGTAATTTGTAATTTACATAATTTTATTTGTAATTATGTAATTTTATTTGTAATTATTTTCAAAAATAATAATTTCATGTAATTATTTGTAATTTGAGTTTTATTTTCAAAAAAAATAAAAAAAAATAAAAAAAAAAAACCGAAAGGAACCGGAACCGGAACCGAACGGTTCTGTTCCGGTTCCGGTTCCGGTTCCACACAAAGTGGAACAGGAACCGGACGGTTCGGTTCCGGTTCGGAACCGGACCGAACCGCCGGCCCGGTCTAATTGTACTTTTACATTTTTTATTTCCAGCATTTACTTTATTTAATTTCCAGTATTTATTTTATGTCTTTTATTTTATTTAAGCTTTTATTAGCCTTAGATATGTGTCGTAGCTAAGCTCGTTATCTGGGGTTGTGATGAATTCCAATATCACCGGTTAATAAGGGGTTGTTTTACGGTTTAGGTAATATAAAGGTTTATTTATTGAGCCTTAGTCTTCATGCTTCTTGTTAACTGACCATTAATAAGATTGAACTGGTAAACTTAAAATGAACTTGGAAAATAGATTTTAGGTTTAAGACCCTAGACTTAATAACCCACGATCTTCCTTGAGGATAGATAACCCTTTAATAGATTTCCTTACATGATAGGAATATACCTGTCGGGCGGGGGTAACCATAATTGGAACTTAATCTTAATGAATTCAGATAACTTGGTTGACATAGGAATATGATTAATTGGGTTACACTGGGTATTTGTATCTGACCATCAGAATAGGCTTTTACATATTTTCGTGTTCCAGGTTAATAAACCAATATATTGCACAAACATGAAATAACCACTTCATCTTTCAAAAGATATTGGAAGAATTCACAACCCTGGATAGTTTTATAAATTTGAATTTTCCTCAACCTATTTTTGCGTAATTTTATTTACTTGTTTTTAATTTTAAAGTCACCACCCACCCACCCAGTCAATCAATCAATCTGTTAGATACGAGTAATCATTTGGCCTCATAAAATTAATAGCTATGTATTAAGTCCTCGTGGGATCGATACATTTTATACTACTTGAACGATATGTGCGCTTGCATTATACGCGTGTGATTACGCCAGTCAAGTTTTTGGCGCCGTTGCCGGGGACTTATTTATCTTTCACTATTAGTTTCGAGGTTAGATACCTTTACTTGTATCTAATTTCTTTTTACTTATTGTTTTTTTTTCTTGTGTTTCAGGTTCTTAGACACTACATGAGACGAACCAGAAGCTTTGAACTCCGACTGCTTGACCCATAAATTGAAAGAACCATCAGACAATTGAGAAGAGAAAGGCGAGAAGGGCAATAAACAATTGTTAACATGGAACCGGAACCTTTGGAAGTTGTACCACCAATTCCCATTCGAGACAGAACCATTCTGGTGGTTGATGGCTTCATTTCCTGTATTGTACTTCCTCCCTTACCAGTAAATGCGTGTGACATCAAAACATGCATTCAGATGATTCAGCAGTCAGTTCAGTTTGGGAGGAATGCAACTGAAGATCCTAATGCCCACATAAGCAACTTCCTGTAAGTTTGCGGCACTTTCAATTACAACCGAGGAGCTAAAGAAGCAATGAGACTGCGGGTTTTTCCATATTCCTCGAAAGACATAGCAAAAGCTTGGCAACATTCACTACCAGCAGGTTCCATCACAACTTGGAACACTTTAGCCACCAAATTCCTTGCAAAATATTTTCCACCAGCTAGAACAGCAAAGTTGAGGAATGACATCACATCCTTTGTGCAACATGACTCAGAATCTCTCTACGAAGCTTGGGAAAGGTACAAGGATTTGCTCAGAAAATGCCCTCACAATGAGATTGCAAAATGGCTACAAGTCCAAACCTTCTATAATGGACTTTCTGGATTGATGAGAACCATAATTGATGCTGCTGATAGAGGAGCTTTGATGGCGAAAGGAGAAGATCAAGCATGGTACTTAATCGAAGAAATGGCTAGCAACAATTCGTTATGTCCAACAGATAGGAGCATGATTCAAAAAATTGCAGGAATTTATGAAGTTGGAGCCAACACTGTTGGTCTCTAAGATCATCCCAAGAACATTTCAAGCATGATATAATGTGAATACAAAAGAAAAGTATAGCAGAAATATACTTACAATGATAGGAAGAGAGGATGCGTTGATAACAAAAATTTCCTTCCTTTGAAAGTCTAAAAGCTTTCTTTGAATTAGGTTGAGCTCCAAGCTTGAGTGATTTGAGATTCCAACCTCAATGGGAATGGTTTCCCTATCACCTTTGTATGATCTCTTTGAGTGCTAGCTTTTGAAAAATTTGCAAAAAATCTTCCAATCTCTTCTTGAAACTTTCGGCAAAGTGAGAAGCTAGAGAGGGAAGAGGCTCACGGTTTTTGAGTGAAAAATTAGAGAGTGAGATGAGTTTGTGTGTTGTGAAATTGATTTCAAAAACCAAAAATCCATATACCAAATCCTAGTTGGTATTAGTCATTCACACATCAAACTTGAGTGTAAAACAAGCCATCAACCACCAACCAAATTCCATCACCAAAAAGTTGATCAAAGTGACTAGGTGATGTGACTTGTGATTTGGGGTGGGCATTATCGGATTCGGATCGGATCAGATCGAATCCGAATCCGATCTGATCCGATTAGTATTAAATTTATCTTATCCGATCCGAAATTCGACAAACGAACCAAACATGATTCGATTGGGTTCGATAGCCAAATATGATATGATTCGATCCGATATTATCGGATCGGATCTGACCCGATCCGATCCGATGCCCACCCCTACTTGTGATGTGACTTGTGGGCCCCACTTAATTCAAAATCCGAGTTGGCCCGCAAACATATTTCGGGCTCGGGTTCGTTAATTCCGAATTAACGAATTTTCTGTTGCGACATAATTAAATCAAATTTAATTAAATAATTATGCCTAGCAAAATTACTATTAAAGTCGCTCGTAAATTAATTCTAAATTAATTCATTCGCGTTATGAAATCTAATTTCATTTAACATATCGAATATATTATTTAATCGATTAATTCCGAATTAATTGTTCTCTCTCTTCTAATAGAATTTTATCCCAGATAAAATCTCTCCGTAATTAATCCTAGAGTAATTCTCTCTCTTATAATTAATCCTAGATTAATTATGTTCGAGTCATACGTCATCGGTGAATCTTCGGGAAGTGACCCATGAGATTCATGGATAAGTTGGCAGCAAATCCGGTCATCAGACTATCCAAACACGTGCGTACCTCGTACCATATTTTTACCGATTTACGAGACATGATTGGCTTCAAGCAAAGCACCGTGCCTACCCAATTCTCCAGAAATATTCTTAAAGGAATATATAATCTATAACAGGCGTAGTATACGTAGTATTGCATATTGCGATCCAGTATCTGATGTCACATGCAAGGCCTGGGGCTGGAATAGTGTCTGCCACATACGAAACATATATCGAATCAGAAACAACTAGTCTCTATAATCGGATAATCATGACCTTGTCATATTATCCTGATAGTTGCAACATAATAGAGAACCGGTTATATATCCATACGTGATCATCATCTCCATATGACTGAAGTGATACTTTCGTCTTGACATCACACCCAATACACTACGATTCTCAATAAACCCAGAAGAGGCGTACACAGAACCTGTTAAAGGCCCGAACTACCAAAACCAAAGCGTATTGATTGTCGCAAGTACTAGCGATGCAAGTCTCAGGTTAAGATCAAATACACCTACCCTGAAGCGGATTCCCATAGACACATAGTCATACTACCAATGGGATTCTGCGGGGTCTATCCAGAGTAATGTTGTTTACGTACCATCGGTGAACACAACCTCCTATCACACTTGCATAAGTATCCAATACTTAAATATATGAGAACTATGTTGTTACGCTTCCATAACACGCACGAGTAAAATACTAGTCTATTCTGCATTATCGATGTCCATTTTCGATAATACTACGACTATGGATATTTAATGATTAAACCGTTGTGGATTGATATTGTCTCATATCTTATAATCTGGAACTAATCATAAGGACTTTATCATTTATTTATTCAAGTAATCTAATTACAAAATGATAAAATGCAATTTCCAATGTCACATAGTTTATTTGTACAAAAACCATAATGTCTTTTACAAATAGTGATGTTATAGGTCATAATTGTCCAAAAAACACAGCAGTGAATATCAGGATGGATTAGATATGCAAATGTCTGGAAATACTTAGCATGCAAGTTGTAAACATCGCCGAATCCACAAATTCACCATATGGAGGAGCACCAGAACCAGTTCAACAAGAAGAGACGGTGAACTATGTCAACAATTTCAATAGACATGGGAACAATCCATATTCCAACACCTACAACCCAGGGTGGTGGAATCATCCCAATTTTTCATGGAGCAACAATTTAGGGCAAAAGAATAATCCACCACCTGGATTCCAACAGCAGAACAAAGGCCAGGAGTATGAAAAAGAACCAGAAATGAAAGAATGGTTTGCAGAGATGTTCAAAAAGTAAGAACCAAAATAAGATGCTATGTTTCAAGCCCAAACAACATTCAATCAAAGCCAATCTGCTTCCATTAAAGCACTGGAGAATCAAATTGGACAACTGGCCAATGCTCAGAGTTAGAGACCGCCAGGGAATCTTCCCAGCAACACAGAACCAAATCCAATGAACCGAGGGAAGGAATAATGTCAAGCCATTACTTTGGAAAGTGGTACTGAAATCAACAAAGATGTTGGAATCAAAGCATCTATTGAAGAAGTTTCAAAAGAAGCAGAGCAACAGATGGAGGAAAAATAATTAAAGGAAAAATATCAAATCACTCCACCTCCACCGTTTCCACAACGTCTTCAGAAAAATAAACTAGACAAGCAGTTTGCTCGTTTCTTGGAGGTTTTCAAAAAACTGCATATCAATATTCCATTTGCAGAAGCCTTGGAAGAAATGCCCAGCTATGTCAAATTCATGAAAGATATTCTTTCACGAAAATGAAGATTGGGAGACTACGAGACAGTAGTATTAACAGAAGAATGCAGTGCCATCATTCAGAGGAAACTTCCTCCGAAGTGGAAAGATCCTGGCAGTTTTACTGTACCATGCACCATTGGAGAACATTATATCGGTAAGGGTTTATATGATTTGGGTGCAAGTGTTAACTTAATGCCTTTTTCTATTTACAGGAAACTGCAAATTGGAGAAGCAATGCCTACCTCAGTCTCTCTGCAACTTCTTGATCGAACGCTCGCATTTCCGAGAGGAGTCGTTGAAGATGTGTTGGTCAAAGTCGATAAACTCATTCTCCCAGCATATTTCATTATCCTTGACATGGAAGAAGACAAAGATGTACCTATCATCCTTGGGAGACCATTTTTAGCTACCGGACGAACTGTGATTGATGTATAAAAAGGATAACTAACCATGAAAGTTCAGGACCAAGAAGTTACCTTCAATGTTTTCAAAGCCATGAAATTCCCTAACGATGAAAATGAAGAAAAATATTTCAGAATTGATGTTGTTGATAGTATCGTTCAGGATACTGAGCCAAATCCCACGGATACACTTGAAGCTTGCATCACCAATATGACTGACAGTAAGCTAGATGCTGAAATTCTGGAATGTATCAACTATCTTGACAAGCCATTCCGATTCAAATCGACACCACCAGTGGAAAGTCTGGAATTCCGAAGAAATATCGAATGAAGCCTTCAATTGAAGAACCACCACAGCTGGAGCTGAAGTTACTGCCGAGCCATCTCTGGTATGCATTTCTTGGAACTCTTCTGAATTACCTGTGATTATTTCTTCTTCGTTAATATTGGAGAAGGAAGAAAAGTTGCTGAGAGTATTACGGGAACACAAGAAATCCATTGGATGGACTATAGCAGACATTCGAGGCATTAGTCCATCATTTTGCATGCACAAGATTCTAATGAATGATGAGTACAAACCCACAGTGGAGCATCAACGCAGACTCAATCCAATCATGAAGGAGGTCCTGAAGAAAGAAATCATCAAATAGTTGGAAGCTGGAATCATTTACCCCATCTCAGATAGCACATGTGTGAGTTCTATGCAGTGTGTGTTGGGGTTGGTGCTCAGAGCGCCAATTCCCGGTTGTATTTCTTTATGAATACTACTGTAAAACGCTATTATTATGAATAATATATGCAGTTTCTATAATATAATGTATCTTTTAATATGGTAAAGACGTAATGACCTTAGAATGACTAGTCATGGTGCCGTTGCAAAAGCGTCGCAACTGACATTGAGTAGTATCATGACGTTGTCATTCTCAGACTGTTCCTGGTCAAGGTTTACACTACTTGGTCAGTATAGTAAATCCGTTGAGACCGGTACATGTCGTATACTGGAATATATGATTCCAATGGTTTCTCAATGAACCATAAGTCTTGGAGACTAGTATAGACGTGTAGCTGTTTATAGCGGATAAACATTGAACGACTCACTGAAGATTCTTAATAGATGGTACACCAACGTCAATAAGAATCTTATCGGGTTGAGTAGCACTTGTGATTCTTAGACTTGAGATGCCACTGTGGGCACATGAGACATCTTCTACACTTAGATGGCAGTCACGTAACCGATCTATTAAGATGAGACATCCGCCTGTTCGTTGGGTGTAGATAGATCATCAGGGTGTCCTGTGTGTATCGAGATATGATCTGTCAGTTCTGTGTATTAGAGCATAGGTAATCCATATGATTAGCAATCAGATAAAAACCATGGGCTCGTGTTACAATTTAGAAGTTAGTTCTAAATGTTCTTTTTGAGATTGCTAATAGAATAGTCAACTGGATAATCCTTATAGAGATTTGACGTTTACATCTATATCTCTGGGATTTATCCGGATACCTGTGACGGATGAATTATACAGTTGCCATGACCTCGACCTGTATGATTCAGCGAGTTTATCTGTGGTCGTCATAATTTACGGGTGGATAAATTATGGACACGAAATTGGATTTCGTGACGGGTATGCCTGAATCTAGAGAGTATCACTAATGAAATATACTCGTAGAGCACTATGGAAACATTTATAAATAATATTGATTATTTATAAAGTCGTTTAAAGGTTAAACGCAAAATACATGTGAATTGACTTGATAGTCATTTCCCATTTTTTGTGTATTTGCTTTTTAATGAAGATTAATTCAAATACACATTAATTAATTGTCAAATTGAGATATTAGACTAATATCATATTAATATATGTATTTAATATTTAATGTAAATATAATACATATATTTAATATATTTGTATTTAATTAATTAATTAATTATTTAATTGTTAAATGATTTAATTAATTAAAGTATAGATATTTTATTGTTATGATAAATGGTGAGATGACTTGTAGATATTTAAGTTGACTTTATGAAATTCATTAAAGAGTTAATGATTTCAAAAGCAAGTGGCCAAGTTGGCATTAAATGATTTAAAGTGAAAAATTATCATTTTGCTTTAATTTAATGCAAAATTCGGCCAAGGTAAGAATAGCCAAGGGTTGGATATTTTTCATGAACAAAAATATCATTACAAACTCCATTAAAAGAAAATCAAAAGAAGCTTGAGGAAGAAGAGGAAGGACAAAGAGAAAAATCAAAGAAAACTTAGTTTTTAGTAAGTTTCTTCAACCTACTATTAGAAAGGAAAATGTTCATTATGTTCTAGGCTACATCTTGTGATATTCTCATGTTTTTCTATTCTTTTTTCTTTGGATTTTTTATGGATGAAAGTTTGATAATGAGGTTGAGCATGTATAAAATTGATAGAATGCTTATAAGTGGTTAACTAGCATTCTTTTGATAGCTTAAGAAACTTGTTGCTAATCTAGAGTTGTTGACCCACTCTTAAATGACCTAGATTTGATCTATAGTTATTTCATTGTGTTGAGACTTGATTTGAATGGAAGAAACATGATTGAAGTATTGGATTTTGTTAATTTTGTCTAATTTGTCCAATTTGTAGAAATTGAAAAATTAGGTTTTTGAAACCACTTCCAAATTTGGGGCTTTTCATTTATATGGTGTATTTGGATGTTTATATGATACATATTAAATCTTGTGTTGAATGGATTTCATTTGCATGTGTTTTGAACAATGAAAGTACAAAATGCACTTACCCCCCCTTGTGAGGCTCACGGCCTTGGTGGCCAAAATTGGATTTTTTGTTGCAAATTGTATTTTGACATTTGAGATATGTTAAATTCATATTAGTAACGATTTAGAATCATTCAAAATTGTTTTGAACAATTTCGGACTAAAATAAACAAAATACAAAGTATAAGGGCAATTCGGTAAATTCATATAAATTTGATTTATAGTGTTTTATTTCATAATTTGATTATTGGATAATAAAATAAATAAGTTTATTTTATTAATCCGAGAAAAATTTTTGAAATCGGAAAATTCTGATTTTCCACTATTCCGCTGCGTTACCGGATTTCCGTAATAAAACCCATACAAAATGGTATCAGAGCGAGTCTGATTCTAGGCCCCCTAATATGATTAGCCCTTTAATTCAATGTTTAATCATATTTTCTTGACTTTATACATGCATGTTTTAATGTAATTTGAATAGATTTAGGGTGTATGACACTTAGCGGATAATCCATAATTAATAAGTTTTAAATGTAATTATGTATTTGATGTATGTTATGTGGTCCGTCTTGTCAATACGATTTATAAATTTTTCTCTGTGACTACATCCGAGACCGTGCCTCTGTTGTGAGGGTGTAGCTGATAGAGATTTATTTATACCGGATGTATATTAGATACTAGATAAATTCAAGCGAAAGCGCAATCCTGAACGTGCCCTAGCTGTCAGGGTTACGCAAGTAACTTGAGTTTATCATTGACAAGTTTAACCTTGGTACGTCTCATTGTGGGCCTGCCTTAGCAGCGACAACGAGAAATGACCAGGACCGGAAATCCAGGAGTCACTAATGAGTGATCGACAAATGAGTTGTCTACCAGATGAATATACGTAAACAAGATCTGCCTCTGTTGTGAGTTGAAATGTATTCACGGGATCCACTTTTAACTATTTGTATTTAATTTAATTATTAAATCTTTGTATTCTGTTTGGGGATTACAGTAATGCATGATTTAGTGGGATGGGCATTTTTAGATTAAAATCCATGATCTAGTTTATGCTTATGATATTATATGAAACTACTTAATAATCTGCTAACCGTTATTCATGATCTATATGATAGATTTGCAATGGCGGCACCATCCACTAATCAGTTTGCTCATATGCTTGATGCGAACAAACTAAAAGGCATTGATAACTTCGCCGATTGGGAATTGGATTTGAGGATTGTCCTCGATTCCGAAAAGTTGGGATATGTTCTTGAGGGTAAGCTGCCCCTTGCTGTGGCAGAGGACGCTACACCGGAAGAACGCGATGTCTTCCAAGCTTGGAAGGATGATGACTTAAAAGTTAAGTCATACATCTTAAGTTCGCTTTCACCGGGACTCAAGAAATAGTATTATGACATGTCAGATGCTTATACTATGATGAATCGATTGAGACAATCGTTTGAGAACCAAGAACAAGTTATTGTTCATAAGGTCGCAATGGAATTGTTCCATGCGCGATTGGATGAGGGGCAAGCTGTTAGCCCACATGTTCTTCAGATGATCAATTTGATCGATCAATTGAGGCAACATAATCTCATTTTGAATGACATTCTCGGAAGGAGTGTCATTCTTGGTTCAGTCTCAGCTTCTTATCGCCAATTTGTGATGTATTTCAACATGAATGGGATTGTCTGCACCTATCAAGAGCTACATAGGATGTTACTCACGTGGAAGAGGACCTCAAGAAGGGAGTACCGACTCGCCCTCCGAGACCTACTTCACTTTATGCTTCTTCCCAGATTGGATCAAATGGAAAGAAGAAGAAATGGAAGAAGAAGAAGAAGGGTTTCGGTCCTCAACCACAAGCAAAGATATCAAAGCCCAAGAGGGCTTCTGAAGACAAGTGTCATCACTGCAGCAAGGTTGGGCACTGGAAAAGGAACTGTCCTGACTACATAGCCCAGCTGAGGAGGGAGAGAGCATCTACATCAGGTATATTTATTTTTCCAGTTATTGATATATCTTTGGCTTGTGAAGCCGTTACATCCAGCTGGATTTTAGATTCTGCTTGTCCCATTCACATTTTCAATTCGTTGCAGATGCTGAAGGAAAGTAAAGACTGAAGCCTGGAGAGATGCAGTGGCGATTCGGGAGTGGAGACTCTCTGGATGCAGTTGCAGTGGGAGTATGCGAGATCTCATTGTCGAATGGGACACTTTTGTTAAATGATTGTCATTTTGTACCAGGATGTGTAGCTAATATTATATCACTTTTTGTATTGGATACAGAAGGCTTTCATATTAATATTAAGAACTATTCTCTGTATTTATATGATAAAAGTAATATTCAGATCCTTTGTTGTACAAACCAGCATGGTCATTATACATTGCAAACTTCAAAATATATTTTTAATACTGGAGTTAATAAACGTAGTTTACCTGTAATTAATAATATTGAACTTTGGCACATGCGACTAGGTCATATAGGCATTAAACGCCTTACCCAATTGGTTAGGAATGGTTTGATACCAGATATCACCATATCCAACTTGTGAATCGTGTATTCAGGGTAAGATGACCAAAGCCCCATTTTCTGGTGCTGGACACCGTGCCACTAACTTACTAGAACTAGTACATTCTGATGTATGTGGTCCACTAAGTCTGACTGCTCACAGTGGTTATTCGTACTTTGTTACCTTTACCGATGATTTATCACGGTACGGTTATGTGTATTTGATGCGACATAAATCGGAAACCTTTGAAAAGATCAAAGAGTTCTGAAATGAAGTAGAAAAATAATCTGGTCAATATATTAAATGCCTTCAATCCGATCGAGGCGGCGAATATATGAGTGGTGAGTTCATGGATTATATGAAGGAGAATGGGATTCTCGCTCAATATACTCCTCCAGGTACTCTACAGCACAATGAAGTGTCTGAGAGGAGAAATCAGACTTTATTGGATATGGTCCGATCAATGTTGAGTTTCACATATTTGCCCTATTTCTTATGGGGCTACTATCTTTTAACAGCTGCACATCTTTTGAATAAGATTCCTTCAAAAGCTGTTCCTACGACACCGTATGAGATATGGTTCGGTAGGAGACCAAATCTTAGTTACATTTAGGTTTGGGGTTGTCCTGCCTATGTCAGGGTGACTCAGCAAGATAAGTTTTCGCCTCGATGGCAAAAGTTTAGGTTTCTAGGATATCCTTCGAATACGATAGGATATTTATTCTATGATACCGAGCATCGAAATGTGTTCGTAGCTCGCTTCGTAAAATTTCTAGAAGTAGAATTTTTGTCAGAAGGTGGTAATCATAGACATGTTGAAATTGATGAAGTCCAACCTGAAAACAACGAACCAACGGAGGAACCTGAAGTTCAAGTAGATGAATGACCTTCAACACACACACTCCGTAGGTCTGAAAGGGTATCTAGACCTCCTGAACGCTTGTATTTGATACAAGAAAAGAGTCTAGATATTCTCTTAGTAGAAGAGACTGATCCTTTCACCTATAGAGAATCGATGTTGGACATCGACTCCGTGAAATGGCAAAGTGCCATGAAATCCGAGATAGACTCAATGTATGAGAATCAAGTTTGGGACTTGGTTCCGCTTCCCGAAGGAATTGTTCCTATCGGTTGTAAATGGGTTTACAAAAGGAAGCGCGAGCCTGACGGTAAGGTTGAGACTTACAAGGCCCGACTGGTAGCAAAAGGTTACACGCAGCGACCTGGCGTCGACTACGATGAAACTCTTTTACCAGTAGCAATACTTAAGTCTATTCGGATTTTTCTTTCTATAGTTGCGTATCATGACTACGAGATTTGGAAAATGGATGTCAAAACGGCTTTTCTTAATGGATTTCTTGATGAAGAAATCTATATGGAACAGCCAGAAGGTTTTGCGTCCAGTGAAAACTCGGGTATGGTATGTAAGCTTAAGAAGTCCATTTATGGACTTAAACAAGCTTCACGAAGTTGGAATCTTCGATTCGATGAGATTATTATATCGTCTGGTTTTCTAAAGAATTCGGAAGAATCCTGTGTGTATCAGAAGGCAGTGGGAGCATGGTCGTATTTTTAGTCCTATATGTTGACGACATCCTAATCATTGGGAATGATTTAGGTATGTTACAAAGCGTCAAAGCGTACCTCTGTAAGAATTTATCCATGAAGGACCTGGGACAAGCTTCCTATGTTTTAGGGATAAAACTCTATAGAGATAGACAGAGGAAGCTGATTGGGTTATCCCAATCAACGTACATTGATAAGATCTTGGAACGATATAATTTTGGTAAATGTAAGACAGCAAACATACCGTTCAGACATGGGATTCACTTTCAAAGAAGATGAGTCCACAAACAGAAAAATGAGAAGGTTAGAATGTCTAACCAATCTTATGTTCGTGTTTGGGTAGCATAATGTATGCCATGTTATGTACGAGGCCTGATATCAGTTTCACTGTTAGCGTAACTAGTAGATATCAGTCCAATCTATGTAATGACCATTGGATGGCCATTAAACATATCCTCAAGTATATTAAAGGTACTAAGGATAAGTTAATAATTTATGGAGGAAACGAACTGCAAGTTAACGGGTATATGGATTCTGATTTCCAATCGGATCCCGATGATAGAAATTCTACATCTGGATTCATATTTACCCTTTACGGAGGTGCAGTTTGTTGGAAGAGTTCCAAATAGGGATCAACAGCTGATTCCACCACTGAGGCGGAATATATTGCAGCTTCTGAAGCTGCAAAAGAGGCTGTTTGGATAAAGAACTTTATCACAGAATTGGGAGTTGTCCCAAGTATCGAGAATGCAATTCCGTTATACTGTGATAATACTGGAGCCATTGCGCAAGCAAAGGAACCGAGGGAGCATCAGAAGTCGAAGCATATGGAACGCAAGCACCACATCATTCGAGAGATTGTGTCGCGAGAGGATATTGTCGTGTACAAGGTACCGAGTGAAGATAATATAGCAAACCCGCTGACGAAGGCCATACCTCCGAAGTTGTTTGATAAACACGTGGAGTCGATGGGTATTAGATATAATCGTTATTGGCACTAGAGCAAGTGTGAGTTTTTGTTGGGGTTGGTGCTCAGAGCGCCAATTCCCGGTTGTATTTCTTTATGAATACTACTGTAAAATGTTATTATTATGAATAATATATGTAGTTTCTATAATATAATGTATCTTTTAATATGGTAAAGACGTAATGACCTTAGAATGACTAGTCATGGTGCCGTTACAAAAGCGTCGCAACTGACATTGAGTAGTATCATGACGTTGTCATTCTCAGACTGTTCCTGGTCAAGGTTTACACTACTTGGTCAGTATAGTAAACCCGTTGAGACCGGTACATGTCTTATACTGGAATATATGATTCCAATGGTTTCTCAATGAACCATAAGTCTTGGAGACTAGTATAGACGTGTAGGTGTTTATAGCAGATAAACATTGAACGACTCTCTAAAGATTCTTAATGGATGGTACACCAACGTCAATAAGAATCTTATCGGGTTGAGTAGCACTTGTGATTCTTAGACTTGAGATGCCACTGTGGGCACATGAGATATCTTCTACACTTAGATGGCAGTCACGTCACCGATCTATTAAGATCAGACCTCCGTCTGTTCGTTGGGTGTAGATAGATCCTCAGGGTGTCTTGTGTATATCGAGATAGGATCCGTCAGTTCTGTGTATCAGAGCATAGGTAGTCCATATGATTAGCAATCAGATAAAAACCATGGGCCCGTGGTACAATTTAGAAGTTAGTTCTAAATGTTCTTTTTGAGATTGCTAATAGAATAGTCGACTGGATAATCCCTATAGAGATTTGACGTTTACATCTATATCTCTGGAATTTATCCGGATACCTGTGACGGAGGAATTATACAGTTGCTATGACCTCGACCTGTTTGATTCAGCGAGTTTATCTGTGGTCGTCATAATTTACGGGTGGATAAATTATGGACACGAAATTGGATTTCGTGACGGGTATGCCTGAATTTAGAGAATCTCACTAATGAAATATACTCGTAGAGCACTATGGCAACATTTATAGATAATATTGATTATTTATAAAGTCGTTTAAAGGTTAAACGCAAAATACATGTGAAGGGACCTGATAGTCATTTCCCATTTTTTGTGTATTTGCTTTTTAATGAAGATTAATTCAAATACACATTAATTAATTGTCAAATTGAGATATTAGACTAATATCATATTAATATATGTATTTAATATTTAATGTAAATATAATACATATATTTAATATATTTGTATTTAATTAATTAATTATTTATTTAATTGTTAAATGATTTAATTAATTAAAGTATAGATATTTTATTGTTATGATAAATGGTGAGATGACTTGTAGATATTTAACTTGACTTTATGAAATTCATTAAAGAGTTAATGATTTCAAAAGCAAGTGGCCAAGTTGGCATTAAATGATTTAAAGTGAAAAATTATCATTTTGCTTTAATTTAATGTAAAATTCGGCCAAGGTAAGAATAGCCAAGGGTTGGATATTTTTCATTAACCAAAATATCATTACAAACTCCATTAAAAGAAAATCAAAAGAAGCTTGAGGAAGAAGAAGAAGGACAAAGAGAAAAATCAAAGAAAGCTTAGTTTTTAGTAAGTTTCTTCAACCTACTATTAGAAAGGAAAAGGTTCATTATGTTCTAGGCTACATCTTGTGATATTCTCATGTTTTTCTATTCTTTGTTCTTTGGATTTTTTATGGATGAAAGTTTGATAATGAGGTTGAGCATGTATAAAATTGATAGAATGCTTATAAGTTGTTAACTAGCATTCTTTTGATAGTTTAAGAAACTTGTTGCTAATCTAGAGTTGTTGACCCACTCTTAAATGACCTAGATTTGATCTATAGTTATTTCATTGTGTTGAGACTTGATTTGAATGGAAGAAACATGATTGAAGTATTGGATTTTGTTAATTTTGTCTAATTTATCCAATTTGTAGAAATTGAAAAATTAGGTTTTTGAAACCACTTCCAAATTTGGGGATTTTCATTTATATGGTGTATTTGGATGTGTATATGATACATATTAAATCTTATGTTGATTGGATTTCATTTGCATGTGTTTTGAACAATGGAAGTGCAAAATGCACTTACCCCCCCTTGTGAAGCTCACGCCATTGGTGGCCAAAATTGGATTTTTTGTTGCAAAATGTATTTTGACATTTGGGATATGTTAAATTCATATTAGTAATGATTTAGAATAATTCAAAATTGTTTTGAACAATTTCGGACTAAAATGAACAAAATACAAAGTATAAGGGCAATTCGGTAAATTCACATAAATTTGATTTATAGTGTTTTATTTCATAATTTGATTATTGGATAATAAAATAAAAAAGTTTATTTTATTAATTCGAGAAAAAGTTTTGAAATCGGAAAATTCTGATTTTCCACTATTCTGTTGCGTTACCGAATTTCCGCAATAAAACCCCTACAGTGTGTACCAAAGAAAGGAGGAATTATTGTAGTCACAAATGAAAAGAACGAGCTGATTCCAACAAGAACAATGACTGGATAGAGAGTATGCATGGACTACCGGAAGCTGAACAAAGCAACAATAAAAGACCATTTTCCACTACCATTCATTGACCAGATGCTGGACAGATTAGCGGGACATGAGTTCTATTGCTTTTTGGACGGATACTCAGGGTACAATCAGATTGACATCGCCCTAGAAGACCAGGAGAAAACCACATTTACATGTCCCCATGGAACTTTTGCTTTCCGCATGATGCCATTTGGATTATGTAATGCTCATGCCACATTTCAGTGTTGCATGATGCCTATCTTCTCAGACATGCTGGAGCAGAGTATGGAGGTTTTCATGGATGACTTCTCTGTGTTTGGAGATTCTTTTGACCACTACTTGCAAAATCTGGAACAGATGTTACAAAGATGCGAAGATACCAACATGGTACTCAACTGGGAGAAATGCCACTTCATGGTGCTGGAAGGCATTACTCTTGGACATTAGATCTCACAAAAAGGAATCGAGGTAGACAAAGCAAAGATCGAGACAATTGAAAAATTACATCCACCAACATTTGTAAAAGGGATTTGGAGCTTTCTTGGACATGCAGGTTTTTACAGGAGATTTATCAAAGACTTTTCCAAGATTGCTAAACCTCTGTGCAATCTTCTGGAGAAAGATGTGCATTTCAACTTCACCAAAGAATGCCAGGAAGCTTTTGAGATCCTAAAACAGAAGCTTGTTTCTGCTCCCATCATTATAGCACCAGACTGGACCCTTCCATTTGAAGTGATGTGCGATGCTAGTGATTTTGCTATAGGTGCAGTTTTGGGACAACGCAAAGCAAAAGTTTTCCACACCATTTACTACTCCAGAAGAACTCTGAATGAAGCTCAACTCAACTACACAACCACTGAAAAAGAAGTTGCTTGCAGTTGTGTTCGCTTTTGACAAATTTTGCCCCTATCTGCTGGGTCCCAAAGTGGTGGTCTACACAGATCATTCAGCAATCAAATACCTGATTGTGAAGAAAGATGCCAAACCCAGATTGATCCGTTGGATACTTCTTCTGCAAGAATTTGATGTGGAGATTAGAGATAGGAAATGGACAGAAAACCAAGTGGCAGATCACTTACGAGGCTCGAGAATGGAGAAACATCTGGCAAAGAACTGACAATCAAAGAAACTTTTCCAGATGAATAGTTGTTTGCCATTAAACAACAGGAAGTCCCTTGGTATGCTGACTATGTCAACTACATAGTATCAGGAAAATGGCCATTGGAATGGACAACTCAGCAACGAAAAAAGTTCTTCAAAGAAGTCAAGCACTATGTCTGGGATGAGTCGTACATGTTCAAACGATGTGCTGATCAATTACTGAGACAGTGTATTCCACAGGAAGAGGTCAACAGTGTCTTGCAACACTGTCATTCATCACCATATAGCGGACACTTCAGTGGAAAAAAAACTAGAGCCAAAGTCCTACAATCAGGTTTGTTCTAACCCACTCTTTTTAAAGATGCTTATCTATTTTCTCTTCAATGTGACAGGTGCCAGAGAACGGGAAATATTTCCAGGAGAAATGAAGGACCTTTGCAAAATATTCTGGAAGTTGAGATATTTGATGTGTGGGGGATTGATTTTATGGGACCCTTTGTTCCATCATTCGGAAACATGTATATACTGGTTGCAGTAGACTACGTCTCCAAATGGGTTGAAACAATTGCACTACCATCAAATGATTCTAAAGTGGTGATCAAATTCCTTAAAAAGAATATTTTCACTCGCTTCGGAACACCTCGGGCAATCATCAGCGATGGTGGCACATATTTCTACAACAGATACTTTGATGCACTCCTATCCAAATGCGGAGTTACTCATAAAGTTTCCACTTCTTACCATCCACAGTCAAATGGGAAAGTTGAAGTTTCAAACAAGGAGATCAAAAGAATCTTGGAAAGAAACGTTAGATCAACAAGGAATGACTGGTCTGAAAAACTAGATGACGCATTATGGGCCTACCAGACAGCTTACAAGACATCTATTGGTATGTCCCCATATCAAATAGTGTATGGAAAAGTGTGTCATCTGTCAGTTGAACTTGAACACAAGGCGTACTAGGCACTGAAGAAGTTAAATCTTGATCCACATGTTGCAGGAGAGAAAAGACTTCACCAACTCAATAAATTGGAGGAATTTCGCCTACAGGCTTATGAAAATGCCAAACTATACAAGGAAAATACCAAGAGATGGCATGATAAAAACAATAGTGCGCAGACAATTAGAGCCAGGACATCAGGTGTTATTATATGATTCACGGCTAAAACTTTTTCCTGGAAAGCTGGAATCAAAGTGGTCAAGTCCATTTGTGATTACTCAGGTGTTACCATACGGATTTGTTGAGATATACAACCCTAATTCCAACAACACATTCAAAGTTAACAGCCAGCGTGTCAAGCACTATTAGGGAGAATCATTTGAGCGGTAAAAAGAAAGTGTCACACTTTCAGATCCAATATAACGTTCGGGCAATCACGTCTAGCTAACGACGTTAAACTTAGCCTTAGCTGGAAGGCAACCCATGCAATTTATGTATATATTGTGATTTGGTGTGTTTTATTTTATGTGTTAGTTTTTACAAGTGAAGTCATTTCAAAATGGAAGAAACTCTCGTAAATCTTCACAAGTAATTTCCTTCTCTCCCTCAAAATTCTCTGATGAAAGTCTACAAAAATCGCTTGGAACGGATGAGACTTCTGATGATCAAAGGTATTCCTAATGACATTCGTTGGGTAATCGAAGCACATGTCCGATTAGCAGGTGAGTCTTTTGATTCTTATAATTCTTATTTGCCTGGTTTTGGAAGAAGCACCTATGCAAAGAAACGTAGAGCTAAGCAAATGGGTGTTTGTTATAAATGTGCACGTTGGAATTTTAATACTCGTTGTCGTTCTTTAGGAATGGTGTCTGATAATCGCGAAGATAAAATTAAATTCATTAGGGATGGCTTGAGTAAGGAGTTTTTAGATGATATATCTTCGACTCTTGAGACGCATCCCAGTGGATATGTTCATATAGCTATCCTCAAATTACATACATAATTCCAAAAAGAAAGACAACAATTAAGTCTCGGGAATCTGATTCAAAAAGACCATGTTTGCCAATTTATAAGAAAATTGGATGGGAAGCTTGTCTCTGACGCATAGACGTCAATCAAGCTGTAAATTGTTGTAAATATTATATATCTTTGTCTTTTCCTAATAATTGTGATTTGTTTTGTTATTTTCTTTTATTTTCTCCAACGGGATCCAAATCTTTTTTACCTTTCACGATTTATTTTATTGTTTAACTAATAATTGTCATTTGGCAGGTACTAGTGCTATTATTTTTACTCACATTTTTCAGGTGTTATAAATTCAACTCATCATTGCACTTTTGAAGGCATCCAGAGTAAAACATGGAAGCCACTTCAAGAAGACGAGTTGAAAACATCTGTGTGTTTTGCGATACTAGTGTTGGTGTTAAACCAGAATACGTAGCAGCAGCACAAGAATTGGGTCAAGTCTTAGCTGCAAGGAATATGCACTTAGTATATGGCGGTGGCAATCTTGGACTTATGGGGATCGCTTCAAAGGCCGTACAAGAAGAAGACAATCAAGTCTTGGGAATCATCCCAAAACCCTTGGCGGAGGCGAATCTTATTGGACACAATTAGTGACAGGTATGTCTGAACGACTGGTAGAAATGATTAACCGTGTTGATGCTTTTATTGCTTTGCCATGTAGATTGGGCACAATGGAGGAAATTTTTACAGTGTTATCTTGGGCGAACTTGAACATACACCAGAAACCGCTTGGACTGTACAAAATTGATGGATTTTATGATTTTCTTTGTGTGTTTCTTGATGATACCCGTAGAAATGGGTTTGTGTCAAAACCTGTAAAATAACTCCTCTTCATTGCCAGAATTGCCCCAGATTTAATTGATCAAATCTTAACTTTTGAACCACAAATCGATCCTATCATTTCAAAGATAAATTGGTCCGAGAACTATCATGGTAAGAGGCGTCGGATAAATCTAGATCTTAACCTTTAACTTTTCATATAGAATTTCAGTTAACCATGTACTATCTTCTAGACTCTTCTTCTACCAAAAAATTTGGGACAATGTCTCATTTAGGTTTGGGGGAGGGGAATAGTTAATAGTATCTTGTTTTTATTGTGTTATTTTAGTCCAAATTTTTTCGAAAAATACAAAAAAATTGAAAATTTTTACAAAAATCAAAAAAAAAATATTTTATGTTTTTTTAATTTGATTAATCAGGTGAAATTGGTGAGAGATAGCTGTGTAAGGAGTTCCATTCCTGAGACGTATCTCAACCTATTTCAGAACAAGTTAATTTTTTTTTATTTCCTTTTGAATTATTTAATTTGTGGATTCTCCATAAAATTGACTAAAATGGATCTTCATATGCTCAGTTAACAGGTATTATCAACATGCATGGTAACATACGGACATGAGTTGTAAATTGAAAAGTAGAAATAACTTACTATTAAAAAAAATAGAATTATTATTACTATTTCAGAACGTAATTAAAACTAATTACAAAACTGAAATTAAAAGAAACTAAGAAGAAAAACTCTCTATTTATATCAGAGGATTTCAAGAAAAAGGTACATTTGAAACTGAAAATTCGAGCCGAATTTATAGGCCCGAGTAAGTGGAGCGTGTCGGGCCGCGCAAGCCTTGCGCGGCGCGACGCGCTGACGTGGCATTTCCTGATTCGTTGCTTCTAGTCTTATCTGACACGTGGCAGGGCGGCTGAAGCGATAAGGTGACACGTGGCAAGGCAGCTGGCTGATGTCGGCTCGTTGAATTTTTGACACGTGGCATGCAGCGCACGTTAGCGGATCGCTTGTGATGATGACATGTGGCACGACTCACGTTAGCAAAGTCAAACTTGTCAAACTTTGACTTGTTGACTTGGTGCATGTTAGTAAGGACTCGGTGCATGTTAGGCGTCGTGACGCGACCAAAATTACCATTTTGCCCTTTTTGTCAATTTTCACTGTTTTGCTCCAAATCACCTCCAGAATGTCTTGAAACTTTATTTATCTACAAAATAACACAAAACACATCAAAATATTCACAAAACTCAAGAAACTATACAAAATATTAAATTAAATGAGTGGGAAATAGTGATATATTTACCACTCATCATCTACTACTTTGAAAATGCTTGATCCAAAGTCACTTATTTATAGAGGAAAAATAGTTTGTCAGAATTACGGGTCATGTCTGTGAAACTCGTTGTTTACTTTTGAAATGCATGCTAGAATAGCAATTTTAATTATAAGGTAATAACTGAGAGTGGTGAGAACTGTTGTTTATTGAATATTTGCATTACTTAGTTTTCAACCCAGAACAAGTCAGATATTTATTTCCATAGTTATAGAGCTCTTAGGCTATTGATAGCGTGAATGTAAGTCTTGACTATAGCTTCATATTATGTAGAGGAAGAACTTCAAATTAACTAGCATTTATGTGTTATTAAATCATTTGATTAGTAAGTCCTGGTTGTATGGTATATATTTTGTAAGTCATTTATATGTGTTATTAAATCAAGTTTAACATGCAAATTTATACCAAAATCAAAATACAAACCATGAAATTTAGAAAAACCTGAAATAAAGGTTGAAGATGATTAAAACTTAATATAAACCGAGTCGAGTTGCCTCTATCCTTAAGAACTTAATCAAAATGTTAAGTTCCTTCTTGTTACATCCGTTGGCCAAAACTGACTATTCTTAACATTTTTTGGTGTTAAGAAGTTTAATTATTCTTAACAACGAATAAATAAATTTATACCTATAAAATTACCTAGTGATGACATTAATTCTTACTCCATTCTTGATTTTTCTGTCAAAGCTAGCACATTCTTTAGATCTATAGTTGGAAAAGTATTGTCAGCTGAGAAGGTATGCCTTGTTATGTGCATTTGTTTTGTTTTTATTTTCATATTGTTATAATCCATATCTGATATTGCATGTTTATTTAGTGAATTCAAATTAGGATATTAAAAAGGAAGCCAAATAAGGTGTTTCACGATGAATAGAGAGTGGATTAATCATAAAAGTATAAAAGATAGACAAACTCCAGAATATAAAAATGGTATTAATGAGTTTCTTAATTTTGCATTTAAAAGGGCGGGAGGTAATGGAAAAATAAGATGCTCATGCTACAACTGTTTGAATTGTATTTTCTATGATAGAGATGTGGTTTTCACTCATTTGATTGTTTATGGGATATTAAAAGACTATAAAATTTGGTCTTTGCATGGAGAAGATAATGAAGATAATGAAGTAAATGAAGATTCTGATGGGGATGAAGATTTTGATGGATTTGATGAGATAGTTCCTTTAATCTATGATATAACAAATGTAAGATCTATTAATTTCAAAATGGAAAAAAATTTCTTTTAAACATATTTGATTGTCATATTTGATGGTCATATCTGTAGGAGTTGTACACTTGCTTGATATGTAATATTACGCTGAAGGGCGCACAAGAATATGTCTCATATGTGTGGAAAGCAACGTGAGTCACATGTACTTATTTTTTTAATTAAATTTATTTGTGATGCATATAACACTATTATTGCAGAATTTACATTTATATTATACATATCAAAAGACTTTGAATAGAGCAGTTGCAGGATTACTCCAACGATAAATTTACAGAGAAAAGTGAGTTGATACCAAATTTTAAGATTGAAAAATAAAGTAGTTTGGTTGTAAATTATTTTTTTTTTAACTTAACCTCAAGATGGTGAAGATACGAAGAAAAAAACTAAAATCACATCGAATCGATTTCAGATGATATGTTTCGACAATAGTTCTATGACTTTTGTTCCATATATATTTTAATAATATCAGGTAATCTGAATTTCTGTTTCAAAAAATCAACTTAAGTTTACTTTAATTTTATTTCTTGAATTTTTATCATTTCTTCAATTTTAATTTTTTTTAACATATAATTAGTTTTTATTTATCTATTGATATGAGATTAATATATACTGATATAATTATTTTCATACAAATACAGGTAACTATTATGTTGGTTGAAAAAGTAGTGGATAAATGAGAAGCTAGTCCATTTAATGAATGGTTTCGTTTCACCATATGTTCAAAGTCTTTTTTATAGTTTGAATATAGAATGTAAATTAAGATATGAGACGAAACCAATAATTTTTTATTTTTGAATTGTAATTAGTTGATCATTTGTCTGTTGGAACATAATATATTTTTTTTGCTTTTAAATACAAATATTCTATTGACATATATTAATGTATTAAAATTTATATTTTGTATTAATTTATAATACAAAATATCAAATGATGTAAATAACTTTTGAAATATAATTTCGCCACTAATAGAATACTTTTAGTATGTACATATCATTAGTAAAATTCATTTCGCCACTAATGATAAAACTTTTAGTGGCGAAATGAATGTTGCCACTAATCATATAACTTTTAGTGGCGAATTTGATTTTACCACTAAAGATGCACTTTTAGTGGTGAAAAGTTTTTTCCCACTAAAAGCTATTGTGTCACACTTTTAGTGGCGTACCAATGGTGAAATAAAATTCCGCCACTAATTATTTTAGTGGCGAAATTTTGGTACTAAAGTCAATTTTCTTATAGTGATATATATATATATATATCCTTATTTTGTTGGTGATGTCATGTTGAAAGTATGAGTGTTTTACTTACTGAGCTCTTTAAGCTCACTCTCATTTTCCCCAAACATTCCAAGTAGTTCACCAGCACAGCAGTAGCAGTACCAAGTTTTGATCCACGTGCCACAATTATTTTTCGGGTTGGTCTAGACATTTAAGTCATCATTTGTATATTTTTAAGATTTGTGTTGTAAACCATAATATTGGAGAGATATTCAGTGACTTGTAAAATTTGCGAAAGTACTATTTGCGCATATTTGTTTGACTTGTATGACATAAAATGCTCGAACTAAAGAAGTAAGTGAACCTCTTTCTAGGGTTGGACCCGCTATAGGGAGGGGGTCGTGATAGAAGAAGACTCTACTGCAGGTCAAAGTGGACCATGAAAGGAGATGTAGGAGTTTGATCAGCAGATAAGGGCTTTCGCCGGAGTGTATCAGGCTCGAGTGTCCCCTATCACAACACCAATAAATTTTATTTTCATTTATTTAAACATTCACAACAGATAGTTTTAATAGACTATGTATTTATTTTATTTAATAAATTTTCATTATAATAATAAATTAATTATTAGAATAAAAATAATTGTACAATTATTCGGTATTTTTTTTGAAATAATAATATTTTTCAAAATATTAAATTGAATATTTCAGAGCAAAAGTATGTAAAATATTAAATTTGTTAGACTTTTAGCTTTAATAAAATATTATATTTATTTTCTAATAGTTTATTTATTTGAGCGTCGACAATATTCGATGCTAAAATAGAACTTATAGTGTCGAATAGTTTTGTCGCCAAATATGTACTTTAGAGTCGCAAAATACACTTATTCGTTGAAAAAATTTGGACGCAAAATCTATCGCTTTAGCATCGAAATTATATATTTCGACACTAATTGTCTTTCTCGTCTATATTTTGGCGTCGAAATTTAAGGTCGAATTTATTTGATGCAAATTACGTTTAGCGTCCAATTGCAGAATTTTAGTGTCGATATATTTCGACGTTAAAGACCTTATTTTTTTAGTGTATAGATATGACAATATTATAGAGGAGCTAGCTGTTGATATTGGAGACGGAAAATTAATTCAGTGGAATGTAAAATTTGATTTTCAGTACAAATTGTTCATTGTAGTAGGGATAAAAGTATAGTTATCTCATTAAAAATCAGATTTTATATTAATTTATAAGACACTGTTTAATAAATTTTTGAATTGAATAAGGACGATTGTCCTGACTAAATTACGTGTATGGTTATGAATATGATATTTTTGAAAAAAAAAATATATCATTGTTAACTTTTTCTTTTGATTTCCACAATATAGATTAATTTTGAAGATGTAAATTTGTATTCTATATTATATTTTTTCACATATTTTGTATATTGAAATAATTATTATTCGTTTCGAATCCACTGTTATAACATGATCAAAATTACCAAGATTTGGATGATCATAAGAGATCGTTTGAAAATGGAAACAATAAGGTTTTTTTAAAAGGAGTAGGGATCTTAAATTAAATTAAATTAAAATTAAAATTAAAATTATTAAATAATAATAATATCATAAAAAAATTGTTATTACTCTAAATATGTTTCTCCTGAAATTTCTCATGCTCGTGTGCGGTTGAATTACTAAAAAAAAATTTCTACTAGAGTTTACCGTTGACTATGATGTCGGTGCTCCAAAATTCCATGCCTCATCTCATAGATGAGAAAGTCTGGATCCATATACATCAACTAGTATTTGCTAGTTTTGAATTAATTTTTGAAAAAGAAAAATTCAGAGTAGTTGTTTTGTATCCATACACCAACTGCTCCTCGACCACCCGATCTTCTTCTATTCACAAAATCAACGGTCAATCCTATCTCTGTCCACATGTGTACTTCGGTTTAATAGTTTTAGCCCTAAAACGACTTGGTTTAATTTGATGATATATGATTTAAAATTTAATTATTAAGTCAATTTTATTTCTCTCCATTAAATTTAGATAGAGTGATGACGTTTTAAAAAAAATTCCAAATATATGAACTCTTAACGGCACATATAGGGTAAATGTAAATAATTCTCCATGCAACCGGCAACACCAAATCACTGCTCACTTTTCTCAACGAACAAAGCTACACTTACGAAAATTGCATCACTGCGTGACATTTAAATCGATTTTGGTTAACATTTTACATTGGATTCCACGAAGAAGAAAGTTTGATTATGATTTCGATTTGATTTGATTGTGATTCGTACGCGGTTATAGTATCAGTCGGTTGCAAAGCAACAGAGAGTGAACGAGAAATGGACGTCGAGAGATCGTCGCTGTGCAATTGCGTCGTGAATTTCTTGCTGGAAGAGAAATACCACTTGACGGCGTTCGAATTGTTACAAGAGCTTCTCGACGACGGCAGAGACGCTCACGCCATTCGCCTCAAGGAATTCTTCTCCGATCCCTCTCTTTTTCCTCCCGATCTCATCACGCGCTTCAATTCCCTCCGAGGTTCACTGACATCTCTCTCTCTCTCTCTCTCTCTCTCTACATGTCTCTGTTAATGCGGTTTTGCTTATATTCTAGGGATTTGAGTTCAAATTAATCTGATCAAGTTAAAGCACAGTCAATTTAGTTGCCTAAACGCTGTGTTTGGATTTGTGACGTAGGAACAATATATGTTTTCAATCTTATATGTTTGATTTATTTTAGCTTTAGTTGACATGAGGCATGACGTGGCATTGTCATCGTGATTATTGATGGATTTTAGAAGAGATTCAATGCAGATTCATACATTAAGCATTTCAAATGTGTTACTATAACGGATTCCCTGAAACTGTAAAATTTGAAGTATGAGGCTTTTGAATAATAATAATAATTAGGATTGTGGATCATGTTTCAGCTTTAGTGCAAAACTTTAGTTATTCAGTTACACAAATGATGGATGTTGGCTACTTTCATTTGTCTGAAGGACTTGATAAGTGATGAGTTGTCATTGAAATGAGGAGGATTACTTGTTTCTTTGTCAAAATGAAAAGAAAAGAGAAAATATATTTGCTAATGATCTCTTACTATTTTTGTCATTTTGAATTAAGATTTTTGGTGTCTAATAGTAGTGGATTTGAATACAAGCAAAGTTTATTGCCGGGGATGACAAATTGAATTGGAAATCAAATTTCATTTTTCTGAAATTTTGTTTGTTGCTTATATTTGTTGACTTTCATGGGATTTATGGGAATAAATGATTTCATGATTGAGATTTTTACTGATATACTATTGGAAAGTATCACCTGCAAAAGAAATTGAAGGAAATTCCCGATATAGGTGATAGTTCAATAGAAGTACTTTCGTACATGTGATGCGGTTAATATCTATTCACAGCTTCAGGAGAGGGTATTATTACAACAACTTGAGAATTTGTTTATCCAAAAAAAAAAAGAGGCTAAGCTGTATTTGTTTTCATTTACCGACATAACATGTATTAAACAATCTGATATGGTCTGTGTTCTTACTTTTAAATCTGTAAGTGGTGTCGTGGTAGTATTATCAACATTTCAGTATTTGACTTCCATTTTCAACGCCATATTTTGATGAATTACTGATTAGGACGTGCTGATTCAATTTTTTTGTTCTTCTAAATACCTTATCTTGTTTTTTTTCTCTATTTGATGGCTTTTACAGTTTGATATGCTCGTTTACCATATGGTAAATTGCTTAAAAGCCATTTTTATTGAATTTTAGTTCAATATATAACTGGTACTTTGGTTTGCCCTTTTGATATTCAATTGCAGTTGCTGATCCTCAAAGTTTACTAGAAGAGAAAGAAGCACTAGAAGAGAAATTGGCAATTAGTGAGTATGAGCTTCGGTTATCCCAAGAGGATGTTACAAAACTAAAGGCTGATTTGAAGAAACGTGAATTATCACTGGAAAATCTAAATGGTAATTTTTTTTCTTTTAAAATTTTTTGTTTCTGATTGGTATCTAGAATGATGAACGTTTTACCTTTTGTGAGACACTGACAGATATTCATCATGTATAGTCACATTATTTGTGGATCCTGTGTAATCTTGTTGAAAAGCGTCCTTGTACTATACTTATCAAGATATTTACCAAAAATTTTATAGCTTCATGATTAGCAAGTTTATGTGGTAAAATAATTAGGCTATTTCTCAGGCTAAGCATCATATAATTGCTTAACACTGACTGATTCTGTGTTTCTGTCCATATTTATAACCAATGATGTTGTTATGGATAATAGTGCACCCTAGGATTTGGCTTATGCATATTATGTGCTTGCCAGTGCTTCTGCTTTCTGTGAATTACTTTTGCATGTTGGAGGAATTTGCAGAGTCAAAAGCACATAATCTTGTCAGTCATGGAGCTGAATCTCAAAGGCAGAAAAGGGATGTTTCCTTGTCTGATTTGGGTCCTTTGAAGGACAGTGAACGCAGAGATCTTAACTGTGCAGTAAAGGAATATTTGCTTCTAGCAGGGTATCGGCTGACTGCAATGACATTTTATGAAGAGGTCAGTGGAACTTCGAATTCATGCACATTGTTCCTCCTCCCTCCCTCCCTCCCTCCATCTTGTTGTTTTTGTCTCAACTAGTAAAAGATGGAAGCTATGCAAATTATATCCGTGCTTTCACGGCCTATATAATACAATTGGAGAAAGAATAATGATAGACATACACCCAAAGACACACCCAGTGCGTAAATTTATATTGGGAAAATAAATTTTGAATTAAAATAAACAAAAATTAAATTGTGGACTACAAATCATGCCTTGGGTGTGTCTTGTTGGTGTGTCTTTGGGTGTACATCTATCATTGTTCTTGGAGAAATCATGGTGCAATTCATATTAAACTAAACTAAAACTGAAAATTATGATTATTGTTTGATAGATCCTAGAATGCCGTGTCTAAGCACCATATAGTTATGAATAATGGAATAATTGCTTTATAACGTGTTATGTTTATTAGACTGGGCAGATGATCAGTTCCAGATACTGAAACTTGATTGAGGGGTTGTGTTATGTTTGAAATGATTTTCCAGATATTATTTTACATCCGTTTATCAATGGATGATTGATTGTTTAGTGAGTTTTGGAACTTCCCTAAATTTTCTCACTGTAGATATAGAGTTTTGGGTATTTATTGAATAGAATGGAAGCAGCTCTAAAAATCTTGTATGAGAACATATGCGATATTTCCCTGTCGTGGTGAGAACTGAATGGGACACTTCTTTGCATATATTATGTCCTGTATCAACATGTTATAGACTCTTAAGCGGTATAAATCCTTCTACCTGAGTAGCTAATCGCTAACAATGGTTTTAACTTGTTAATGCTCTTGCCTCAGGTTACGGACCAGAACTTAGATATCTGGCAGAACACACTTGCATGTGTACCAGATGCCTTGCGCCATTATTATTATCAATATCTGTCTTCCACTACAGAGGCTGCTGAGGTATATTCTCAGACACAATTGTGCTAGGCAAGTTGCTCTTTAAGTTTCCATAAATACAGTATCGAAAATTTTTTATTCTTGCAAGTTAACGCTTTTATAGCCCCACTGAGCTTAAAGGATGATTACATTTTATGTGGTGTTCTACTTCTTGACCACAAAGTGTTGTGTGTTTGTGTCCTGTTTTTTATTAAGTGGATTGCATGGTACGGCAAGAATGGTTTGACAGTATCAGATTAGCTTCAACGATTTATGATGATTCATAAGTTTTATTCATTAGCATCAGTATGTTAATGATGATTCAATTTGTGCAAATTTTCCTGTTTCTCACGACTCTGTAAAACTGGTCTTGATCCCAAATATTTATCAGCCTAGCTTGACAACTTTTGAATAGTTTTTTTGTTTTTAGTCTCATAGAGTGGGACAGTTTTGCATTGATGACTCTTTAACCATTCACTTTTAATGATTCTTTGGCGGTGATGGATAGGTTTGTACTTGGAGCATATTAATGTTAAAATTTTCATTCATCTTGACCTTTCAAAATACCAAAAAAAAAAAGCAACATTGAACATATTATACATGTTTCTCAATGTGAAAGTTGTTGCAATTTGCAAATGGTTGGTTTCCTACTTATCCATTACAGTCGGATGCAAAGTTAGTTTTTGAGGTTTCATTGAGGCTTGTAACAAAAATGAGTTGTTAATATATCAATTGGCTTTCCTTTACTGTGGATTAAGTTATATTTTATTCAACGTTGAAAACATAATTATGGTGGTGATCATTTCTAAAATTGATAAACTTCAATTTTCTGATTCTTGCAACTGTTTTACTGGATAATAACCTGAATATGCAATCATGCTCCAAAACTCTTAGGCATTTGCTCCTGAGAATGGTGAATTAGTTTTCCCTATAGTTTGTTACGTTAATGAGTCTGTCACTACTGTATAGATACTTTTCTCTCTGTTATCTTCACGTTGGCTTTGATATTACTTGAGATCAATCGCTATGTTATTTTGTTAGAAAATGTTCTCAGAAATACAAGACTTGTGGTCCAGTAAATTTTGCTCTGATATTGTGTTGGGATTGCCCTTAGTGAAAATGCTTGTGCTGCAGGAGAAATTTGCCATGCTTCGAGAAAATGACTCATTATTAAAAGCAAATGAGAGGCTGATTAATGAAAAGAAGAACTTGTTGAAAATCAAAGAAATTTCTGATGGTCAAATAAGTGCGTTAACAAAATCTTTAGAAGCTCTTCATAAGGATCTCAAGGATAAGGAGAACTTGGTAGTGCACTCTTATTACACTGCATTTTATATACCAGACACCAGTTGCCATGTGTTACCAATAAATATGAATATTACACTGATAATTACACTTTTTCAGATACTTGATTTGAAGAAGACTACGGAGCACCAAAGGAAGGAACTGAATGATTGCAGAGCTGAAATCACAGCACTGAAAATGCACATTGAAGGATCTCATTCTGTACGGAATTTGGTAACTGCAAATGGTGATGTTATCCAATCACAACCCATGGAAAGATACGAGGAAGAGATAAAGTCTTTGCTGAAGGAAATAGAAAACTTGAGGGCCAAAAGTAGAAATGCCCCTGATTCTGTAGATTCTGTATATTCCAAGACTATGCAGACAGAAGAGAAAGTAGTTGAAGTAGATGAAGATAAAATTGTACTCTCTCATCCAGTTAATGCAGTGGAAGTGGTAAACATTGAAGATGCTCAATCACTCACTACTCAAACTCTTGATGATAATACTGTTAAAGAACCGGACAAAGTTTTACAAGGGGAGTTGACAAGTTGTTTAAAAGAAAATATTGCTTCTGAAAACAGTGAAAGTGTCTCCAAACAAAATGATGAAACCCCATTGGAAGATAGTGGGCCACCACTGCGATCAGACAATGCAAGTGTTGAAGCTGCATCTGACAAAACGGCAAGTTTATTCTCTTTGCACACACACACTCAGGGTTGGGCCGTGGAATTTTCTCCTTTTCCTTTGTTTCAGTAGGGTTGTGTGGGATGACTTCCATGAAATGTGACAAATTTGAGGCCCAACAATATTGTTGCTTGGCCTTCCCTTGCCCCCCTCTTTATCCATTTCTATTGTATGAAATCCCTTTCGTTGGCTTGTTTTCTCTATGCTGGGAATGTTTTTATATGTTATATTTTAAAAAACAATTATTTTTTGACAGGGTTTAGGAACTATTCAGATTCTTGCAGATGCCTTGCCCAAGATTGTTCCTTATGTTCTTATAAACCATCGGGAGGTTTGCTTGTTTTATCTATATTATGAAGTAGATCTATCTATGAGTCTCTTTTTGTGGTGAGGTATTTCACATTTGGTCTTATTATTTAATCCACAGGAACTTCTTCCCTTGATAATGTGTGCAATAGAGCGCCATCCAGATAGCAGCACTCGGGATTCCTTGACCCATACTCTGTTCAATTTGATTAAACGTCCAGACGAACAGCAGAGAAGAATAATAATGGATGTAGGTTACTTGAAGTATTATTATCGGATAATTCTTTTGTTTGATTATAATAATGCATCATTTGGGCTTCTTTCCAGGCCTGTGTTAGCCTTGCTAAGAATGTTGGAGAGATGAGAACAGAAATGGAATTACTTCCGCAGTGCTGGGAACAAGTAAGTCGCACTCTTCGATATTCTGGGACCACCTTACTTACTGAATATTTCTTGTTTTTTTTGAAAAGTTGGTTTTATGTTTTGTTGTCATGGATTACAGATAAATCACATGTATGAAGAGCGTCGGTTTCTTGTTGCACAATCATGTGGAGAACTTGCAGAATTTGTCCGACCTGAGATTCGTGATTCTCTTATCTTGTCCATTGTGCAACAACTCATAGAAGATTCAGCTACTGTAGTTCGAGAGGCTGCTGCTCGTAACTTGGCGTTGCTGCTTCCACTATTTCCAAACATGGACAAATATTTCAAGGTCAGCCTCACTAAATATGCTTCGAGGCAATCATGGCGAAGAATTCTGACTTGACAGTTTGGCTACAATGTAAGCTCTAGAATGGGTTGATGACACATGGTCTAGGGAATGTAGCCTTTTCCCCTTACCCCAATATGATGACTTACAAGAAAATAATTAAAAACAAAAATAACAATTTGAAGCTTTTCCAATGTCTCATTCTGCTTGTTGATAGGTAGAGGATTTGATGTTCCAATTGGTCTGTGATCCCTCCGGAGTGGTGGTGGAAACTACATTTAAAGAACTACTTCCTTCTGTAATAAATTGGGGAAACAAACTGGACCATATTTTGAGAGTTTTACTTTCTAATATCTTTAGCTTTGCTCAGGTATGCTTGTTTTCTTGCCATTGACTTTTCTTATGCGACTTAAATCCAACACCTGGCTCTTGATGCTATTTCATTTTTAACTTTTACTCATTTTCCAGTGGTGTCCACCTCTGTCTGGAGTTGAGGGGTCTTTGGAGTCACATATGCGTGTTTTAGGTGAACGAGAACGCTGGAACCTTGAAGTTTTGCTGAGAATGCTGGCAGAACTGCTTCCTTTTATCCAGAAGAATGCAATTGAGACTTGCCCCTTTTCTTCTGTTTCATTGTCGGAGGAAACAGTTTTCCCTAGCTCCTTGCTTGAATTGTATGCAGGGTAAGCTTTGCTTCTTTTTTTTTTGCCCCCCTTCTTTCATTTTCCAATTACAAAATTTCCTGGTAGAACAATTATTTGATCGAAGACAAATTACAATGTTGAATGCCTGTTTCTGGCTATATTCTTCATTTCTAAGATATATTTATTTCTGGTTAGGGGACATATTGAATGGCCAGCATTTGAATGGATGCATGTCGATTGCTTTCCTGCTCTGATACAACTGGCTTGCTTGTTACCTCAAAAAGAAGATAATTTAAGAAATCGAATTACCAAGGTAGCTGTGTCTGATCTCAGTTTGATTCTTTGTGTTTCTCGTCTTCATTTTGTTGCCTTCAGTTTGAGAATTGCTCTTTGATTTGTTGCTAATTAGATAACAATATTGCAGTTTTTGTTGGCTGTATCTAGACAATTTGGAGATTCTTACCTAACCCACATAGTGCTGCCTGTATTCATGGTAGCAGTTGGGGATAATGCCGATTTGACATTTTTCCCCTCCACTATTCATTCAGGAATCAAAGGTACTGGATGCGTAATTCTTTTGTGGAGTCCTTATAGGTCATTGTATAATCTTTGATTGTTGCTTGATTTCAGGTCTGAAACCAAGAACTGCTGTGGGCGAGATACTTGCTGCTATGGGTGTCCTGCCACTTCTATTGGCAGGTGTTTTAGGTGCTCCCAGCAAGCATGACCAATTAGCAGATTACTTGAGAAAACTGTTAGTTGAAGGCACCACGAAAGAGAATCATTCAGTGAAGTGCAGTGCTGAGATTGTTAATGCTGTCCGCTTCCTTTGGTTGGTTTATTGTGAAGCACCTTTTTATCTAATTATTTGCAATTTACTTTATTTATGTTTAGGATTTTTATTCTATAATGCAGCACATTTGAAGAACATCATACTATGGTATTCAATATTTTATGGGAAATGGTTGTCAGCTCCAACATGGATATGAAAATTAGTGCTGTCAATCTGTTGAAAGTCATTGTAAGTTAGATTTCCATGAAATTATTGTTGTCAGTCACCCCCGATGCTAAATTTAAAATTATTAAACTTTGTCTGTTCAACAGGTACCCTATATCAATGCAAAAGTTGCTTCTATGCAAGTTTTGCCTGCACTAGTTACACTTGGCTCTGATCAAAATCTGAATGTGAAGTATGCAAGCATAGATGCATTTGGAGCTGTGGCACAACATTTTAAAAATGACATGGTATGGAACATTTTGTTATGCCTTCGTTGTTTGAAATCCTGGAAAAGCACTTTCCTTACATTGCGCTAATTAAATTTGGCTGTAGATTGTTGATAAAATACGTGTTCAAATGGATGCTTTTCTTGAAGATGGATCCCATGAAGCTACTGTTGCAGTGGTCCGTTCATTGGCAGTGGCAGTACCACATACAACAGAAAGACTTAGAGATCATATCCTGAATCTTCTCCTTGATAGTTTCTATATTAACCTTTTACTTGAATTAGTAGAAATATTTGCATCTTGTTTAACCATTTTAACATTATACAGACCTTTCAGCATGAAGGTAATTTGATTAAATCCTATTTTTTTCCTTGACATGATATACATCTGTTATCCAAGATTTTCCAACTTTCGGCCGTGCCAATTTCATCTAGTGATGTCATGCGCCGCCGTGAGAGAGCTAATGCTTTCTGTGAATCAATCCGTGCTTTGGATGCTACAGGTTTGCATCATATCCATTAAATCATAATATGACAAGTTTTAATTGATTGATTTGGTTTATTCTTGTGAAAGTGTAAGCATCAATCACTAAAATTTGAGTGAAGACGTGAGATTCATCAAATTGTATTTCTAGATCTCTTGTCGGATTTTAGCACAATATATCATATCTCAAGAAAGATCCAACTTAGAAGATAAAAGCTAAACAATCCCAAGGATACGAACGTCTGATTTCTTCATCATTTTTTTTCTAATTCCTCAAGAACTCAATGGACGTGCCTTTTTTTATGCAGCAATTTTATTCATCATAAGAAATAATGCCGTAATTACTTTTCATCTTACACATTATAGTCAAACTTCAGTTTCAATGGGACACTGAAAAATGGTGAACATATTCAAGTGTCTTTGCTGTATCTGATGATTACCTATCATTTCCCCGTGCAGATGCCTACTTTGTGCATTTGCATTTGAACAAGTTCTTATCGTTTTGATGTGTTAGTTGATGATTGATCCTACGTTTCTTATCTGTTTGTTTCAGAAATTTCTCCCACTAGCGTTCGGGAGTTCCTATTACCAGCCATACAAAACCTGTTAAAAGATGCAGATGCGCTAGATCCAGCACATAAAGAAGCCATTGAAATAATATTGAAGGATAGATCTGGTGGGACTTTAGATACCATCAGTAAGGTAATGGGTGCTCATCTCGGGATTACATCATCAGTGACCAGCTTCTTTGGGGGCGGAGGTGGGGGCGAGGGTTTACTGGGCAAGAAGGAAACTGCAGAGCAATCAGCAGAGCCAGTTTGCTCACCAGAGACTCAACCTCCTGCTCCGGCAGAGGACACTAGATTCATGCGAATAATGAAGGGCAATTTCGTAGGTGACATGCTTAGGGGCAAGGCAAAGACCCCAGAAGATTCTTCACGGACCCAGAATCATTAATGTATGTGTTTATTTTTTACATTTTTCCAGTAAATTTTCCTGACAGATTTTTATTCTTCATAACCCAAGGTGAAAATTATCTGAGGTTAAAATGTAGTGATCAGGAACGCATATGAATTTTAATTTTAATTTATATTTTTTTTGAGGCAATCTTCAATTCCTCATCGTGTAGGAAAAACCAAAAATAATAGATTGTTGTTGGGTTGTTATTTTTTGAAAATTAACTTAAATTTTATGATCTTTAGAAGGCATAGCTTGACGTCTCGAGTCCTGGTATCTCTTACAATTTTCTGACGAAATGCATTTGTAAATAGGAGATTTGTAGTAAGAATGACTCCAAAAGAATCGTCTCAATATTTATTTGCTTACCCCAGTGATAAATTGAATTGTGAAAAAAATGATGACTTATGTTTATATTATTTTAATTAATATTTTGAGTTAACTATGATGTTATATTATTGTATTAAATATGACATAAGAAATTATATAATATTAAAAAAATTAAAAAAAAAATGAAATCTCATTTAAAAATCTCAATTAGTTTTGGAAATTATTATTTCTGATGTTGGTCGTAGACAAGTGGGTCTAAGTCTAATCTCATGTGGGTTAATCATCAATTGGATCCTTAATTTGCACCTCTCTTTGTCAAGACTCTTAACAATTGACCATAACTCAATAATATTGGGCTCCACTTGGTCGTCGTCAAAGAAATGTAAATGGCAAAATAGGTATTGTGGCAGAGCCGATACGTTATACTTTAATGGTAGATGTAAAAAATATGACAAAGATATAAATTAATTATAATATATATTATAAGTACACGAATTATGTCGTAAAAATTTTTATCACCTATTTGTATGTTTATTATTTTTTTTAGCTTCCAATGGTGTGGTTTGATGACAAATAATTTATGATTTGGTTATTTGGTTTTGGGTTCGAGTTAATGAGATGTATTTCTTGTAAAAGTCTGAAACAATCGGGAATTTTAGCTGCTCCATTTAAATCCAGATTGATAAATATTTATTATTTTTCTACATATTATGTCTGAAACAGAGAAAAAAATTCAACATTTTAATGAACAAAATTCTTGAAACCTGTCTGAATATCTTGCACCTAGCAATGGAGTAAATAAAGGGTTTGGTTTTGATTTGTCAAGTCAATTGACCTTTCAGGTTTATGCTTCATATTTCTTTCAACAATAATCACTTGGTGAAGTGACAAAGACGTGATTAAGAATTTTTATTTTTTTTTTTCCAAGTCTGTGTAAAAAAGTCAAAAAAATGAAACTTCAATTCACCTAACGCTTGGAACACGCAAGACTTGTGAAAGATGAAAACGACGCCTTCTTTATGTCTTTCTTCATTATCATTGATTCAGCAATTTCTCGCTACCTTGTATTATTATTTTTTTTTTTTGTCCCCAAATTCCCACACGTCATTAACATGTAGCAGCTCATCATATTTGTTTATAATTTAAATAATTTTTAAGGGGTAATGTTTAAGTTACAGTTCACTTGGTACATATTAAGTTTTTTTTTTTTTTTTTTTTTTTTTTTTTTTTTTTTTTTTTGGAATTGAGATGTTGTGATTCTTGATTAGCAGTTGCAGGTGTAATAATAATTATTTTGTTAAGTATAAGTGAGTAGATCCGGTCACGATTCCGGTTCGGAACCGAAATTGAATCAGACGGACGATTCCGGTTCGGATTCGGAATCAGAATCGAACCGGACAGTTCCGGTTCTTTCCAGAACCAAACCGTTCAGTTTCGGTTCCCTTTTAATTTATTTTTTAAATTTTAAAAAATGAAAAATAATTATTAAAAAAAATTATAATAAGATATTATTACCAAATAAATATAATAAAAAATTTATTTATTTGAATTTTATTTTATTAATAAAAAATAAAATAAATAACTTGAAATTATTATATTTTATTAGAACCGAACGGTTCCAACGGTTCTGGTTGGAACCGTCCGGTTCCAACAGTTCTGCTAGGATGAGAATCTTAATCGAACGTACGGAACCGATTTCGGTTCGGTACTATCAATTAAATAGAAGCAAAACCTAGGACCTCATTAGTTTCTTTAACTAACCACCCGAGTTTGAATTTGGGAGAAGATAAGAGATTAAAAAAAAAAAAATTTGGGTCATGGACATCATTAAGAGTAGGCTGCTCATGTCCAAATCCGATACTGATCCCATAATTTCTTATATATTTTAAAAATAATAATAAAATACTTTACCACCAAACTTACATAGAAAAATAATTTTAACCACTTCTAAAATAAAATCATGTATCCACCCTTGATTTTAGCTTTACTCACCATATTACCTTAAAATAAAAAAAATATATAAAATAATAAAAAAAAAATTAAAGAGAAGCAAAACAATATAAAGGGAACCATATATCATTGCATTAAATACTAAAATTTTCATATGATCTAATTGTTTATTGCATCTTGAATAATTTTTTTTCCTCAAAGAGGACGTGATTTGGTTGTGTAAAATTTAAGATATGATCTTCAGGTCCTGAATTTGAATTCAGTGAGTGTGTTTCTTATAAGAGTTTAAGACAGCCGGAGGTTTTACATACTCCGCTTAAAGCCGAAGAGGTGGTTTCCAACGTTTTGAAAAAAAAATATTGAATAATTTCATGTTATTATGTATATTTAAGAAGCTCTTCTCATGTTAGGGCTCACTTTACCTAGTTATCATAATTAATACCTAGTTGTAAAAAGAATATAGATTTCAATATAAACAATTATATTAGACTTTGTATTTTTATTATTTTACAACTAAGTAGTGATGAGTGATAACTATGTGAAAGCGGCATTTTACTAAATCTGATCACCCTCACCTTAGAATTATTATATATTTAAGACTTAAATTAAAAAATTTGTAAGCTAAGTTATCATGGAAATCAGAACTATCAATTTAAGTATCAATATTTTGTACCTCTCTTTTGGCTTCTAATATACTTATTCAAGCAAAATTAAACTTCTACTAGCTAGAATATATATAGAAATTAATCAAAATGGCTTTGTTAAACTATGGTAGTTGAAGTTGAGATAATCTCTTATTGTGTAGGTGGAATGTGATATTAATACAAGCTGTGCACGCAATTAAATAAGCTTCATATTTTCGTTCATGGTTAATTTTTTTTTTTTTTAACATATAGTATGAAAATGAACCCTAAAACATCAAAATTTACTCTAAAATGCAAATAGGTCTTATCATAAACGATCGATATTTAATTAGAAAATTTTTTAATCTTTGAACGGTCCGGTCGATATTTAACGATTTTTATTGATAGAATATTTTCAGTCGTTAATATCGGTTGATAATCCAAAAATTAAGAATAATGATAAGACCTCTTATGATCATAAATACACGAACATCATTTTGTAGTGTTTTTCGATTATTTGAGACATTGAATATATAATGGAAGAATTTTTTTTTTTTTTTTAAAAAAAAAGCAAATAAATAAGCTACTAAATTTATATTAGGGATTGTAATAGGACGAGATAGGTTGGATATTGCCTAAAAAAATTGTCCATTAAAATTTAGTTCATCTCTCTAAAATCTCATTTCTTCCTGATGAAAATTTCAGGAATTTTTTAATCTCATTTTCAAACCAGAATATGAAAATATATATCAAGTCTCATTTTAAACCAGATAAGATTTAATTGAGATGAAAAAATTATCATCCTGATATACTTGTGCATTACGGCAAATCTTAAGAGTCACAGTGTTCGTTATGGTATTTGAAATTACTCACATTGTGGGTGACTCGGTCTTTCACTGTATTTAAAACCAAGCATAAATAGAAAAATGAAAGCTCTTATAAGTTTTGAAGTCAACGATAAAACTATCAAATTTCAAATCTTTTATTACTTTCTTCGCATCTTCCTAGACAATTATATATGTATGTATATCTATATGTGACACACAAATCCAACTGGAATCGTCTGCTCACTCATGATCCATTTTTCCTTGAGAGACTATTCACTAGAAAATGAGTTTCCATGTTTCCTTACAGTTGCTTTTTAAATCTCTTGTGTGTTTACTATCTCTAGTTCTTGTGAAGATTCAACCATCTTTAGCCAATCCTGGGCTTTCTTGTTTACTTCCATTCCTCTGCGGGAACATCAACGCCGGCTATCCTTTCTGGGGAGGTGACCGGCCGGAGTTTTGTGGCCATCCAAGCTTACACCTTAACTGTGAGAAGGATGATACGCCCACCATGATGATTTCTAATGTAACATACCGCGTGTTAAATGTCAATCCGGAAGAACAACTTCTCAAGATTGCAAGCCAGGAGTACTTTCAAGGATTGTGTCCGCAGAAAAACATCACTATTAATTCATCACTTCTTGATATTGCTAATGGGTTTCAGACGTTGAAGTTAATTTATGGTTGCCCAAAGTTTCCAGGAAAATTCATGACTTGCAATATGAATAAGGATATCATCAATTACATGGATGGCTTCATACAATTCACAGGCGATATCAGTGTTGTTCCGGATTGTAATACTAGTGTTCTTGTTCCGGTTTCTAAATCCTTCATTTCAGCAGCAAATAAGAAGAAAGAGGATCTGGAAGATGCCCTGAAAAGTGGATTTGAGATTAAATGGAAGGTGTTAGGCTGTGATGAGAGTTGCATCAGCTGTGGTTATGATGTTGTGTCAAATAAAGAAATTTGCTACTGCCAAGATGGGATACTTGGCAACTCATCAGGATGTTCAGATTCATCAAAAGGTATGCTCCTATGTTTTTAGTCCAGCTCTTGTTATTATACAACTTGATCAGTTATTATTGCATACATCACAAATTAGAAAATATAAAATATAGCTTGTTTGTATACAAAATAAGCTTGGGCGGCCCTGAATTGTACTAAAATGGAGCTCTTATAGAGATTTGAGATTTTAATTTTGAGTGATATTTGATGGGTCCGCCGGTCCGGTATTGACTCTCCCAAGGGAACCTATGAGAATAAGTTAGGCTGTTCACCAATCCTCAATTGGGTATTGTAGTTGAAGATTCTTTAATATTCCGGTGAGATTTGTGACACACACATAAAATGGTTTAGGTTTGAGGGGGTCTTTGAGGATAATGCAAAATTAGGATAATTTCCAAAAAAACTTTTACTTTTGATTGAATTAGTGTGATTGCCATCAATTTGATAGCCGCATTTTGATGTCTGTTAAATAAGGATGATGGAAAATTCTAAATCTTGAATTTCTTCGAGATTTCCTATTATTTAGTATGGCAATAAAAAATTGGGCTGAGATTCAGAATAATTTTTCATCATCAATTTCAAGTCCAAATTTATTAGGATTATTTTTGTCATAATTTAAAAAATGATATGAAATTCATAATAATTTTTCATTTTGAATTCATATAAATACGGGATTGTAATTAAAAAAATCCCGATCTATATCGACCAATTTCCATCTCCACTGTTAAGGGATATAGGTTTAACTTTTGAAACGAGAATTGTCTATTTCCAAAACCCTTTATTTCTTTCCGCCAAATTTAATAACAACAAGGACTAGATTGCAAATATTTCCCACGTCCTATATGGATCCTCTATTTGTTACCGATGTTTGTCGCTTCTGTCCATTTTCCATTCATCTGACGATTTAGAAGTCCAATCGTTACGACTATTAATTAGGGCTGATAATGTAGGGTAGAATTTGTTTATTCGTTTGATTCGATTTGATTTGATTTGCTTTAAAGTGAATATGGATTTGAAAAAATAAAATCGTTTAATAAATGAGTCAATTCGATTCGATTCGTTTAATATCGAATACAGATTTAACCTCATTGATTCATTTTATTATTTTCTTTTACTGATTATTGTTATTTTTCAATAAAGATTCGATAAATTATGACTGGTGAGTTATTTTTAGTAAATATATTAATTACGTATTTCATATGTATATTTATGAAAAATTAATGTAAATAAATTATAGTAGTTTGTGTTATTAAATAATATTATGAATAAACGAATATTCGTATTCAATTCGTTTCGTAAATGAATCGAATACGAATCACGATATTAGATTTCGTTTAATAAACGAATCGAATACTATCAATCGCATTTTAATTCGATTCGTTTAAGATTTTATACAAATTCGGTTAGTGAATGCCACTCCTACTATTAACTTGGTTTTAAGCTGTTTTTTTGGCATTTGCTATTTGGCTGATACTCCCAAAAAGCATATTTAGTCTAATCACTTTCTTTGCAAATTTGAAAATTGCCGTAATAATGAGATAAATAATAGAATCAATTTACTTCAATTTCATTCCTCTTTTTAATCAGTAATAATTACTCAAATTCCTCTCCATACTCAATAGTTTATACAACTGATGCAGCCTCATCTTCTCGTTCTTTAACCACTTTCTTTCTATTGGCTCGAACCTTAGGTAACAAAGTATTTTTTTATTAAGATGGTTGATGGTTGATTTTCATTCTATGGGTAAATCGGTAAATTCACAATTCGAATAATCTTCTCTTAATTGCTAATTTATTTGGTTTGAGGACCAAAGACAAACTTAGCAAAAGATGAAAAACACACAGACGAGATATGAGGTTTAACGTGATTCGACAGAATGGATCCAAGCTACGTCCATGGGCACAAGGAAAAATGAAGCTTTTATAACATGGTCGGGTATGACCGACATGTCTATCTCTCGAGCTCGGCTGACCGACCTCTTACAAACTCACACTTATACTTAAGCTTCTCTCTCTCTTTTACAAGTTGTGCTCTTAAATTTTGCTAACCCCTTACAATGAACTCTCAATCCCTTTATATATTAGGGAAAATTCTATTGTTACACTATCATTGTGACTTCAGCCTCGTGAATCTACCATTAATGCAAGGGCTCTCTTCCCCAACTGTTATGCCGAAAGTAGTTTTTGCCACCTAATATCTCTTTAAACCAAGCTACTAAACTCTTTTCCACACGCTACCACCAGACTGTAATCTATCATACCTCACGTGATAGCGTGTACTAGAAGATAAGCCGATGATCTGCTCTGAGCACGTCAGACCTCTTTGAAATGTGTGAATCCCCCTGTAGGGCTTACGTCATATTGACTTGATCATGGTGCAAACACCCGACCCGACCAACTAGGTCAGACATCTGAAACAACTGCCAGCCTGCCCTGATGTTCTACGGGTCGGGTCAGCTATGAGGCCTTTGTTGGGGTTTCAGGTGGTAATTCGGGTAAACGCAGCGGAACGCGGAAAATCAAATTTTCCGATTTCAATTATTTTTCTTGAGTAATTAAAATAAAATAATTTATTTCAATTACTCAATACTTAAAAATTGAAATTTTTACCCAAAAATCAGATTTTTCAGAATTTATCATTTTGCCCCAAAACTTTGTATTTTAATCATTTTAGTCCAAAATTGTCAAATACAATTCCAATTTATTCCAAATCAATTCTAAAATGATTTATACATGACTTATACATGAAAATAAAAATTTTGCAACTCAAGAAAATATTTTTTCCATTATTGCCGAATGGTCCCTCAATTTTCAAGAATTTGCAATTTGATCCTTTTTTGTTTAAAACATGTTAAGATCAAATCCAAAAATTTCCAAATTTAATATACATCAAATCTCATCACATATATGAAAAGCCCCAAATTTGGTGTAGGTTAAAAACCCTAATTTTATAATTTCACAAATTAATAAAATTAACAATAAATTAATCAAATTCAAGACTTTAATTCAATTCTTACAACACCAATCAAGCCTCACCATCATGAAATAGCTCAAGAAAAATTTAGGTCAATCATGCGTGGCTAAATAACTCTAGAATGGCAACTTTCATTAAATGGTTAAAAAGAATACTTAATTACACCTAATTAACATTCTTTAAAATACATACATACTTACATCTTTAATTTAAGTTCCCAATCATCAAAACACATCCATGAAAGAGTCGAGATGGAACTAAGCTAATCATATAAAAGCCTAGTATGAAATAAATAATTTTCATAAAGAAAAAGTAAGGAAAATTTTACAAAAATCCTTATTTTTCAAGCTTTTTCTTCATTTTCTTTCTTCTTTTCTCTCTTTCTCTTTTGTATTTGTGTTTTAGGGTTCTTAGAATTATGAAACAAAAAATAAAAATGGCCTTATATATTTTTTTAACATCACCGAAAAACAAGAAAAAATATAGGCCATATATTTTATTTTTATTTCATTAATTGGAAAATGATTTAACAAATTTTTTGTGGTAATAAAACACCAAACAATTTGATGTTTATCCTAAAATATCCAATTAAATCTTGTCATTTCAACCAATCAAAATTGGCTAAGAAAACCAATTAAAAAATGACACTTAGTTTACTAAATAAAGTAAACAAGATATTTAATATTTAATTAATTTAATTATTTAACATTTAAATAATCAAACAATTAAATACAAATATCTCAAATATATGTATTATATTTACAATAAATAATCCAAATACATATATTAATAATAAATGTCAAATAACACAATTCGACATTTAATAAATGGCCGAAAGATCTCAAAAGCATGTATCTTCATTTAACCGTTAAACGACTTATAAATAATCAGTATTATTTATAGAAGTTGCCCTAGTGCCATATGAGTATATCTCATTAGTGAGACTCTCTAGGTTCAGACATATCCGTCACGAAATCCAATTTCGTGTCAATAATCTACCCACCTGTAAATTATGACGAACACAGATAAAATCTATGAACCATACAGGTCGAGGTCACTACATACGTATAATCCTTCCGTCACATGTATTCAGATTATCCCAGAGATATAGATATAAACGTCAAATCTTTTTAGGTATAATCTCGTCGATGATTCTATTAGCAATCTCTTAAATAACACTTAGAACTGATTTCTACAGTGTACCACGTACGCACGGGATATCCTGAGGATCAGTCCACACCCAACGAACAGGCGGAGGTCTGATCTAAATAGATCGGTGACGTGACTGCCATCAAAGTGTGGAGGATACTTCATACATCCACAGTGGTACCTTAAGTCGGAGGATCGCTATGCTGACTCAACCTGAGAAGATTCTTATTGATGTTGGTGTACCGTCTATTAAGAATCTTTGGCGAGTCGTTCAGTGTTTATTCGATATAAACACCTACGTGTCTATACGAATCTCCCGAGACTCATGGTTTATTGAGAAACCATTAGAATTCAACATTCCAATATACGACACGTACCGGTCTCAACAGATTTACTTACTGACCAAGTAATTGTAAACCTTGACCAGGAACAGTTAAAGAATGATATTGTTATGATACCGCTCAATGTCAGTTGTGACGCTTTTGCAACTGTATCATAACCAATCACTCTATGGTCATTTACGTCTTTACCATATAATAAAAGAATTTATATTACAGAAACTGTTTATTTTATTTATTAATAAAATATATATAAGAGTATTTATAGGGAAATACATAAGAAATTGGCGCTCAGAGCACCAACCATAATAGCCTTCACTTTGTTTTGCTCTTCTGAACATCTTTCCAATCGGACTATGATCTCTTGAACCGATCCTCATTCTGATACAAGGCTATGAATGTCAAGCTGCTTTAAGAATCTAATGTTGGGACGATCTGATTCGACCACCTCGGATTTGACTAACTCCGAATTATTTAAGACTATTTTTGTCATAATTCAAAAAATGATAGGAGATTCGTAATGATTTTTTATTTCGAATTCATGATAAACCATGCCTGACCTATACCGACCAATTTCCATATCCACTGTCAAGGGATATACATTTAACTTTTTGTAACGAGAATTGTCTATTTCCAAAACCCCTTATTTCTTTCCTCCAAATTAAATAACAACAAGGACTAGATTGCAAATATTTCCCATGTCCTATATGGATCCTCTATTTGTTACCGATGTTTGTCGCTTCTGTCCACTTTCTATTCGACTGACGATTTACAAGTCCAATCGTTAGGACTATTTGTAGTGTCCAGCTACACGTGCATACATCACCACTACTATTACATGACTCCAAATAATTTTAGGTGAAGTGTTGAAAATGGTGGAAGCTTACAAAATAGCTTTAGGTGCATTTGTAATTTTGTTGACTTTTGAGTCATGCAGTTTACTATAAATAGAGAGCTCATTTGTAAGCTCAATTCATCTCAAAACATTAAGCTTTAAGGCAAGAAATTTTGGAGAATGTAGAGAGTGAAATTTTTGTAGAGTTTAAACACTTGTAAAGATTCTGTTCTTATAGTAATAAAATTTGATTTTTCCTCATAAACACTTTTCAGTGATCACAGAATCACAACAAGTGGTATCAGTAACTTTGGTAATACATTGGAGGTCGTAAAACCGAAGAACGGAACTCGGTTCGGAAAATTCAGTTTTCGGGAAAGTTGTCAAAAATCATTTTTGAGCATACCATCATCTTGTTCATGTTTGACATTTTTCGGCGATCAAACCGACGTCCAGAAACGCCGCACACTCCTACACGTGCCTGGAAGAGAAGCTGCCCACGTGCCCACACGCTGCCAGAGGTTGAAGACGACCACGTTAGTGCACAATCAGCGCTACGTCAGCTCACAGTCACCGCCACATCAGCGCACAATCAGAAGACACGTCATCGGACATGTTAGCACCACGTGTCAGACACGTCAGCAGCGGGTCCCATTTCTTCCACGTCATCAGCCACATGTCTGCAATGTCAGCATACTTGGTAAATTTCATTGAGCCGCATGAAGTCTCTGAAATTTATATTTTAGGCTCATAAATTTTAGAAATTTACAAATCAATCATTGTGTCTGATTTGGACCAATGAAGTGTCAAATCCACCATTTTCAACCGTTTGGACGCAACGATGACGTCCAATTTGTGAAAATTAGTTCGATTTTATCATATTTTCATTTTTAAACTTAAAATTGAGATGAAAGATTCCTCTTCTGGTGAGATGATCAAGCTAACAACAACCAATTACTCCTTCTAGGGGCCTCAGATGACAGATTATTTGAACTGCAAAGATCTGTTTGATATTATCGAGGTGAATGGAGTGAGACCAGAATCTGTTAAAGAGTATGGCTTTAATAAACTCAGTAACAGAACTTTAGGTCAGATTAGGCAGTAGATCGACCATAGTGTATTCCACCATATAGCACATGATACAAATGCTTACGAACTATGGATAAAATTAGAAGACATATTTCAGGCCAAGGTAGCTCGGAATAAAACCTTAATAATGAGGCGTTTGGTGAACCTGAAGCTACAGAGTGAAACTTCTGTTGTAGAACACACTAATGAGTTCCAAAGTCAGGTGAATCAGTTGTATGTAGTAGACATGCAACTGTGAGATTAAGTTCAAGCCTTCTTACTACTCAGTTCTCTTCTTGATAGCTGAGAGGCAAACTTACCATGCATATGGTAAAAGATGCCATGTCAAATGAGGATGCCAGAAGAAAATAAGTGGACATAGATCAGACACAAGCCCTTGTCATATAGAATTGAGGAAGACAACAAGATTTTGAAGTAGAGGGAGATGTAGAAACAAAAGTAGAGACAAACCCACAGACGGAAGAAAGCCTACATATAGGTGCCAGTATTGTGGCATAGAAAGCCACTTAAAGAAGGATTGCTGAAAGCTGCAATGAGATCAAGATCAAGATAATTCATAGCCGAAGAACAACGATGTGGAGGCAATAGTAGTTTCTTCAAGAGATATAGCTATCTTCTTCATCCAGGAAGAAGCATGCCTTCATATCGCAACTCAAGATGTTGAGTGAGTGGTAGATACTGCATCATCCTACCATATCACCCATCGTAAGGATTTATTCAAAACATACAAAGCATGAGACTTTGGAGCAGTGAAGATGGGAAATACCAGTTCCTTTCAGATAGTGGGAATTGGTGAAATTCAGATTCGGACTAATGCAAGGTATGTAATAAACCTAAAAGAGGTGAGACATGTTCCAGAACTTCGGCTCAATCTATTCTCGAAGGTAGCCCTTGAAAAACAGGGTTATGCTAGTCACTTTAGCAATGGCACATGGAAAATGATAAAATGTGTCATGGTCGTCGCCCGAGGAAATATTTGTGGCACTTTATACAAGACTTATGCGAAGATATCTTCAGAGAGCCTCAATGTAGCTGAATTAAAGTCTTCTTAAAAATCTGTGGCACCAGAGACTCGGTCACACAAGTGAGAAAGAGTTGTCTACCTTGACAAAGAATGATCTAATCATTGTCTCTAAGAATGTTGCTCTAGATCCTTACAATCACTATCTATTCGGTAAACAACATAAATTCTCCTTTAATTTCTATTCAACAAGAAGATCAGAGTTGATCAATCTCGTGCACTCTGATGTTTGTGGTTCTTTGGAGGTTAATTCATTAGGCGGTAACAAATACTTTTTGACTTTCATTGACGATGCTTCTCGAAAAGTGTAGATGTATTTTCTAAAAATAAAGGACCAGGTCCTGGATTATTTCAAACTGTTCCATGCCATGTTAGAGCGTGAAACATGGAAGAAACTAAAGTGCAACTGCACAGATAATAGAGGCGAGTACACTTCCAAAGAGTTCGATGCCTGATGCAAAAGACACGACATTCGACATGAAATGATTGTTCCATGCACTCCACAGTATAATGGTGTTGCTGAAAGAATGAACGGCACCATTATGGACAAAGTCAGAAGCATGATCAGCATGACTAAGCTGCCAAATACATTATGGGAAAAGTTGTTCGTGCCGCCTACTACCTGATCAACAGATCACCATATGTACTGTTAAATTTTGAGATTTCGGAGAAAGTGTGGTCTGGTAAGAATCCCTCATATTTTTATCCTAGAACATTCGAATGTTTAGCCTCTCCACACGTATCCAAGTAGCTCAGGCAGAAGTTAGATGTAAGAACTATTTCATACATCTTCATAGGCTATGGAGATGAGAAATTTGGATACAGGTTATGGGACCCGAAGGAAAAGAATGTCATCAGAAGCATGAATGTAGTGTTTCTTTAAGACCAAACAATAGACGACATTGAAAAGCCCAAGATGTCTTCTAACTCCAGTGCCGACAAAACCGATTCAAATCCATACACAACCCCAACACTAACATGAGTGGCCACATATAATAATAGGATGCATGATTTGTCTGAAGTAGAACCAGATGAGGAAGATGGTGTTGAGCAGAGGTAGCTGCAATCTTCACCATCATAGGCTACAGGATCATCCAAAGATCTGGATGACGACAGACCTCTAGAAACTAGTGAACGTCCAGTACGAAGATCTGAGTGAGATCGGATTCCATCAAATAGATACTTATGATCTGACTATATTATGCTTAATGATGAGGGGGAGCCAGAAAGTTTCAAGGAAGTTATATCTCATAAAAACAAAGGAAAATGGCAACACACAATGCATGATGAAATGAAATCTCTGTAGAAAAATCATACTTATGAGATAGTCAAGCTCCCGCAAGGCATGAAGGCTTTAAAGAACAAAAGAGTGTTCAAGCTAAATAGATATGGCAACGGAAATATGGCGAAACACAAAGCCCAGTTAGTAGTCAAATGATTCCTACAGAAAATGAGAATAAACTTTGATGAAATTTTTTCGTTAGTTTTAAAAATTACTTCAATCTGAGTTATCCTAGGATTGATAGCCTGTTTGAACTTAGAGCTTGAACAGATAAATGTTAGGTAAATATTTGTTCATGGTGATCTAAATGAATAAATCTATATGGAGCAGTTAGAAGGTTCAGGAAAAGAGAATCTTATTTGCAAGCTGAATAAGAGCTTGTACGACCTCGAGCAAACACCAAGGCATTGGTATAAGACTTTTGACTCATTTATGGTGAGTCAAAACCACAAAAGAACTGCAACAGAGCAGTGTGTCTACATTCATACATTTCCGAATGGAAATTTCATTGCTCTTCTACTATATGTAGCCGACATACTGATCTTTGGACAAGATGTAGTGGAGATCAGCCAACTAAAGAATGAACTCTCTAAGTCTTTTGACATGAAAGACTTAGGACCAGCTCAAAAGATTTTGGGAATGCAAATAGTTCGAGACAGAAAGAATAAAAGATCATGGCTTTCACAAGAGAGTTATATTGAATGGATAATTAGGAGATTTGATATACAGAATGCCAAATCTGTCAGCATTCCGCTAGCGCACCACTTCAAATTGAGCAAGAGTTTGTGTCCCTCATCCCATAAAGAGATAGATGAGATGTCATCAGTACCATATTCTTCAGCAGTTGGAAGTCTCATGTATGTTATGGTATGTACCTGACCAGATATTGTTCACGCAGTGGGTGTCGTTAGTCATTTTCTCTCTAACCCGGGAAAACAACACTGGGAGGCAATCAAATGGATTCTCATGTACCTCAAGTATACATCAAAGTTATGTCTGTTCTCTTAGGCTTCAACACCCTCTCGGGATTTCACTATCTTTCAGGCTTCGCCTCCCCCTTCGGGTTTCGTAGATTAAAGCTCCCACTTGGGTTTCGGCTCTCCCTTCAGACTTCGTAGGTTAAAGCTCCATCTTGGGCTTCAGATCCCCCCTTCAGGCTTTGTTAGAGTTATACATGGCAAAAAAACCTGAGCCCGACCCGGGGTGAAAAAAGCCCGGGCCGGGCTTCAAAATGAGGGCCCGGCTTAAGCCTGGGATCAACCCAAAAAGGCCCGGGCTTAAAATAAATAATTAAATATTTTTAATTATAAAATATATATATATATATATTTATATAATAAATTTTTTATTTTTATAATTAAAAAATCAGGTCTGAGCTTAAAATAAATAATTAAATATTTTTAATTATAATATATATATATATTTATATAATTAAAAATCGGCCCGGGCTAAGACCAGCCCGAGCCCGATTAGGCCGGCCTGGTGACAACCTGGGCCGGGCCAATTTTTTTTATCGGACTCGGGCCAGGCTTTGATTAGTCCGGCCCATTGCCATCCCTAGTTAGGGTTGGTACTCGGAGCGTCAATCCGGAATATATTTATGTCCGATTCATGAATTCGAACAATTTTTTTTGCATAATATTACTTATTTATGGTATTACTTCTTGCTTTTATATATATATTCGATCTAATTACAATTATATTGAAACTAAATATGGTTTAGTGATATGTATATATTATACAAAGACCCGATAATATATTTTGTAGTGCACAGTTACAAAATTAGTTTGTAATTGACATTGAGAATGTCACTATTGGAAGTATATTATCAAATAAAGTTCCTGGTCAAGGTTTACGGACACGAGTTGGTTAGTAAAATCCACTGAGACCAGTACATGTCGTATATCGAGACTTGGTCCGATGATTTATCCCAATGAAAAATGAGTCTTGGGAGACTTATATAGACATATAGATGTTTATTTGATAAACACTGAATGACTCACCGAAGATTTCCTAATAGATGGTACACCAACGTCAATATGAATCTTCTTGAGTCGAGTAGCATAATGGTCTTTCGACTTGAGATACCATTGTGGATATATGAGTTATCCTCCACACTTTGATAGTAGTCACGTCACCGATCTATTTAGATCAGACCTCCGCCTGTTCGTTGGGTTTGGAATGATGCTCATGATATCCTGTGAGTATCAGATAGAATCCGTCAGTCCTGTGTACATGACATATGTATCATGTATGTATTTACGATCTAGTAAATTCATGGCCGTGGTATACTTCGAAAGCGAGTTTCGAGTGTTATTTAGAGATTGTAAATTTGAAAGTCGACTATATTATACCTTATGGATTGACGTTCTTATCTATATTTCCTGTATAATACTGATAGCTTGTGATGGAAGGATTATACGTATGCAATGACCTCGACTTGCATAATTTAGCGAGATTATCTGTGGTCGTCATAATTCATGAGTGAGTGAATTATGGACACAAAATTGGATTTTGTGATGGATAAACCTAAACTTAGAGAGTCCCACAATATGAAGTGTACTCGTTGAGCACTTGGGCAACACATTATGAATAATGTAGATTATTCATAATACTTCACCGAATTAAATGAGTTAATTCGAGCCTTTTAAGCGGTTCAACGAAAATACATGCATTAGGGGCATTTCGGTCAATTAATAATTAATGTGTATTTGTATTTGATACAAAATTTGATTTGATACATATTAATTAATTTTAAAATGAGACTTTGACACATGCCATTTATATAGGTATTTGTTAGTTAATGTAAATAAAAATTTATATATAATAATAATCACATTAATTAATTATTTAGATGTTTAAATGTTAAATATCTAGATAATTAAATTATTTCAATGTGAAAATTTGCCAGTGGTTAAAATTTCTGAACAATGTGAAATTTATCCGACTGTTTGCAGTCATATATGCCGTTACAATTTACACCACATGCTATGGAATTTGTAAGGAAGAATAAGTTCTGAATAAATGGGAATTTTGATGCTGCTTATATGCATCCAATTACAAATTCATTATCTTCTGAATACATTCATGTGAACTGACATTTATGGATCTCATGACTATTTGCAGGGAACAAGAAGATATCATCAACAGGTAATTTCTCAACAAGGATGTTATTGGGTTCTAAGTTATCAGTTTCCTTAAGATTATTGGGCTGGCGAGAAAATTCTGGCAGATGAAAATGAATAGAGGGATCAAGATTCAGTTCTGAGCTGCATTAATCCAATCCTCATCACAAACTCAGTTCTGGATCTAATTTTGAATAGAGACTGTATATTTAGATGATCACAAAAACTTGAATCTTGAACAGCCTTCTTAATCCAACCATCACAGGATTTTAGTCTATTTAGAGGGGAGTTGTTTTGACTTTTAATCCACAAGGAGAAGATTTTGGTCCCCTTTTTACAACATTTTTTTATACTAAACACAGCTGTCACTATACTACTTGTTAAAGCCTTAGGCGCTCTCATTATAGCTTCTACCATTGAGCTTTTGCCCTCTGTACCGTTCAATAAAGGATAGTACTTTATCCTTTTGCAGATGCCTTAAGAAGCATAACTGTTTTTGGACATGGCCTCATTTCATTTAAACATTTGCCCATTTTGGTAGTTGAAATATCTGAACAATGTGAAATTTTGCCAACGTTTTCGATGGACGATTTTAGAACAATTCTATCAAAATTATTCAACTATATTTGAATGCAGGAATTGCTGCTGGTGTGGTGGGGATAACAGTGATACTGGCTATTCTTCTCATATTTGGCCTAAGACGACATTGGAAGAAGAAAACAGAGAATGATCAAAATGTCTTTGGCCGTGGAATATTTCAGAAGAAGGATACAGAGGATGATCGAAATGCGGAAGAAGCTTTTATTAAGAATTATGAATCTCTTGCTCCAAGGAGATATTGTTATTCTGATGTGAATAGGATGACGAAATCATTCAGCTATAAACTTGGCCAAGGAGGCTATGGTGATGTTTACAAAGGGCAGTTACCCGATGGTCGTCTTGTGGCTGTGAAGGTCTTGAAGAACTCCAAAGGTAACGGGGAGGAATTCATCAACGAGGTTGCCAGCATTAGTAGAACATCACATGTTAATATAGTTTCCTTTCTGGGATTTTGTTATGAGAAGCAAAAAAGAGCTCTAATATATGAATTCTTGCCTAATGGCTCTCTGGATCAGTTTATATATAATAAAGAATCTTCAAACACAAACAGAAAGTTGGAATGGAGAACAATGTATCAAATTGCAGTTGGCATTGCCAAAGGACTAGCTTACTTGCATCGAGGTTGTAGCATAAGGATTGTGCATTTTGACATAAAGCCTCACAACATTCTGTTAGATGACGAGTTCTGTCCAAAAATATCTGATTTTGGGCTGGCTAAACTATCCGAAAAGAAAGAGAGCATCATATCAATGTTGGATGCAAGAGGAACCATAGGATATATTGCACCAGAAGTATTCTGCCGAACCTTTGGAGGAGTTTCTCACAAGTCTGATGTCTACAGCTATGGAATGATGATTCTTGAAATGGTTGTTGGGAGAAAGAATGCCAATGCCAATGTATCTCGCAGCAGTGAAATATATTTTCCCAATGCGATTTACAAGAATATTGAACCAGGGAATGATTTTCAGCTTGATGGAGTTGTCACCGAAGAGGAAAAAGAGATGGCGAAAATGATGATCTTAGTGAGCTTGTGGTGCATTCAAACTAATCCATATGAAAGACCTTCAATGCACAAGGTTTTGGAGATGCTGGAAGGTGGCATTGACAACTTGCAAATTCCTCCAAAACCTTCACTTTCTTCACCAAGAAGATCTTCCAAACAGTCTTCTACTGCATCATTGTCAACAGAGCTCGCATCACACGAGTCCTCCTCTTAGTAAGCGGTGCGAATTGAAATGTTTATAAACATGTATAATAATCCATCTCAACAAAGAAGTAAAATTTGTTGATTGGATTTATTTTGAGGAATAAAATTAGCTCCATTTTCTTGATGTTGATTATTTCCCATCATGGACACGACTTACAAAGTTCTGCACATCAATAACAAGTCAGGGATTCATCAAGAAGGTGGCCAGCATTAGCAGAACATCCCATATTAATATTGTTATTCAATGATGATTCTTGAAATGTTGATGCTGAAGTGACTGACACCAGTGAAATGTATCACAAGAGGAACACTGCATCAAGTAAGGCTCCCATTGGTATTTGTGGAGCCACAGCTGCTGTGAAAAATACTCTAAGCTGTGAAGGTAATAATTATGTGAGGGTATAAATTTTCCTTTTCATTGGTGAAGTAAAATACCGCGTTTTAAATGTTGATCAGACTATCGCTTTCATTCTCCCCGTCCTTTCCTATGTTCTTAAAGCTGCTAACCTTTTGCTTCAGTTTCCCCTCCCTACAGCTTTTTAGGTCTGCAGATCTCTCCTGTCCCATCTGCTGTTGAGGTCCCAATAAAGTATCATCACCTACTCCCTCCGTACTAGCCTCGACCCCATCGTCTCTCAGGGTCTGCTTCTTAGCAAGGATTGGGTTGCTTGAATTTTCCTGCGGAACCAAAGCCAGCTTATTGCCATTTTCATCCCAGGAGTTTGAGCTGTTACTACGAATTTCCCCATCTTCCTCCGATCGATTCTTCCCCTTTCCTTTCCCTTGCTGAGGTTTATTCCATGGAGCCGCTTTTAGCCATTGTCCGTAAGGAAGTAGGTGCAGTGATTGTCCTGTGTATTTTTGACATTCCTTCAACTGGTGCCCCGGACATCCACAAAGGAAACAAAAAACAGGAAGCCTCTCATACAACAGCGGCAAAATAATAACTTCTCCACCTTCATGGACCAATCTTAAGAATTTTTTCAGGGGTTTAGTGATATCGATTGCTACTCTCACTCGAGCATATTTCCCGAAACATTCTCCCTCATTGTCCACCCACACATTTTCCACCCTTCCGATGGGTCTGACCAGTTCTTCTATGGTGTCACTATTCATACACATAATCGGGAGGTTATGAACCTGAACCCAAAAGGAGGCCAGATTAAACTCCTGTTTTGTGATATCCTCAATGCCCACCGGCTCGCTCAGGACCATTAACGCTCCATCGTGATGCCAAGGACCCCCCCGCTTTAATCCTCCGTTTGTCTATATCAGATCCAAACTTGAACATGAAGATGTTATCGCCTAGGCTTTCAATTTTAACGCCCTTCACAGTCCTCCACAATTGTTGCATTGCCAGTCTTAATCCCTCTCCATTAACAGCCCTATATTGAAAGATTTTCCCAACCAAGCATCCTGCTACAACCTGTTCACCCTTTGTCTTCATCGTCTCACTAAAAGCAGTCTCTGCACTTTCTTCCTCACCCAATGAGATGGCTTTTCACCGTCTAATTAATTCCTCTGTATCCATGAGTGAACAACCAAGTATCACCACTTTTCCACTAAGGATACATGAGATTGGTGACTATTAATCGGCAATCCATCCCCCAAAAAACTAAACTCAACGAAAGTAACAAGAGGCAATGAACCCCTACTAACCCCGAGCAAGAGAACCCACGAACCCTTTCACTCAGAGTTTTCAGAGGAAAACCTAAGGAGAGACTTTTAGATAGGAACTTGATATTTATAATGGCGGGAAATCTAGGGTTGACTGGGATGGGCTTAGAGGGGCTGCTTCCCAAAATGGTTGAGGCCCAAAAAGAAAAAGCTGTTAAAGCAGCTATCCGGATTGATAAAAAGAAGCCCACAGAGAAAAGGAAGTGGAAAATGAGGGCAAGGGAATGGCTTGGGCCCATGGAGGTTGATGGGAAGGGTCAGTTAGGGAAGAGATTAAGAGAAGATGATACAAGTGGGGGGAAGAATGTTAAGAGAAAGAAGAGAGTCAACATAGATGCAGAGACGGTATCAACGACCGAGAACCAGAATTCATCGGCGGTGGCTGAAATCCAGCCCCGCCGAACCCAATGAATCTCTTAAGTTGGAATGTTCGGGGTCTGGGGAACCCCCGAACGTTCAGAGCTCTTCATAAGCTTCTCCAATTGTACAAGCCAAAGATTTTATTTGTGTGTGAGACAAGGTTAACGGCTGTGCAAATTAAAGCGGTTAGTATTAAACTGAAATTTGATTGTTGTTTTAGTGTTGACAGATGTGGCATGGGAGGAGGTTTGGCTCTGATGTGGGATTC